>JARWLC010000004.1:64978406-65470906 GCA_033318265.1 Phyllotis vaccarum
AAAAAAAAAAAAAACCAAAAAAACCCCTAAAAAACGTATAAAAAACACAGGTGAGCCACAGGCCACGTGGCAGACAGATTAATAAAAATAGGTTAAGTTAAGATGTAAGAGCTAGCTAGCAATGTGCCTGAGCCATAGGCCAAACAACATAAACTTAATATAAATATCTGAGTCATTTTTTTAAAAAAAATCAGAGGCAGGCGGCTAAGGGGTCTGGGGCAGCAGGTCTGTGGGTCTTAGACCTCTGCCCCCTCTCCCCTGGGATCAAGAAACCTTATTGTAACAGGTATCCTTAGCTCTCCTTAGGTAGTGGTACCCAGATAGGGAAACACACCAAGCACTTATTAGTAGCCTCAATTCAGTCTCCTCGTGGTGGTACCAACCTCTTGATTGGTCTTGACTCAGAATCTCAATGCCATGTCTCTCCTGGTTGGAGTGTCTTTTACCTGTCTAGTGGTTCTTATTTAATGACAATGCTAGTGCGCAGTGATAGCCTTTTAGCACTGCTTTCTCCATCACTCCTTTTATAATTGGCTTATTATTATTACTTTTATTAATATATCAATTCTGGTGTTCAAAAACTGTTCTTAGCCAATAGAAAGAAAGTTGTCTATGGCAGCTTATCTAGTTTGTGGTAGTAAGATTACAGATTAATCAAAGACCTGGGAGGTTGTGTGACTTGGGATGAGGTGCTCATAGGTAAAATGAGAAGAGGAACATAGGAAGGACTGTGTCCATGTGTGAGGTTGCTGTGACACCAGAGCTCTTAAAGAAAAGCCAACCACGGGCTAGGAAGAGGTCTCAAACTGTTATTGACTGCACAGTCTAGAGGACAGTGACCAAACATAACGTCTGACTGAATGCAAAGCTTGGTGACCTCTTATAACAGAATGACATTGGCCAAGTAGGACATTGTAGCCTGACATAACCAACCCAGCCCACTGGTATTTAGTTTTTAAAATTAAACAAACAAACAAACAGGCTTTAAAATATCCCATGTTCCTCCTCTGCTACGTGACTATAAGAGGTGTTCCCCTGCCTCAGTGTCCCCTTCACATTATGAGTTACATGAATAGACCAAAATTATAAAAGAGGTACTGGGGTAATGGCTCCATGATTGTTTGTCAGTATGAGGGCCAAACAACCATTTTCAGAACTCGAAGAGTAGAGGGTGAACGGTCCATTTCCTAGCGACCTAGTCTATTGGGTAAGTTCCCAACTGATGATATATCCTGTGTCAAAAAGCAAGGTGGATGATGTCTAAGGAGCGAGACCTTATCTGTCTTCTGGCCTCCAAGTGCACATGCACACATGTACATGCATAGCCCCACAGGAGTCTGTACACACACACACACACACACACACACACACACACACACACACACGCACACACGGCACCTTGCTGTTCTTTGGCAGGTGTGCGGTGTTTGGGTGATCTGTCATAATTATAGAATCAACAAGAGGTCCTCAGGTATACCCACAGGGTGGAGCTCGCTTCTTTGAAAGGCTTATGTGTGTATCCTCAGCTAAATACGTTTACAAGCTGTTATTACTTAGCTTGTCTCACAACCGATGCTCCAGGAGTATGCGTGTCACAGACTTTGTGTGACAGTGCGATGAAGAGAATGCGGTTTTCCTTAGTGTGAGTATCAAGTCCCAGGATTCACTTTGCCCAGGGTTGGGTCAAAGAAACTTTGTAGAGAAGGAAAGGTGAAGAGGGCTATAAAGGCTGTAAGAAGTTTGCCAGGCTGAGGAGATGGGGATGTCCTTCGAGAAACAATGAGTCTAGAAAAGGTCCCTTTCTAATAGATGCTCTGAGCATGGGCATGTAGGTAGGCTGCTGGCTGCAGGAGGAAATCCCGGAGAGGAGCGGGTGAGTGTGGAAAGGCAGACAGGACTACATCGAGGTGGCCCCATGTTCCAGCTGAGGATCCCAAAGCAGCACTAGGGAGCTCAGGCAGGGCTGTCAGCAGAGAATGCTTCCCTTACATTTGCATTTTACAGAGATTCCCCCAGCAGCAGTTGGGGGACTCTGCTGCAGTTGTCCTTACTTTTATGTCTGCTTAGGCCACTCTCCAGGGACCCTGCATGGTGAGGCCCACGTTGCACACTGTCTCAATGTGAGCGGGCAGCTGTGACAACATCTGGACCAAGCATGAGGGCGGCATTTGGCGCAGAGGAAAAACTGAGAGCAGGGAGGGGAATGAAACCAATAATGGGTTTTTTAAGGATTTGTTTGATTCTCGCTCTAAATGCGCGCCCTCTTTTAACCCCATGGATGGAATTCTATTGTGTCCAAGTCCACTGGCATTGCAGACTGTTCTTCAAGAAGCCTGTGTCCAGAAGGATAGGAGCTGTTCAGAGCCACCCTTCCTCAACCCACTGGGCTTTGGGGCCACTGAGTTGCCTGACGCTCTGAGGAGTATTTTTAGAGCTGTAGTCAGTGGGAGAGAAAGGATTTGCCTTTTAAACACAGAGCAAGCTCCGTGAGCAGAGGACACCTCTTACATTGTTTAGATCCTTTCCTTAATCTAAATGCCAGGCCAGAACCCTTTCTAGGAAGTGAAACCCACACGATTTTACTTATAAATAGCCCAACCCTGCTCGTCAAGGAACAAAAATACCCAGCCTGGTTCTCCTGCCACAAGCACAGGCTTGGAAGGATGCTGTCATCGGTTCACTGACACCCATTCCCCAGTCATTGTGGGCAAAGACAATGCCATCTTCCCGAAAGGAAACAGCCATAAAACCTCCTCCATGACTTCCTAAAAGAGCTTTCCCGTTCACACTGAACATCACAAAGACCCCTCCTCCCGCCAAGTCCCTGGCCTCTGGGACCCCAAGATCACAGTCACAATTCAGGGCTTAAATACCTGCTTCTTCCTGAGCAGAGCATGAAACTGCTTCACAGACCTACCGAGCTTTCTCTGCCTCTCCTCGATTTTCTGATTCTCTCAATTGCATCTCCGGTTCCTCTACCCCGACAAAGCCCAGAGCAAGTGCTTTAACATCAGATGATAAAACTGCAAATGTTTCCAGAAGAGGCCCAACTCGCTTAAAGAATATTTTGTGATTGCATTTTTTTTCATTAATAGGTAAAATTGTTTTTCTTTTTCTTCTTCTTTTTTTAAAACCTCTTTTTAAACAAATGCACTCCTTTACGGCAGCACAATCTCACACTTTACAGTATCGATAAACTCAGGCACACCTGTGCTATAAACTCCACTTTACATGAAGCAGACCGTTCGCGTTTTATAGCCCATTTTTCACCCATTGTTCTGGAGTCATGTCATAGGTGCGCTGTAATGTGCTGGAAAGGTGGATGGCTTGAAGATCAGTTTAACAAAATGGTCTAATTTTGCCAACTTTAGTGCCAAAATCTGGATTGAAAAATGCAGGACTGGTACCCCAGGAGACACTCCATATGATGTCACTTCCCTGAGAATGGCCAAGATAAACATCTATTTCCAGACCCCTTGCACTCACCACACGAATTCAACTTCATTTTCAATCCCCAAATTACAGTTCCTGTTTTCTAACAATTTTAATGTTAACCTGGTTGACATTTGAACTTTCCTGACTTTTTCTCAGACTCGAAGATTTTATTACATTGCTGGTGGAGGAGACGAAATTCCATTCTGAATATAATGACACTTTTGGAACCCATGAGCCTACAAACTTTTAAAAACAACGCAAGGCAGATTGAATGGCCTTACCAGCAGGGAGTGGCAAGTATACAGATGGGTCCCACAGAGCTCCTCTGCAAGGTAGGCCTGGAGACTCACTGCTCCTGGCTGGGCGGGAAGTGGAACACTTTGCTTCCCCTCCTCAAATGAGAGGGTAGGTCCAGTTTGTACCATTGTGAATTCTTGCACTTTGAACAAGGTTCTTTGAATGAATTGAGTGCTTGGGGTCTGCCTGTTCCATTTGGCGATGCTCCCAGGATACATAGTATTTTGTATCTGTTGCTCATGGGGAAAAAAATGATTTGAGCAGCTGCGATGCACAACTTTCCCTGTGTAGCACATTGCACATGAACTTTGTGCTGACTGAGGCTCTCATACCCATTCTACATGTCTAGAAACTGAGGATTGCCTACTTGGTAAGTTACACAGATGTTGCTGCTGACAGTCCTACTGACTGTTGGTGGCCAGATGCTCACCTACAACCTTGTAGTGTGCTCTGTCATGGAACACAGACAGGTTGCTTACACATCTTACAGATGGGACAGGTGTCAGCGAGAGAAGTGAGTTGTGTGGCAGAATGAAGATTCACAGGTCAGCTTGCTTAGTAGTCTTTTTAAGACATTCTACAATGCAGCGGACCATGTTCTCCTGACCATAAGAAGAGGACCACATCATGAGATGCTCATGCCTCCAAGAAATCACAGGAATACAACAAGTGATCCAGGAGACCCAGAGGAGAGCACGGTAGTGGGGAGATCTCAGCTAAAAGCCCTCAGCCTCCAAGGGCTAGAGGCTGAAGGTATGGTGGGTCCAGAGTGATCTGATGAGTAGAGGTTGGGCTTCTGTGATGGTGGGGATCTCTTGATTTCAAACACTTTTTTCTTCTGGCTTTGTCTCCACTACTTTCTTACTTAGGTCGCTCTGACCAAATGGGTTCTCTCATTTAATTGGTCTGTAAGCACTGCTGGATTGCACACATGTCACCTTTGCCTGGAAGGTAGGTTCAACTGTCTTGATGTGCTGTAAGGAAATCCTTCTTCTACACCACACACACACACACACACACACACACACACACACACACACACACACACACACACACGAATACTGTATTTACCTAAATGTTACATGTAGAGAGAACAAATGAAATGTTATTGGTTGGCTTTTGGCCTGCAGATCTCCCAAGAAAATTTGCCGGTTTCCCCAATTGCCTGACTGCAGGTCAATGTATCTCTCTTATAGAAAAATGCACAGCTGGCAGACGGCTCTGTCACTTTGGGTTACTAAACTATGTCCACATAGGGTAGTGGAGAAATCTCTGTATGTGGGATCTGATGTGTCCTACGCTTTACCTCTTAGACCCTTGGTGAGATGGCTCAGGGTCATGTTCGGCCATTCATTACAGAAAGGTAACATTGTCTTGCACCTCTTGGGTTCTCAGGAGTTACCTGGAATTGTCTTCTCTACCTGTTAGTCTACAGGACGAGGTTGAGAGAGGTAGATGAGAATTGGGTTTATAAAAATCAGCTCAGTGTTTATCAGAAAGGGAGGCAGAGCCTGTTGAGGTATATAACATGGGATCTATTTGATGCCAATCTGTCACAATGTACCCTTGATGGTCAGCTTGGATCCAGGTTCCCCTGAACTTCTGGACTCCTCATCTCAAGTATCCACTTCATGGTTCTGCCACTGGTCCAGATGTAATGTGGTAACTTAGAATGTAACCTGCCCTTAGGACTGAGGCTCACTGAGGCTAGGGGGTTTTGGAAAGTTACAGATGTGAGTCACGTATCTTTGTTCTTTCCTGTGAACATGTAAGATGGTATGAAATAAATAAACATGTTTTTACTTCTGATGGAGCAGAGAAAGGTCACAGCTTGAATACAAAAGCCTTGGGGTGAACCTTCTTTACTGACTCATTGTCTGTGTGATCTTGGAGGAGTCTGTTCCCATCCTCCCATGATGCTTTTCTAGGGCTGACCCAGATGCAGAGGGACACATCTCAGAACATCTGCATTGCCAAGAGCTCATCCAGTTTGAGAGTTAAAAGAACGTGACACTTGAAATGCATGTGGTGTATAGGCCAGCCATGATGGCTAATGGAGAAGAGTCCTGGGAATAGCCTCTGATTTCACAATGCATTTTAGCATGTTAATTAGCGGTAGGCATGTGTGTGCTCACATGTCTGAGAACTCACAACAGCGACTAAGGCTGTGTCCACTTTGTTTCTGGAAGAAGCCCCAGTTTTGAGAAACTTTACTGGAATTCCTCTCCTGCCTCTCCTCGACACTACATCTTGCCAAGAATATAGAGAGAGGGCTGATAGGTGACTTGGGTGAGTTCTATGAGTCCAAGGCAGCCTCTTGAACTTGCTCCCAGCTAGCTCAGGCATGGAAAAGAGAGAGGTCATGAGTGTCCCTCAGCTGCCTTCTGAGCCCCCCCTCCACTCTTCCACGTAGAAAGTAGATTGCTAATTGTTTGATTTTTCTGCCAAAAGGATTCCTCACAAATTAGAATTTTAATCTCTGTGGGTATTTCCTGAATTAAAGGAAAATATATAATAAAATAAATAAATATTAGTTGTTTGGTTGCATAAGCTTTTGAGACCTGCAAGGCTCCGCATCAATTATTAAACATGGCCAAAGATGGCATTCCTAACTAACGAGTGCTGTTGCAAGCCAGACAGTGGCAGAGAGCTTCGGGCACAGATTTTCATGCTCGCACTGCTGGGCCCTGAAAGTCTTTGCCTGGGAGCTCTAGTTTGGTTTCTTTAAACAGTGTTTAGCATAGCTTCTGGACACACATGTGGTTTCAAATGTGTCCTTCCCTGCATCTCCCACACACCTGCATTTCTTCACCCAGGGATCAATTATTGCTTAGTGGTCTTGTATTTTACGTGAACTCACCTATGGCTGGTCAACAGCAACCGCAGGAGCACACTGGGTTGCAAATGCAACTTACGGTGTTGGACACACTTCATCATTTTGTGGCGAAAAAAAAAAAAAAAGAGGAGAGAGATTTTGCCCTGGTCAGAGTTATTAAGGGCCAGGTTCCCTCCACAGTTCTGGTTAAGAGATAAAATATGAGAGGGCAGCTTACATATTGCAGTGATTAAATATTTACTGTTCAAAGAAGATTCACGGAACTTTTTAAAATTAATGGCTTCGAGTCTTTGTTTGGATAGTACCACAAGTATTGAGCCATTTATTGAACTGTTTACCCAGCTATTTTACTATCGTTAGTGACATCCTAAATTGCTAGCTCCTCTTTAAGAGGAGATTCTCCTCTCTCTCTCTCTCTCTCTCTCTCTCTCTCTCTCTCTCTCTCTCTCTCTCTCTCCTCTCCCTTCTCTCCCTTTCTCCCCTCTCTCTCTCCTCCTTCTTTTCTCCCTGTCTTTTAAAAGACAAATAGAGTGGGGTTGCTCCCTGTCTGCTCTCACCAGCTGGTAGATATAAATTATATATTAAACTGTATTTGTAACGGATCACCGCTTGTGACAAGTAGTTTTCCGACGGTTTTGTCACCGCGATGGAGTGTGTGCCTTACGTACAGTGGTTAATATGAGCCCTTATTCATATTGTCCAACTCTTCAAAAACATAATTCAGAAAAATGGGCAGCACTTAATGGAGGTAATCTCTTGTTCTGATTCAGCCTTCAAGATCAGCAGTCTGTAAATAAGTAAGAAAGGGCCTAAACGGATTTAGCGCTGTTAATCTTTCCATAGTGGGGATATCTAGCTCTTTACTGCACATGCTTTGTTGACAGAAGTGGTTTCTATTGTACCAGCCCCAGTGGCTCAGAAGCCGGCTTCTTTTGAAGGGGCTGCTATCGGCCCTATGCACGCGTGCCACCCTCACCCTGCACCGGCAAGATAGGCTGGCCACGGCGGTGGAGGGAGAGATTGGTTTGTGTCAGCCCAGCATATGCTGGATTCTGTGGCTGTAAGTGGTACAGGCTGAATAGTGGGCGATGACAATGCCTGTGCTACATGCTCAATGCCTCCTCTCGCTCTTATTTGACTTTGCCTGCTTCACTGATTTTATTATGACAGCCTGAATACTGAGGAGGGAATTAAACTGTTAAGCAGGCATCAGAGGCTGTCTAATGTTTAATGCAAGAGTCGGAGCATGTAAGAACTGATAATGAATACAAACAGGGCGACATCTTATTTGCTGTGTTTTTATTAGGCTGACTGGAGAGTCTGACATTCATTGGTATCACTTTCCTCTTCTGTTTTCTCAGTTTTCGGGGGTTAAAATTTCTAGCACCGGTGACAAACGTGCCTAAATGTGATGTGAATTAAAGCCGGCTCTCGGAGACTGTAATACTTGGAAATCATCACCTATAATAATTATGTATAGATAGGAGGTAGTCATGGCTGTTAAAAGGTCACCCAGTGAGATGTAATTGCCTTTTTCATACTCCACTACATTTACTAGGACAGAAGCGCGACCCTGCTGGCAAGCGCAGTAAATATGCCATCTTGAGAATGTAATGATACATGCCAGCACTCCCTGGCTCTTGCTGACTGCCCAATTCCTGCGATGGGCTGGGGAGAAAATGGGCTGAAAATGTAAAAATAAAATAAAGACCACATGGTAAGAATGTGAAAATTAAAAATAAAACCATCGCCTAAGTAGCACCTCCCTCTCCAGTGCCAACTAAGACAGGTTCCTCTGTCACAAGATGACTTAGGTGATTCCAAAAGATCTTGTATCTAGTTCTTCTTAAATAAAGGGATGGCTGCTGAAGGGGAGCCCCAGACAGCCTGGCAGTGTTCAGGGAGGAAGTCAGCAGCTTGCTGGGCTCACAGAAGAAATTTCCAGTGTGTTCAGCGACTCTTTGGAGGGCAAGAGCGAGTGCCAAGCGATCCAGTCTGAAAGCACAAGACACTGGATTTCACTTCAGATTGTGTGTGTGTGTGTGTGTGTGTGTGTGTGTGTGTGTGTGTGTGCGTATGTGTGTGTGTGTGTGTGTGTGTGTGTGTGTGTGTGTGTGTGTGTGTGCTCGTGCACTTTGGGAAGAAGAGGAGAGGCAAAGAGCGAGGTATCCTTGGGTCTTTTCAACATAGAGGCAGAGACCTCTGTGTTTTTAAACATGGCTTTGTTCCCAAGCATTGCAGAGGTAAAGGATGGGCGGGCATGGGACCCAGCCAGCTCAGGAAGACAAGTGGCTTCCAGGAAGCCTCTTTTGCAAAGGCCCCATGCTCAGAGCAAGGGGCTTCCGTGTAGGTTGGAAAAGCGACATACCATGAAGTCAAACATCCATTTTCAACACTGCCAGGAAAACACAGGTAGCCCTGTTAAGGTAGCAGACACTAAGAAGCCTAAGGAATAGCAGGATCTGGAGGTCTGCAGAAGGGCGTCAGGGGGTATCAGCATCATCACTGCTCCCTCCTCTTCACATCCCAGGATGGAGAAATGTCCTCATGGCATGTGGCCCCCAGGCCAAGTGAGATAATAGGTACTCTCCTCTGCCTCCAGAGCAGAATATTCTCAAACTTACACTCTAATTGGAGCTATTGTGGAGACAGGTTTTAAATGATAACTTTCTAATGGTGAATCCAGTTAAAAGGAAACCCAGAAAAGCGGTTGCCTAAGTCGACTGCTAAATTTTTAAAAAGTGAAAAACAATACGGACCACAGTCTCCTGATTTCCCCACCCAACATCTTAAACATACCCCTCCTTAAAAAAAAAAAAAAAAAAAAAAAAAAAAAAAAATCTCCCGAGTGCAAGGCTATACTAGTTATTACCAATTGAATTTTCAATAGCGAACTTTCCAAGCCCTAACTTTGACAAATTTTATTTCACATTTGTCAAAGGAAATAAAGCTGACAGCATTACAGGGTCTGTGTACTAAAAGTATCTCAATTCCTACGGTCCGTCCAACCTTTCTTTCCCCGGGGGGGACATTAAATCCGGACTCAATTCACAGCTTTGTTTGAATGCTATATTTCGCCTTTTCTTTGCACCTTTGATATTTATTTCAGTGTTAAATCTATTCTTCCCTTCATCTATTACCCTGTTTTATTTCTGTTTTTGAGAACCTATATTTTTGCTAATAAATATTCACTGCAACATCTCACTCTGTGCTTAATATGCCCACTGCATGTTTTCTGTGCTAACTTCGCCACAGATTGAGTGGACATTCCACTGTTGCAGAATAGTCATAAAATTCAGGAACTTATAAAACCTACCTTTCCCCTTCTACCATCGCTTTGCTACAGTGTATTTTTCCACCCTCTCCTCCCCCCACGGTTTTTGGCAGCCCTGAGCAGAGTCACAGCTCCCCCCTGTGGCCTCCTGGGGGATGGCTTCCCAGCCACAGCGGAGACTCCCACCTCAGTTGCTAGTCTCCCATGAAGGTTTGGAGACAACATTTTGGACTCAGAGTTGTAGTTCCTCTTTTGAGGTCTGAGAAGTAAGTGAAACAGAAATCAGCTATGAAAACGATGATGTTCTACAGACATACGCTGACTTGGTCACCGGGGCTCATGTAAACAAGCAGTGATAAGCAGCTGAACTTGAGTTTTTCTGTTCTCAGACACACACAGTACCAGTGTCTCGACTTGGAATGGGGATGCAGGGAACATGCACTAGACCAGCTCTAAGCAAACCAAGACGCAAAGGCCTGCTGTACCATCATCTTCAGGTGCCACGAGGAAAATCCCACACTAAGTACCTGCCAGATTTAGGGCACAATCTCAGCTTAATGGAGACACTTTCACGCAGCATAAGGTAGAATATAGCCAACTTAAAAAAAAAAAAAAGCTTTAACGCATGACAGCAGCTCAGCTGGAACCCTGGAACACATATTGCATGCATCTTTGATCTTCCACATTACATTAAGTAACAAAGACCAGGGAGGTTTCAGATATGTACTAGATTGGCTGTGTTTGATCCAGTAAAGTGCTTCATCCCATTTTTGACTATGGGCTGCATCAGTGATTCTCCACCACCACCACCAAAAGAAGGGACTCTTTTCACCGTGTCTGAATCTTTCAATTAGGTCATTATTGCTATACTGATGTTTACTCCAGTATAATCTCTTATAAATATAATGGGGCTTTTAACAGTAGATTGTTATGCTGCCCTTGGTATCATTTGTGACAATACACCCACAGAGTTAAGGCTGAATAATAAAGTAACAGCTCTCTTCCATGGCCCTGCACCCATACTGGTGCTCATGTTAACATACACAGGCTTGCACTGTTTGAAACTGATTTTGAAAAATACCCCTATTTCATGCTATTAAGGATGTGAGCTACAGCCAGAACGGAGATGTGCACATCAACACAAATGGTCCACAGAGTAACGTGGTGTGGGCTCTATCTGCATCTGAAATCATAGTACTTTTCTCATTGCTGAGACCTGGGAGGGTTGAAGGGAAACCCTTGAATCTGCCGAACCCCATCTAACAATCCTGGATTCTCCCTCCCTCTTTCTTTTCCTTCTTCCCTGGCTAGCACCGGGCTATCTGTCATTCCTTTCTTGTATCTTTTATTCTGCAGTTCTAACCCTTTTGATAAATCTGGACCATCTATTGGTTTGGCAGCGGTCAATTGCTGCTGGTGATGTAGCCAGAACACTTGAGAGTGTGTTGAGGGCACTGGAGAGTACTTTTCCACACATGGCTTCTCTGCACCTTTAAGCATAACGTAAGATAGTGAATTAGTGTGTGAGACCAGCTGCACAGTTAAAAACAAACAAACAAACAAACAAACAAACAAAAAACACACAGGCACTGATTTCAAGTAAATAACTCTTACAGGAAGTACTAAATGACAATTTCCAAAGACAATAATTAGCATGATAGATCTCTTCAAGTATTAATGTTTACGACATGATGGGTTATGGAAACACCTTTTTTATCTGTTTCTGATGCAAACAAGTATGATTTTACTCTGGAAACTTCAGCATTTAGGCCGAGGTAACCGGACAAGAAAGAAAGAGACTGTTCTTAGCATGTACTAGAAGTGCCGTGGCTCTGTCCCTTAAAGTATGCTGAATAATAACTTATTAAAGCATGTTCAGTGTAATAATGGGCTTTTTCATGAATTGTTGTAAAAGAGAGATTAGAAAAGTAGAAGCCGCAGTCTGTGGGGAAAAATAACAGGAATTCTTACCAGTAGGGTTGCGTAATGGTTCTATATTTTTTAAATGTGACTGAATCCACCCACAGTCATTTAAATGCTTAAATAAGCACAATAAAAGTAAATAATTTACTGCTTTGCAAACAGAAAATTGGGCAGAAAAGTAATTTTGAACTGCAAGTTGGCTTGCAATCTTCCGTGATTTGGGACCCTGTAAAATGTAACTGACGCGCTGTTCATTAAGTGCCTCGATTGAGCCTCCTTTGCTTTCATTAGCCACTAATTCAGACAGATATTTAACTTATTAAGGTAAGCAAATAAACAAAAAGGACACATTGTGGGTCTTAGGATCTTAGACCTCTAATTGCTTTTGTGCCCTAATTATCAAGATTAACACCTTACACTCCCCTTTGCCTTGCAGGGAAAAAAAAGACACCGGGTGTTTTCAGATCTTTTCTAGTAGGAAAAGGGAAGGCTTAGGGACTTCTTTTTCATCAATATTTTTTTTTGTCTCTGAAGACAAGATGACCACCCACCAAAATGAGAGGTTCTGGCTTTCTAAGTTGTATGTGGATTAAAAAAAAAAAAAATAGATGAGCAGAGGAGCCACTCACAGCTCTACTGAGAACAGAGCTGGAAAGGATTCCCAGCTAGGAGCCACCTCTGCCTCAGGAGTAAATCAGGCTTCCAGGAGAACTGTGACCCACCAGGGGCTCAGCTCACTCCTGTCTCCAGCCGCATCAATCAAAGATTCTCTGAGGCTGTTAGAGTTAAACGTTCATATTAACTTCAGGTCATATGTAGTTGTCAACACTTTGTAATTAGTGACAAACCCTATGCAAGCCCTTTAATATTTACTGTAATAATATTATTCGTAATGGAGTCATTCTGTATTCATGTGGATATAATATGTAATTCCATTGTAATTTAGCATTAATTAATGTCCACTTATTGCAGTATATTATAGTATAGGAAACAATTTCTGATAAGAGACACCAGTGTAATTTAAGGGCAAACCTGATTGTAATTTGAATAATGATATACATGGCTTCCTGTCTTCCCCCACTCTGATTCCCCCCGCCCTCCGCCGTGTGCACCATATCCTGAGGGCTCTCACACATGCACATATACACACACACACACACATATGCACCCCCATCTGCACTCACGCTATGCCCATAGAGTTGAGTAAATGCTTATGAAGAGAACATTAGTTTGAAGGGTTTAGAATCTTTTTCTAGCTAGTTCTTGAAAACACTAAAGTGTGTCCCTGTAAGAATTTTTCATGACATTTACATTGTCAATGCCAGCACCTCCAAGAAAATCCCCTTTAAAAAAGATCCATGTAAGTCAGCTGTCCTTTAGTGAAAGCTATCATTTTAAAAGTGACAATTAGAAAAACAATTTTGAAAATAAAAACCAGCCTCCCCTGGCCTCTGCATCTAGTCACCCATCTAGCTGTATAATACCTTCTTGCCTGCCTATCCATCCAGGAACAAAGTTAAAGGTGACTGTTGTGGGGGTCATAGCAGGGCTATGTCACCTAGCTGGGTGGTAAAGGTGCACAGGGTGGAGGTGGTCGGCCAGCTGAGGTCTCTGCGGCTTGCTGAGCCCTTGGAAACGCCCTCCCACCCTCCAGCTGCTAATTGCAATTTGTTGGGCTTGTAAGCAGGTCTGCAGCCCCAGCCCCGCTCTCTCTTGAACTCACTAACATATATCACTCCTTCTCGGGGATTTCCAAACCCTCTTTTCCTTTAATTCTTTTCTTTCTTTAATGGGTGACTGGATAAATTCAGCAGTGGATTTTTGTGACACCAAAATAGCAGATAAGTCTATGATGCACTCTTGCTGTGTGGTTTAAAACTCCCACACCATATGTTTTCTCACTGGAATGCCTCATCTTGCAAAATTACAGGAACCGAAGCTTAAAAACACAATTAGGTAGTTTAAAATGGAGTATTAAAGACATACCACATATATTCCAAATCCTGCAAGATTTTATTTCTCTCCTCTTTTTGGTTTGTTTTGTTCTTAGAGTATGCTGTGTTTGATTTTTATACTAATCATGGCCCATATTTTTTGGATTATGCTATATAGGCTGTGGTTAAATTATAAATGAAAGAGTGAACTCCCAGACTTCTCGTCACACAGAGATTTTCATGTTGTTACAGAAAATGAAAAAAAGAAGTGTTTCATGATGAAGGGTCCTCTCTTATTTTGTTCAGCATAACATACGTAGGTAGACAAGCAGAGCAATTTGTAGAGATGCTTTTACTGTTTTTTGAAAACAACAGCATCCTTTCCGACCTCTGAGGGGAAAATGAAAGAAAGCTAAATGCATATGGTATCAACAAAGCAATGTCCAAATCTCTCTTTTGGATTTCTCCTGCCTGTGTGTCCGTCTTAGCAAGGACAAACAGGCAAGCACAAACACACACACAGAGAGAGAGAGAAAGAGAAAGAGGGAGTGAAACCTATTTTTCAGTTCAGTTTTTTTTTTTTTTTTTTTTTTTTTTTTTTTTTTTTTGCCGCCAAGCTATAAGCCAAATTGAGTGACCTGAAATTATCTTCTTAATTTGGAGTTTTTTTTTTTTTTTTTTTTAATCTTACATTGTTAAAAAAAAATAAAGAAGTTCAAGAAGCCAGAATTATTATAGAGAAAGAAATTAAGTGATAGTTTGTAATTTTCCTACTTCTTTGTTTCCTCATTAACTTTATGTCAGATTTGCTGTACATGAAACACAATAAAATATTTTATAGACATTTTGTATTACAATGTTTAAAGCCTTTGACCAAATTGTCACTTTATTCCATACTCCTAAGGGGATAAGATTTTAATATATGATTTACAGTCACAAACTGATAAACTATTGAGTTTATAGATGTGGTATTCTGGGTCTCAAGCCACTGTATTTAAAAAAAAAAAAAAAAAAAAAAAAAAAAAAAAAAAAAAAAAAAAAAAACCTAAGTATGGTGTAGCCACAAAGAAAAACTGCCTGCATGAATTTTATTTGTGTGCTAAAACATTGGATTTAATTGTCCCAGAATTTATGCAGACTGTAATTGGAAGGTGGGGCCAGGAGGGTGTTGAAGCTATGACCACCAGGATAAATAATCTTTGACTCCCTCTTTTGGTAATGATGTAGGAACTTCATAGAACCTGCTGGAGGTTCCCTATCTGAAACCCATAGCTTAGCCTGTCTATGTCCTTCCTTTGTGCATCAGAGTATTCTTGAGTGTCTGAGAGAATAGTTGATATAAAAGTTAAATAACCCAGAAAAAATATACCTTTGCCTTTAATTGTTTTCCATTCTTTACCAAAAGAGCTAGCTACCTCCTCTCAGATTTGGAAGCAGGTAACACGTAGCTACTTTCTTCATGCCCTGTGAGGGTGTGCTTGCCTTTTGCTCCTCTGGAGCCAACCTTAAGGACTCTCTTTCTTTCCTGGCTGCACTGGATGAACCATCTTGCCGAGAAAATAAATCTTCTGCTGCAGTACTTGAAGCGTTTGGCTCAGGGGCTACCTCTGAGCACCGTGAACTTGGCCTGGCTGGTGACTTACATGAATACCTCCTTTCCTATTAGGAATCAGGGCACTTGGGAAGCAGCCTGGGGCCATACAGCTGATGATTTTACCAAATTTGCATCTTTTCAACAGTAATAGGGATGGCTTCCACAAATGCTCCCAGGCTTTAAATAGATGTTAAATGGTTGTTTCTAGTTCCTTCCTCTCAACTCCCTAGAGAAACACTTCCCATCCCATCCATTTGAGAACTTCTGCTGAACATCCAGGCAGCAGAGCCACTTAAGTCAGGAGCAGGTTTATCAGGCAAAGAAGAGAGACTAACTTTTTCTGGGTCCATACCTTGGACATATGAAGGGAGCCAGTGAAGTCTTTGGTGCTAGGAACACAGGACATTTGTCTCTTGTAACTATTGGTGGGGGAGGGGTCAGTCTTGTTCTAAGAAGACTGCACAGAGGAACATAGTTTAAGAGATAATGTAGAGAAAGCTACCAAGTATGGCTAAGGAGATGTTCCCTGGAGAGCAATCACTGACCAGCTTCCTCTCCAGACTCCTAGCAGCGGTTTTGGCATGGGCTGCTTTTTATTAAAGATGGATTCAGTTGTGTACTTTGGAAATGTACCAGACAATGTGTTTGTTATGATGTTTTTTAAAACACTTTTATTTATTTTAAGACAGGGTCTTCTGTAGTCCAGGTTGGGCTTCAGATTCACTGTGTACCTGAGGATGACCTTGAATTTCTGGTTATGTGAGTATTGAGATGCAGCTGTAAGTCACCAAACCTGGTTGATGCCCAGCTTGGGGTGGCACCCAAGACTTTGTGTGAGCTATGCAACATGGTACTAACTGATCTACATCCCCAGCCCTGAAACCAAATGGTCCTTCTAAGATTTTGCTGCTCTCTGCTACCTCCATTCTGGTCCGTTTAGCCAACATTATGTGGTTATCATCGAACATGACCTGTCATTGAATCCCTGTGCATCCTGATAGCTCTCAACCCTGGGCCTTCAGGGCAGAACTTCCCTCTTGTGCTCATCTTCTTCCTAAAGTTCCTTGAAGGACTGGAAAAAGAAAGTGTACATACACTTGTTGCTGTCTTGAGAGTCTCTGCTCCATGTTGGGGTGGAATTTAGCAAGGCTGTGGTACCTCTTCCTCCAGCTCTGGAGAGCTGGTTGAGTTATGCGATGGACTAACTATGATTAACTTGTATTAACGCCTGTGCTGACTAGCATGGCTCTGTGACTGTGGGCCGAGAGAAAGGTCAGTCTATCTAGACTTGTCCAGAATGCACATTTGGCCTAATATTAATGTTCCTGACGTCTTTGGAGTGTCTGTTATGGAAGGAATGCTGGGATGAAAGGCATATGCCTCTACCACCCTACTAAAATGCCGATCTTTAGTCCCTCAGATATTGAGGCCTTTATGAAGGTGACTGCCTTTGTCTGCTGTTGCTGTGAGCCCTTCGGAAGAATGGCTTCCTAGAGGATAAGGTGTTGATTTGGCCTTGCCTGGGAAAGCCCATTGTTCATTGACTCACATTGGAACACCTGCTATGCTTCCTCCAAAATATTCTACCCTGTGCAAGTTTTTTTTTTAGCTTTGTCATGCAGTTGGAGCTAAGGAATCTTACTTTTCTTGTATAGTCAATTTACAACTTTCTCAAAATATAACCTTATATCTATTTTTAACATATGTAAAAAGCTATCTTTTCAATTTTAAAATATGCCAGTAACACTGGGCTTATTTGCCTTGCTTTTTAGGAGCCAACCCATGAACCGATGAGGCATTTCAAAGAATTTGCTGTGGAAATTCTAGTGGGCTCTCTTTAGCTTTTCTCTTTCTATTGCTGGTCTCACTGAGAGGCTTGACCCCATGTTTTATCTCCTGTTCGCTGACAGGAACCATGGGAGAAAGGAATAAATAAAGACCAGTTTCCTTGCTGGAATAAGAAGTCAGACACGAGGAAGCTGGGGATCCAAAGAGCCTTGATTTTCCTGAGACATGAGGAGTACCCCAGAGACAGCAGCGGGCCACAGTGGGCACGAAGCCTACCAGTGCCTTCTGAGTTCAGACATTAGCACAGCCTCCATGGGTTTCTGCCCGCAGAAAAAGAGAGACTCCGGCCAGCATTTCACCTTCTCGGATTTCCCGGCTCCTTGGGTGTTGGAAGTTGATTCCTTCCGTGAACTCTGAGTAGGAAATGTATATCAGAATCAGCAACTTCCACCAGGAAGCTGAAAACCAAACCAAACCAACAGCAGAACCCATGCCCTGGGCCAGTCCTTCCAGAGGCAGGGCCTGTGGGGCTGTTCTTACTCTACTTCGGTTCATTCCACAGTCGTCCCTGCCAATCACCTTAGCAAAATATGAGCAAACTCAGCAAGAGCATCAGGAAAGCACCTTTCTCACACACCCCCAACTTCCTGTTTCAGAGCATGTGTCAGTGCTTAAAGGCAGAAACCAGGGAACCTTCGGGAAACCCTTCTTGGTCTTTACAAATAGCAAGGTGAGATTATCAGTTACCGTGCTAATTGCAAAACTGACTTTATGTAATGTGTGGATATTTAATATACTTTCAGTTTAGCTCCATGAAGAAAGTATTTTTTAACGCGTGTTTGTTTGATTTAAGGCATCTACTTGGTTTGTTTTCCTCTTCAGGCTGCAGTAAGCTGTGCACCAATATATCACGGATCTGCAGTGTAGGCGCATCTTGGCTCAGTTTTGGAGGTTTGTTCGTGTGCTTAGCCTCCGCAGGACAAATGCAGCGTTGTAGCAGAAATCTTCTCTTTTCAGTGGGATCTGCTGGAATTTTACTTCATCAGACGTGCGCCTCGGCTCCCAGCCCAGTCATAGCTTTTGGCTGACGCTCGGCCACCACCTTCTCACTTTTCTGGGAACGCCATTACTTTTGGCCACACTCACACTCTGACCTGTGCTACTTGGAAATTTTTGAGATGAGGTCACTGCTGGTTTGAGTTACTGGACAGACATTAATTCATCCAGCTGGGTCCATTCAGGGACAGCCACACCGGGCCCTGGCAGCCACCCTGGGTGAGAAACAAGACTCTAAGGAGGGGGTTGCCAGGGAAGCAAGCCTTGCAGAAATGGTTTGTGGGAAATTAACTGAGAGGAGAGGGATAAAGGAGGCACATTTTTCACCCATGTAAGTCAATGTGAAAACACCTTCCTTCCAAACTAGGAGTTGAATGAAAAATCCTAAGAAACAGTCATTTTTTTTTTTTTTACATTGCCCAATGACTAATGAAATATAAACAGACACATAGATGACATAACATCACACACAGACGCGTGCGCACACACATGCACACACACATACAAACACACACATACATATACACACACATATACACAACATACACACACACATACACACCTGGAGGCTATAAAGCATTCTCTTTGTTAAAGCACTGTGGACTGGCCGATGTAAGTCTTCCCTGATGCAGGGTAAAGATGGGGATCCAAGGCTTTCAGGATTGAGCACAGATTTATCTTTCATCAGCCTTCATTAAGGGAAAGAGCCCAGCAGCCTCAATGTCACTACTGAGTGTGTGTGTGTGTGTGTGTGTGTGTGTGTGTGTGTGTGTGTGTGTGTGTGTAGGGGGTGTTAACCCTCCCTGTCCCAGGGTTTAACTCGCCTGTGACCCCACACACACTCACTTCACTGCATAACACCCAGATGTCCCAAACCAATTTTTTTTAACATTGTGAAATTTGATAGAATATGTAATATGATATAGCACACGAACTCAGTGAAATTATAAAACACAATCCAAGTTCTATGTGTAAAATTTTCAGGATTGTTTTTTCTAAAGGCTGAAAACATAGAACAAGGCGCTGTGGGGTCTCACATGGGATTTGCTGCCGCCACCCCCCCCCCCCCAAGCCCTTCTCTCTTTGTCCCTTTCTAGTGTTGCCTTCTCTCCTAAGGCCTTCATGTGTAGACATGCAGTAAGGTCCTTGGTGATGCTTCTGTGGACACAGTATTCACAAACAATAGAAACACCTCCCCAATCGGTGTCAGTGCCTATGTTCTGGCAGATGAGAGCTCTAGCTGCAGCATTGAGAGGAAGTGCCCCAAGAAGACACCATGGAGCTCAGATGAGCTCATCTTCTGGTGGACCAGGTGGAGCCAGGCACAGTCAGGTAGCTGAGGGAGATGAGATGCTTTCCTTCCCTGGGGGCAAAGTTTGTCTTTTTCCTACCAACAGCTATTTCGATTGTCAGTGTGCTGAGAAACTTGTTCTTTATAAAGTTTACAAACCCCAAGGAGAGAGGAGAGAGGAGAGAGGAGAGAGGAGAGAGAGAGAGAGAGAGAGAGAGAGAGAGAGAGAGAGAGAGAGAGAGAGAGAGAGAGAAGAAGGAGGAGGAGGAGGAGGAGGAGGAGGAGGAGGAGGAGAGAGAAGGGAAAAATCAATCTCATCATGGCAGCTGTAGTATGACACGGTGAGTCATGTAGTCACCCTGGCCGCTTAATCTTTCCTTCCAAGTGTTCATTGCAGAGTCGTTGGCCTGGTTTGAGGCCTCTGGTTTCTGATTGTTGATGCTGAGGCCCTCACTGGGACTCCTTTCTGTTACCCCGCAGCTGCCCTGTGTTGTGGGAGAAGGTTGCAGGGGCAGAGGATGGATATAAAAAGATGCATGATATAAAAGACACAAGAATAAATAAGAAGTATAAAAGGGGGAAAAATAAAGTTTACAAATGCAGATGAATGCAGAGGTCTGGGTGACCCAAAATTGTGGGCAGGGTACTTGTCACCTCAAAATTTTCCCTTGCTGGTATGTAGTGACAGTTATGTGTGAGGACCCAGGAACTCGTTCCTTTTTCTCATTGGACTAGGCAAGCCTAGATGACATTATGATGACTTTGAAAGCCAAACCATCACTTAGCCTTCTGCCTCAGTTTCCTTATTGGTAACTGGAGAGGGCTAAATGAAAACAGCCTTTCTGGTCTGTGGTTTGTCTGCAGATGAGAAGCAGAGCATTGGTTGGCAGCCCAGAGATGCTGGTGAAGGTCAAGCTATTTCTTTCCTGTTAGTGAACAAATGGTTTAAAAAAAAAAAACACACACGTGAATCCCACACATCGTTCATAGGACTTTTCAGAAACTCGGAGGTGAGTTGAAAACTGTAACCACAACCTCCCCCCCCCCCCCGCCCCTTTGTGTCAACATTCTGGAAATAAAGCCTATTGTATTTTCAATACATCAATTCTGTTTGGTATGTGCGGTTTTATATGTCCCCTTTTCCTCCACACAGGCTTTGGCCATAAACTCTATTTTGCATTAATAAACTTTCTGACAAGCTTTTACAAATACCAAATGATTTCATAAATGGATTTCAAATAGTTTGGTAAACTGATTTTTTTAGTTTTTAGCACTTTTTTCCTTGGTTAGTAGATTCAGCTTTGCATTTGACTACCACCTCACACACACACACACACACACACACACACACACACACACACACACACACACACACTCCTGCTCCTACACTGTTACCCACAGTGTAGGAAAAGGTTAGGTTCAGGAACAGAGTGCATGATTTTCTCCCTTTGTTGTTCATCTATCAAAAATAACAAGTAATTAAAAATGATATTTGCTGTTTAGTTGAAATATTTTTTTTTTAAATCAAATTTGACCTGGGTGTTTTTGTTTTTTGTTTTTTGGTGGTTTTTTTCCCCCTAAATGTATGCAGATCCTTCCCTTTTCTCCCAGGATTCCACATGCACTCCCCGCCCCTTGCCAGTATCATCACAGTGTTTCTCAAGTGCCCAGCTAGTTCTATTAGACTTAGGAAAGCTCTCCCTTGAAGTCCCTTAAAGAAGGAGAGAGGTAATGCTTTCTTTCCTCTCTCTGAGTTTTCTTTCCTCTAAATTGCTTCTCTCCCTTCAGCTTTGAAAACAGCACCCTGACCTCGGTGATTCTACTGCTGGAAGAGAGACATCAGCGCCCAGTGTCACCAACTACAGTCCCACTTATGATCCACAGGGGGATGGCCTAATTATTCTGCTTACTCCATAACATTAACCAGTTCACTGCCAACCCCCACTGCCAAGGCAACCCCACTTTGGACTGTCTCAACTCTCAAAGCATCTTGCTGTTACTTCCAAACAGTATCACCTGGGGGCAGAAGCTCAAGCCTAGACTGTTTGTAATGTTTATTCCGTGAGAAATTGAGACACTCCTAAGAATTCTTAAGACAGATCCTCTGATGATGGCTGCCATGAGAGAAACAGAAATGTGAGAAGCCAAGGGAGAGAACTGCAGGCCTTGTAGGGCCGCTAGAAGATGTTTGTATGGCAACAGCCTGGGCATCGGACTTCAACAGGCATTACTGGATGCTCATGTCATCAGCAGATGGCACAGAGTATTCGTGTGCGAGATAGACTTAGGTTTCTCCCTGCTTGCTGCCTGAGCAGTGAGCATCATTGCTTTCAAATTGTATGTCTCAGCTCATTAGTGAGAAATACCTTAGCTAGATGTGCTGTCCTCTGCTACTCAGTTTCACTGAACCTGCCTCCTTCAGGTTTGTAGAGATGGTTCCAGAACCTTCTCTTCGAGCTGAACTCCTCGGGGGGCTTCAGTCCCTTATAGAAAGTGCATGTTTACACAAAATTTGTGCATACCCTCTGTATACTTTAAATCACCAGTACGCATAATTAGTGTGTCAATGGTAGCTATTCTGTATTATTTATAGATTGATAAGAGGAAAACTTGCATATATTTGGCAAAGGGCTGGCATCTAGGTGGCTGTATAGTCAAGGATAACCATAAACTTCTTGATCATTCTCTCTCCTGGGTCTTGGGATTACTGACATGCATCAGCATACACAGCATATGTGGTTTAAGATCAAGCCAAGGTCTTCATGTATGATACACAAGAACTCTACCAACGGAGCACATCTCCAGACAATCATGTTTTGTAAAACACACTTTTGATTCATGGTTGGTTAAATACACACCACAGTGGGGCAAGCTTATACAGAAAACCAGTTGTATTTTTCTAGGAGAAAGATAATGGACAAAAGGCTACGGCAATGCTGCTGTACTGAGGACTCATGTAGCCTGTACCCCATAGTTGCTGCAGGATGTTAAGGATGTCTCTGCGTTGTCTGGTGTCAAGAGGATGACGGAAGAAAGCATTGTGGTTGGGGGCTTGAAGTTGTCTTGTGTCAAAGCCATTTTCACTTCTACTCTTATTGATAGACCATGTCCTTTACAGTCCAAGAGATTAAGAAAGCTAGAGACCATGGAAGATAAAAATACATGCCAATTAATACCTGCGTTTTTGAAATGTGGGATTTCTCAAAGACAGTGACCCATGTGCTTAATAAAACTTATTAGGTCCAGGAATATCCAAATTGGCATCTGTAAAGGAAAAAAAATCCTGTTTTTAGTGTTATCCCATCCTAAGCAACATGAAATTATTGTCATTTTAATTTGGAGTTTGGACATAAGTCTGTGAAGTGATTTATATAGATGAAGTTTGCCACTGAATAATAAATAAATGAGTTGCCAATAACTCTGAAATGGTGTAACAGCACCTCCTTTCTATTGTCAATCATCTTTAGCACAAACTTGTGTGGTTAGCGTGCCGTAATGAGTGCCTGCCGACTGCATACAGACCTTGAAGTTCCTGCAGCACACTCTTCAATGAGAAGATGCCCACTCAGGTGTTCTAGTGAAGGGCTCTAAGCTGAGAATACTCTCACACACACACACCCGCCCACCTACACCACTTCAGGACCCCAAAGCAAGAACAAAGCAAGGTAGGATATACAAGATGACCAACACAGGAAAGGCATGCTTTTTAAAAATTCTTATTGTATACAAATTTATATATACAATTTTAAAGAAAGTTATCCCTGTCTGTGCCTCATAGTCCTTATTCACATTGGGAGCCTAATTAATTACAGTGTCTATTTGAAGCCTTTCCAGTTAAATTTTAATATGCACGCACCACAGCTGAAGTTCTTCAATCCCACTCACTCTCTCCTTAGAAATATTTTTGCAGCTTTAAGAAAAGCAGACCTTCCCAATATCCCACCAACACTTTATCTGTCCCACGATAAGGCTCTAGTTCTTTTCCTAATTAGCGGCCTGAAAATTATTTACTCTAGGTTTAAATTAAAGAAACATACAAGCAATCTGGTGTAAAAAGGAGAGTTCCAAATTCTGAGGAAAAAATGAGTCTGCATTTAATTTCTCTTTAGGCTCAGAGCTCCTCGGCCCTGTGTAATGGAAGGTTGAGGCAGAGTGGTCCCCCTCCACCTTGGCACGGTGTAATGCAATTTAGCTTCATTAAATTACTGGAGGGCCAGTTACTTAAGCAGAATATTGATTTTCAGTCTGGTCCGTGTTTAACATAATTCTGCGTAGGCAGCAGCTAATTCTGCATTTGAGTCTAACACCCTAATGGAATTACAAGATGCTGCTTGACCACAGGAGGCCATGAGGCTGTCCTCGGCACACTTCGTGACAGTCTTTCTTACACTTCAGCCCCTCTCTGAGAAGGTGAGTCTCTGCTTCCAGAGACACGTGTTACATAGAGCTGCTGACCCCTTACCTGAGAGACAGTTTGGGGGCAAGAAAGCATTGTTGCATAATAACCTTAATAAATACTGTGGGTGTGACCTGCAAGTTTCACTGATCTTCTGTATGCTTATGAAAAGTAGAAATGAGGCTTGTCTTCAAGCTCAGCCTTCCTTCACATGAGTCTGACGCCTTCATAATTTTAGGTGGGGGGAAAAAACAAAACCATCAAATGTTACTTAGCAGTAGCAGGTAATGTGCCTCGTTGGCTCTGAGCACAGAAATTCCTTTTGAGAATGTAAATATTTTCATGAGGCTGAGTGCCCCATGCTTGTATACTGTCGTCCCAGCTGCTGAGAGACAGACAGAAGAATTAGGATTTCAAGGTCATCTTTGCCTACCTTGCAAACTTGAGGCCAACTTGGGTTATATAAGACCCTGTCTCAGTGAATAAAACCAATGGAATTTAAGATTTACTTTATTTCTGGCAGATCGTAGTTTTAAAGAGATAAGTGATTTTGTTTGTTTGCCTGCTTGCTTTTACAAGAAAAATAAGTGGACCTATTTTTTTTTTTTCATTAGCCTAGAAAGGAGCTCTTTGATCTGAATTTCATCTGAATGCAGGATCTTTATATGCAGTCTAGCAGAATGACACAGAGGGAGACAAGGGGCAGTGGCCAGGTAGCATGCATCCACATCAGAAGCTTCTCTCACACGTCTCGGGTCAGAGTCTGGCAACAAATTCACTGCTTCATGCCTGAACAGCCTGCTCTTCCAGAGAGGTCACCACCCTGTGCTCAAGGTGAGGTCACCACCCTGTGCTCAAGGTTGAAGACCTGCACTTCCAGCTCTCAGAACTTACCTCAGGCCCAGGAGCTAAGGAGCCTCTTTAGCAGATTTTATAGAGGAACATTCATGTCCTCTGAGTCCCTGAGGGGACCCAAGCCAGGTTAAATCTAAGCAAATGGAGGATGAAAATTAAGAAATTGTTGCTTAGAACAGCTGTCTGACTCAACCACCTGCTTCAAACCAAAGGTCACCCAGCATTCCTTATTTTGGATTGTATTGAGTTCCAACAGCCTTGGAGGTTTCTGTGAGTAGCTGAAGTTGGTTCACCATCTCTAATGCCTTAGGTGTCCACACTGTCCTTTTCTATGTCAGTGAAGCGTCGTCAGTGCTTTCTAGCATGAAGTCCAAAGGAGAATTATCCCCCTCCCCACAAAGTGGGTCATGGGGAGAAATTGTTGGGGCAACATGCACAATTGCATCCTGAATGTGTGATATTTTGACTACTGAGGTCTTTCTCTTTTAGGCTAGCAGTTGAGCTGAAGAAAACATTTGAATAAATACATAAAATTTTGCTACTTAATTATAGCATTTTCCTGTATCAACTCCCCATTTCCCAGCTATAAAATGTCTTTTTAAAACATGTGTACTTTATGAAAGAAAAAATAGGTAAACATCTTTAAGTGGCTAATTAGATGCATTTAAAGTAGGCTAGAGCAGCCTCATCAGAAGGCTTTCCACTTGCTTCTTAGCTATTTTATTCATAAATATTTAATAATCAGGTGGACTCCCTGTATGTTCTCTCCTGTATGTTCCTGGTCCATTTTCAGATTTATTCATTTGCCTAATTGATGTAGAAGACAGCATGTGGTATAAGTATGTATTTCTGTGCATCTGCAATTGGACCTTAGACAAGTTGCAGTATAAGTCGTGAGTATAGTACCATTAAGAGAATTTTAGCTGATAATTTAGAAATTGTCATAAGACTTTGTATTAGTAACTGGTAAGGACACTTTGTGTCTAAATTAAATCACATCTTAGGTGGAGTATATGCAAGGATGTAGATCATTTAAATTTTTAAGAACAAATATCAAAATAGTGATTTTTTTTGTATTTATGTTATGCCTTTCATTAAAGCCATTTGAAGTGGGATAGCATGAAGGTAGGTGAGGGAGCTTAATTATATGCTTATCCACACACTCCATGAGGCACGTGATGCCAGTGGTGGCACAAGCTGGTGATGGTGGGCATTTCTTAGCCCTCATATAACTATGTTGGCAGAGGGAGGAGATTTTGGAAATGAGCCATTTGCAAGCATCCCAGACCCTCATTATTTGGAGCCCTGGAAGTGACTCAGGGATTTAAGATGAGTTTCAACCGCTGCTTCAGTTGGGATCTTAGCTTATGAGGCTCCCTCTGGTCCTCTGTGGACAGTGAAGCTTTAACTAAGGAATGATGAGAGGGCTAAATGACCATCCATGAAACTCTAAACTCCAGTCTCTGGTGTGAGACCAGGAATGCTGGCCCATCAGAATGTGCAACCACATTACCGTGGGTGGATATCTATGTCTAAACAAACCTTCTTTTGGGATACAGTGAACTATTGTTGACAAGTTGTTAACACGAAGGGTCATGGGAGGCGGCTAGAATACACTGTCTTTGCATCTTGTGCTGTGAGTCGCGGCTGGCAAGTTAGCAAACTCTACTTTGTCAAGTTTTCTTCCAAAGAGAGCCTTTTGTCTATTATTAAGGCTGAGGGATGGCAACCACACAGACAGGAGGAGCCCAGTCCCTCCATCTCCATGGGGACAACTCCACCCTGGTGTGTGGGAGACAGCCCTGTTGTAGACATTCTGGATGTATGCACCATTCAGACACACCTTTTTTCACCTCACGTGGTCAGAGTGGTCACAGCCCTATGGCAGTTTAGCAGATCATCTGTGCTGTCATGGCTTCCTTCTGCTGCCATGTTTGTTCCATTCTGGACCTTTCTCCTTTTGTTCTCCTTCCACTATGGCTTCCAACCTGCTGGATAGCCCTGCCTACATTAAGATGGGCCTTCTTTCCCCTCCAGTGCTGTCTCAAAAATCAGTCAATTCTATAGACCCCATCTTAGGAACTTCTAGGAATGTGTTGTATTGATCTCCATGGTATTTCTTGACTTCTGTTATCAATCCCTGTACTTTTTTTCAATAAGAGACTGCCTAAGTGATTTAGAAAATTACTAACTATGAAAAATGAATATTCAAGTCATTTTTTTTTAATATAATGAATTCATGAAGGTGAGACTTTCTTTTTTTCAGGAGGATAAAAAATAGCAGATGCAGAAAAAAGTAACAGATAGGAACAATATCAAATTAGCCTAATTTGTAATTAATAAGAGTTGCAGTATAAAGGGGGATATAGAAAGGCAGGAGAGCACAGGAATAATAAAAGGAACTCTCTAAAGATACATCTAAAGTTTGAAAATAGAAGGAAACAATTTTAGGCTATTTAAGAGCCATCTTTCTAGAAGCAGAAGCACCAGGAGTGGAGAGGCAGGCTGCCTGTAGGGAAGAGCTACAAGAATAGTCATAGACTCCATAAGTCCGCAGAGCAAAGACTTCAAAGTTCTGCAGCTCTAGCGTATCCTCTAGTTCTCATCCCAAACTGTCAGTGCATGTAACGACAGAGGCACCTTTGAAGCGTGTGAGGAAACAGAACCTCAGCAGGACTTTAGGGGGTTATTCAGTTATGTAACAAGGACATAATCTAAGAAAAAGGTGAATTCCTGCAGCCAGAAATCTTCCTACCAAACTCATTACAGTGGCATTCAAATGTGACAGCTAAAGAAGGTTTCCGGAGAGTGAGTGGCACACCAGAACGGTTGGGCAGAGGGTTTGGGGAGGTGGTCATCCTGAAAAGGAAAATGTGTGGCTGAGATGATGTAAGAGCTTACTTAGAGAAGAAAAGAATGCTTGCTTACAAAGTAGAAGAAATCACTTTTCTTTCTTTTATTTTTTAAAATGTGTTTTGTTGTGTTTGTCAGGACAGAACCTCTCTGTGTAACAGCCTCTGGCGGCTATCTGGAACTTGCTCTGTAGTCCAGGCTGGACTCAAACACATAAAGATCCACCTGCCTCTGCCTCCTGAGTGCTGGGATTAAAGAGGTGCACCACCATCTGCCTTAGGAACATCTTCTATAGCTACTCAGGCCAATTGGCCACCAAGACAAAAAAAATTAATTATTGTTTCAGAATCAGAGGACTGGACCTGATACTAGTTTATTGGTTTGGGGCATTGCAACACTTTCAGGCAGGCATCAGCAATGACTCACTGAATCTCCATCCGGATATATAAGCTATAGCCTTGGTGATACAGAAGGAAAGGGCAGCTGAGAAATGGAGAGATCAGGGAAAGGGAAGTGTGTGTGTGTGTGTGTGTGTGTGTGTGTGTGTGTGTGTGTGTGTGTGTGTGTGTGTGAAATGCAACTAATTGCTTGATTCTCCAAAAATGAGCTCTTGAGGAACACATTGGGGGAGGGGAGTGTGCTGAGCTAAATCTTTCTTTCTCATTGTAGTCACTACATAGGCAACTGTCTTTGTTTGCTTCTCTGTTCCTGTGACACTGGCCACTTCACAGTACACCACAGAAGGAAGCTCAAGTCAGGGACCCGGATGCAGGAACTGTAATAAGGCCCATGGAGAAATGCTGCTCACTGACTTGTCCTCCCTGGCTTACTCATATATCTATCTTACATAACCCAGGCACACCTGCCCAAGAATGTCACCACCCACAGAGGGTTGGGCCCTCCGAAATTAATTGGCAATCAAGAAAATGCCCTCACAGACATGCCCACAGATTAGTCTGTCTTGATCAATTCCTCAGGTGAGGTGGCTTCTTCGAGATGACTCTAGTTTGTGTCAAGTTTATAGAAATCAGTCTTCCTTTGCTGGCTCCCCATGGGAGACCTTATCCTCTTTGAGGAGTTGATGGGGGGGGGGGAGGTTGGGTGGAGGGAACTGGGGGGTGAGTGGAAGGGGAACTGTGATTGATATGTAAAAAACAAAACCAAAAAATTTTTAAATAAATAAAATATGTCAAAAACCCAAACCCCCAAAATTAGTCTTCACAGCAACATCAAAAGTTAAGTCCAGAAATAAAAATAAGTATGCCTTCCTGATAAACATGGAATATGGAAATTAAGGACCGAAACAAACTTAGAGCTAAAAGTTTCCCTTTGAACCTACCTTGAACATTCAGCATTTAGCTCCGTTTACACTGGTAATATTTTTTTCTAAAGCATTTAGAAGTCTCCTTTTTTAATTAATAAAAATTCAAAAACTGTGATAATTAATAATGATAGTCAACACAGCTGGTTAAGAAATACCTCTGAGATTAGCAGAGCCCACTTCTGGATGTGTCTAAGATGGGGTGAGTAGAGCTGGCTGGCTTTTGAGAGAACACCTGAAGGACTCAGCCCTAATGTGGATGGGGATATCCAGTAGGCTGGGAGCCTAGCAGAGCAAGAAGAGCAGGAGAAAGAGGAAGGCCTGAGGTGTAACCAACATGGCGGAAATAGGCAACATGAAAGCACAGCATCCCGCCCTCTGTCTCCCTGCATCCTGGTGAGGTAATCAGCTTCCTCCACTGTACACCCTCAATTTCCTGCCCCACCATATGCACAAAGCAATGGAACCTGAGGCTGATGCCTCAGTCATGGTGAATCTCCCCTCCTTTTGGTTATTTCTCTCAAGTCTTCTTGCCATGGCAACAAGACAGCAACATAAAAATGAGAATGATCATCTATTAAAGCAAGTGAAGCTGGTCCAGATGTCCCATTTTCATGGTGGTTCCAAGCAGGAGTACTAGGGACTAGTTACAGCCTTCCCTTGTTTACCTTCCTTTAAAAGAAAAGACAATGTCTCACAATATGTATTGGAGAGGAGAGAGAGAGAGAGAGAGAGAGAGAGAGAGAGAGAGAGAGAGAGAGAGAGAGAATATGAGGCATTCCATAGCTAAGCCCAGACTCATTCTAGACATCATCCCAGATAGCCGATAGCCTCTGAAAAGTGGCCGTGAGCACTCTGACCATGTGAGGTGAGGACAGGTGGCAAGCAAATCCTGAGTACATCATGGCTTGGACAAGGAAGTCCTCCAAATGAAAGCTCTAATGTCTTTTTTTTTTTTCTTTTCTCTTTCTTCAACCAACTTTGCACTTGTTTTATGGGTTTGGGGATCTTGAATCCCTCTGAGAATATATCCTAATTTACTTTCTTGGAACTATCTATATGCCTTCTATACAAAATACCTATGCTGCTACTTTGAAAACAACTATCATATTTCAGAGTTTTCTCTGGTCATTGAATGACACAGAACTATCTTTTTAGCAATTGTAGGTTGTCCAATCATATTACAGACTGACTGTAGAAAGGCTGTCTGGAAGCTCATTGTCACCTGTCTGGCAGATTCGCTTTGTGTTTCTTGAGTGAGTGGTCAGCTGGTCAGCTGTTGCCTAAAAGAACACACGCAGGAGCCCAAAGGGCTTATTTGGACCCACTGACACCTACATACTTGGTCTTTGTTCCAAACAGCTTTTACTCTTTCAGGACACCGCCTCACACGTTAACTTCTTGGCTACTAGATCTGCTTTTAAAGGTAGCTGTTTGTCTGAAACCCTGTCCTTCTGCTCTCCGTGTTTCTTCTGGATTCTTGTCTCTCCAAAGCCATTTCTTCTTGTGTCCCTAAGCTTTGTAATCCCTTGTGCTTCTGACTAGCATTTCTTCATTCATTGCTTTATCTTTAAATTTATTTCTTTGTGTGCGCGTATGTGTATCGGTGTGTCTCTCTGTGTATATCTTTATCTCTCTCTCTCTCTCTCTCTCTCTCTCTCTCTCTCTCTCTCTCTGTGTGTGTGTGTGTGTGTGTGTGTGTGTGTGTAGAGGTCAGAGAACAAGTCTCCCAACACTTTGTAGGACCCAGGGATCAAACCCAGGGTGTTAATCCTGTGTTCCAGTGTCTTTACACCCTGAGTCATCTCCCTAAGCCCACCCTTATCTTTAAAAACACCTTTAAGCCTCTGATTTTCTCCATCTTTTCAGAGATGAACATTTGTGGACTATTTAACTTGCTCTCGGGAGTCAGTGGGAGGAGCTGTGTGAGCCCTGTTTTGGTTGGAAGCTCCCAAATCTTACTTTTCAATCATCTTGTTATTTAAGTAACACTTGCCGTGATGTAGGTTTGTAATTATGAGAAAAACAAACCCACAGTATTCCACCATGAACTGTATGTTTATTTTGGAACAATCTGTCTGGCAAGTCAAACTGTAGTGTTAAAGCGCACTAAGTCCCCCGCCGAGACATGCTAGTGTCAGCTTTGAGCAAAGTGCTGAAGCCTGAGAGACCTAGCTGGATGTGGTATGCAGGGGTGTCTTAAGGGCAGGGGAGGAACTTATTGACTCTGAATCACCTCAGTTCCAGAATTAGGATTCTCCTGGAACTCTCTAAGGCTCAGGTATTAGATTTCTTTGGAATCCAGATTGTAAGGAGGCTCACTCATCAGATGGGTCTGTCTGTGCTCCAGGCACATGTACCCTGTCTGTGTCCTGCTCTACTGGCAAGTCCTGGGACATAATGAAATTAGTGGTCCTCTCCAACTCTGAGTAGCCTCCTACAACCCAGGAGATGGGTCTCACTCCTATCTCGTATGCTCCTGTTGAAGTGTTTGCTAGAAGCCTCCTGCATGGGATTTGCCCTGGGATCTTTTCTTTCCTGGGTGAATCCTACAGTTATCAACCAAGCCAGCACAATATGTGAGCTATGCACAATATGAGCCACAGGTGTTAATGTCATAGGTAATATGGCCACTGTAGTCACATCGTGGATAATGAGATACCATGGTGACTTCATTGGTGATGAGGACAGTGAAGACATTGAGAAAGCAATGTGGATGATGTGGACACTGTGGTGGTATCATGAATGATGAATCCAAATCTTTCTGTTGAGTCACAAGGAAAATATCCTTGATCAAGAAGGCCACTTGTGTCTTTTGTCACCTTCACTTTCACAGGAGGGGCTGGGATGTGAGAGGCTGACTGAGAGAAGAGCCTCCCCAGACAAACAAAGTTACTACTGCCTACGAGATCTTCAATGACAACATGCCTGTCACTCCTTTTAGGAGGATTTCATTTCAAGAAGAAAAAATTGAGGTGACTATTAATAAATGAGTATGGCTTGATCCATGATCAAACTCCCAGGAAATGGCCTCTATGAATTTCCCCTACATTACTCTTATTGACCTACAAATCTATTAGATTGTCCATAGATCTGATGTAGCTGTATACCACACCCACCATCACGGAGCTGGGTTCATCACTATGATACCTGAAGTTCCTCAGCCGTTGTCTTCATGGCATCCTCTGGTCCAGGTCTGTTATCTACATCTTTGCTCAGAGACCCTGCCTTGCTTCCTTGCTGCACTTTCTTTGGCTCAAAATTAGCCAGTGTCTGTGACTTGGAACTTAATAGAGTAAGAAGAGCTCTCCAGTGGTGTCTTAGAGTCTGCAAGTTAGGTTTAAAAATAAACTCTAGGGAGCTCACACATAATGCCCTACATTGGGTGATGTCACTCAGTTCCCTAGTTCTAAAACCTGAGGCAGTAAACATCACCATGGAATCACTGCTCTTGTTAGTTCAGAACATCCTGAGATAATTGCAGTTGTTATGGGGGACAGTACTGGCTTTAAAAGATTACTACACAATATGGAGGTTTGAGATGAGGTGGCCCCACATGGGAAAAAGCATGACCAGAGCCAGGAAGCCTTTTCTAAGAAGGGCAGAGAAGACGTTGGAGACTAGAAATGTCGGGATGACTAAGCCAGTTTGTGGCTACTAAGGCCACTAAAGATCATCATGATGACCCTGAAGCACATTAAGTGTTAGGAATGCCTCTGATGCAGTCTGACTGCTTTTGCTAAAAAGAAAAATTATTCGAGGAACGGATGCGTACGGACCACTGTTAAGGTCTTTTAATAGTGGACTTTAATTCTTTATGATTGGATACAGCTGTTTCTAGAAATTCTAATAAATTCGAGAATCATCACTTGCATGAACATGCACAGATTACACTCAGTGTGCCAAGCCCTGTGTCAAGCTCTAGGGTGCAGAGAGTAGAGCAAGCCCCTGGCCTCTGATTTGTTTGCTTGAAGATCCATATACATGATCAGTAAGAACATGAGTATGAACAGAGCTGTAGATCAAGCTCTGGTTAGAAAGCTCTTTTTGGTTCTTTAGGACAACTTTGAGATGGAAGAATGCATGGGATCGAACATGTTAGAATGAGGCTTCTCCGTTCCATGGCTCTTAAATGATTCCCAGTTAGTACTGAGAAACTATCAAGCCATAACTTTGCCCAATTCCACATTTTCATTTGCCTGTTCACTTATAATGTTAAATCCAACTCATAAGGGAAATGCTCCCCACTTTTATTCCCTCCACCCCTGACCCGGCACATACATGCTAGCCTATTGCTTTGAAAATGGAAATTCCGTCTCCTTCCACGGCCCTCAGGATGACTTTAGTGGATCATTGGATGTCAGGCTTGGCTTGTTTGTTAGTTTCTGTTTGCTTGGTTTTCACTTGTGGGTCTTTTCCCATTATTCTTTAAACTTCTTCAGAGGCATTCTGTCATGTTCTCTCCTGTGTCCCTAATGCTTGGACTCTATCTGGCATGCTGAAGATCTTCAATCAATATTGCCTTCAATGAATGACTGACTTGGCTTATTGATTGCATGAATGGACATGCAGCCTGGAGTGAGAAATTCCCTGTGGGTCATCTGGTAGTCTTTGTGTACAGGGCCTTTCTTATACATTGTCACAAAGTAAAGTAGCATAGGATTCCCAATGGTCTCACCCCTTTACCTAAGCCAGTCAGGAGGAGGGAGCAGGTACTCAGAGAAAGGATCTTCCTGGAGCACAATCAGGGCTCAGACATGAGAGGCTGACTCAGCTCTCTAGGCCTAGCCTCAATCCTTTCATATTGAAAAAAATCAGTCATAATGTCTCCCTTTTGCAGTAATGAGCATCTGTCCCACACAATCTGACAATCCACAGAAGGGAGATATGCTAACAGTGAGTGAGTGCTGAGATTTTTAAAACATGTAGAAACATTTAGTTGTATGTGAGGTTATTTATTTTCTATTCTGCAAAGTCCCAGAAGTCTCATATGTATGTAATCGCTGTTGGTCTTCCCCACTTCCTACTTCATGAAATGGAACCCAGAGCCTCCACCATAATAAGCAATTGTTCTGCCACTGAGCCACCTCCAAGCCTTTGGTTTGGTTTTTGCACGAGGTCTTGCTTTGTAGACCAGGCTAGCAGTCAACTTGTGATCTTCCTGCCTCAGCACTCTCAGCTCTGGAACTACAAGTGTACAGTTTCTAACTTGTGAGGTGAGGGTACTTTGGATAAGCTGGCTCCTTTGATCATCTGTGCCCTTTTCCCTATTCAACCTGGTCCCCCAAACTATTACCTTCCCTCAAACTGTCATCCAGGCGACCATCTTAATCTCCTCTATCAGAGGCCAAACACTCCTGGCCACCATCACTACCTATCCATCCTATCCTGAGACTACACCATCACTGGTCCTACCAAGCTTCTTAAATGGTCTGTTGGCCCTGTGAAATCCCTTCCTATCAATGCAAGCTCAGGGTCATGGAATCACGTGAACTTACTCAGGAACTGTCCCAAGAGCTGAGTCTGGCTGAAGAGACCTATTTGATCTGTGGTCCATGGCTTTCTGTGTTCTCTGTTCTTGTGACAAGTCTATGGCACCTCTCTCAGAAGGCTCCTTATTTCCCTCCACACCCCGAATCCTTCACGTATCTTGCCTTTTGACAGAGGACTCTCATGAAGTCTCTCTCATGTCCAAATAAGCATTCTCTTCCTGTGACTAACCACGACTACCCATTCCCAACTAACCTGTGCTCTTTGGGTTCTCATCAGCTTGTTTTCCCTGTCCTACTACAGCAATGGGACTTCTCCTTCCTCCCAACAACCATAGCCCCTCAGACAAAATTCCAAGGTCCAGCCCATGTGTGAGCACAAGTAGGAAGTGGAGGGGTAATATGTGAGATTATGCTTCCACTATTGCTGCCTCTGTCAGAGCTCCTCTTTCACAAAAAGCTTTATATCTCCATCTTTGAAGAACATTATCTTCCCTTTCTGGATCCCAGCCTTCCCTCCTCTAGACCTACTTACCTATCCATGGGTCTCACACCCAGGCAGACTGTATAGTGTGTGTGTGTGTGTGTGTGTGTGTGTGTGTGTGTGTGTGTGTGTGTTTGTGTTTAGGAGGGGTACATGTGTACTTCTAGGGATTTAATTTAACCCAGGGCCTTGCACCTACTAGACAAACACTAGAACTGATCTATCCCAAGTTTTTATTTTTATTTTTTTTTATTCCTATAATATTTTGAGGTGGTATTGCAACAAGTTCCCTAAGTTGGTTTTAGACTCACTTTATATTCTGGGCAAGTCTTAAACTTCATATCCTTAGTGGTTAGTATTGTAGGCATGTGCCAACAAATCTGGTGCCAATCACGCTTACCTCATAACATGTGATGGTCAATGCCTAAAACCATAGTCCTGGGGAGCATCTAGAAAACAAGGACTCATCATGTATTAGCCTCCAGAGGCCTGGTGTTGCTCAAATCCTTAGAAGGCTTCAGCTCCTGCAGCAGATGTGACAGCAGTCTTCCTTCTATTAAGAGCCAAGCAGTAAGGGCCTGACTGGTTCCCCTCCCAGGAGGCTCACACCAAGCCCTCAGTGTTAATTGCATTTAACCCGGTGTGGTCCCTCGGTTTTTTGTGTTCTACAATAACTAACATGTAAACGATGAGTGCGCTTGGCAATTGCTTTCACTTTGGTTCTATTATTGAGGTCAGGCATGTATCAGAGCTATAACCCATTTCATCAAAAGATAATCACACTGGACACAGGACAGGCTGGCACCTTCTCGGTGTCTATGACAAGTATAACTGAGCTCTGGGCTGATTTGGTCTGAGAATGTTAAAGAGTAGTAAACACATCACTAAATGGAAATTTCAATTCTGGCCAATAAAAAAAGGCAGAATTTTAAAAGTATAATAATAAAAATGTTCTTTCTCATAAAACTCACTCCTGCTGAAACTTAAGTCACCATGCTGATAGTTTTGAGAGTCCATGATAGTGTGTGGTGATGACTTAATTTTTTTTTTTTTTTTGCCTCAATTTTCCACAGGGATTTTAACATACATCTGCTCAAGTTTATTAGTGCTCTCATCTCAGTGGGCTCGTTTGGCAGCACATAAGGACAGAGGTCAGTGCCGTGTGCTAACTTGTGGGGTCAGCCCTGCTCAGACTGGGCTTCTGCACTAATGAGCTTGGAGAAGTCAGCATTGCTTCCTTGTCATGGTTTCCACACTGGGTGCTGTCTGGCACTGCAGATGAGGAGCAGTGAGGAGCTCAGAGACTCAGCCTGTGGGTGTCCAGAACAGCTGGGGAGGAAGCCTGGCATGGCCAACAAGCCCTCACCACAGAGGTCCTGCAGCCAGTGCACTGGTGACTCATGGTGTCTTCATGGGAGTCTCCAAGCTGCTCTAATGGGTAGGGAGACACAGTGGCAACCCAGCGGTTTAGACTTCACAAGGAAATTGGCTCAGAGTTTGACCAATCTGTGTTCCTGAGGGAGGGATACACTGCAGCCCATGCCCAGTTTCTGGGACAGAGACTGAATTCAAAGTAGCCATGGTGGATCTCTGTCTTTGGGGTTTTGCGGACTAAAGACCAGTGAGTAGTAGCCCCATGGGAGCTCTGTGTCTGCTGTCATACTCCAACCCCATCCTGTCCAGTCTCAGCAGGTTTGATCTCCAAAGGCTGCTCCCTGTGATGTTTTTGTCACTCACCATTGGAGCCAAAGTCTATGAGCAGCCTAACATAGTAGGTGTGCTATTGAGTCACAAATTAAATGGCCAGACTTACTCAGGAACTGTCTCAGGGGCTGAGCATGACTGAAGAGACCTATTTGATCTGCAGTCCATGGCTTCCTGTGTTCTCTGTTCCTGTGGCAAACCTGTGGGGGGATTGTGGCGGAACACCTCTCTCAGAAGGTTCCTTGCTTTCTTCACAGCCCAGAATTATTCAGTTTTCCCTTAAGATTATAGTTTGAGTATGAAGCGTTCCCTTTGGAAGGTCCATGTGTTGATGGTTAAGTTCCTAGCTGTTGGCTCTAACTTGGGAGGCTTTGGAGACAGGGGACATGGAGCGGAGCTGAAGCAAGTGCACCCCTGAGACTATGTCCTGAAGGACTGTATTTTGTCTTGGGGTCCTGTAAGTCTTTCTTTCCTGTTCATTGGGATGTGAGAAACACTTGCCACTCAATCCCATGGTGTTCTCCTCTCTGTGGACCCAGAATCAACAGAGTTAAGAAATGAGAACAGAAGTCTTCGAAACACTGAGGTAAACTACTTACTTCTTCCACTGCAGGAAGGAACTGAAGATGACAAATGTTGACCTCAGGGTCGTTCTCAGGCATGAGGCACCAAATATCCACAGAACTTTCAGCTCTGTGTCTCTGTCCTCATTCACCTGACACTTTACAAATGGGGAGACTGAGGTCCACAAGGGGGAATTATGGGAGATGAGACTAGTACTTTGGTCCCCAGTCACTGGTGTGTATGTAGCCTGGGCACGTATCTTGGAAAATATGCCCGTGGGAGGAGGCACTTTGTTTTATCATGTGATTCAGGGTGTGGGAAATGGGGCAGATGACTATAGGGTAGAGACAAGCTATTAATTATGAGCTGTGTGTCTCGAAGAAAATTCAGTTCTCTGGGTTGAGATCTCTGAAGTACATTCTATCCTGTGCCGCTAAGGAAAAACCCTGGCACTGTCAGTTAAAGTGTGGCCTGCTGCTCTCAGACTAAAGTGGCAGCATGTGTTTCTCTGGTAGGTAACTGTCATGATCCTGGGTTTGTGACAGTGTGGATATTTACCCCTAAATCCTGAGGCCTGACTTTCTCTGGACTAAATTTGGGGCCCATTAATGGTCAATCCCATTTCTTGGAGATTGAATTTACAACTCAGAGAACATTTGACATCAGCAGGCCTGATAGATTAGGTCGAGGCATGGCCAGCTCTTATGGCTCCACAGAAACTCATTCTAGAGTTTTCTGCAGTTTAAACTGAGTCCCCCTATCGCACCCTTACACATTCTACTCTATTCCTCCCTCCCTCCCTTCGCTCTTCCTCTCTGGCATCCTCTTTGTCTTCTTCTCCCCATGCCTTCTTTTACCCAGCTGAGCTGCTGAATATGGAAAAAGAATCTCCATATCATAGAGGTAGTCAGAAGAGCCATTGCTTCTAGAACATTCTTGGTGAGTTCAGTAGGTCTGACGGAAACGGGCCCCCACCCCCACTTTGTGAACTCATATTAGAGCAGTGGCCACACTGAAGCATGGATGGCAGAGGATGCCTTCTGGTTGTCATCTGTTTTGCAAGTCTAAACTGTTCTTGGGTAGGGATGCCCTTGCCCCCAAGCTCACCAAGAGTGTGAATAGTGTGTCCCTGTCCCCGGTGTTGGTAGGAACTCACTTGAGCTGGTGTGCAAATATGACGCTTCTGTTCCTTCAGTGATAATCAAGTGAACTCTGCAGATGAATGGGGGAGGGGCTGACGACTGCTTCTCCCCACATGTCTGGGAACCCTGAAGGCCCCCTCAACTGTCTGTGCTCACCTTCTACCTCCCTTACTCTCTTAGTGCCCATGCAACAACTACCCCTTTGCTCTCTGAGCACCCACGCAATCAAGTGTCCTCAGTTTTCCGTGCGGATGGATGGTAAGCACTCAGAAAAAAGAAGCCTCGAATAGCACCCCTTAAAGAAACCATGGTAAGCTGGATTCTCCTGATCTGAAGAAAGAATAGAAGCATGAGAAAAACGTTCTTTTTCTAACATAAAGGTGTAATGGACAGTGAGCTATGTCTCTGGAAAGATGACACGTGCCTTAGCCCAGCTGCCCACTGAGGAGTTAATGAGCAGAAGCTTTGGCTTGGGAATAGACTGGAGACCCCAGTTATGGTGTACAAAACACGAAGAGACCAACTTTATGCCAGGGATCTGCTATGTTTCACCTGTATACAGAGCTGGGCTTCACCTTCGCTGGTTTTTTTTTCTGTTGAGGTCCCTGGCCTGGCCTTGGCTCACCTTCTCGTGATCTTGTTCCTGTAGGTCTTCAGCTTTGTGGCTGGGTCCTCTCTGTCTCACTTGCTCATCTTCTCTCTCCTGTGTACCCACCTTGATGAGCCTGCTATCTCAAAGTGTCTTTCCACGCCAGTTCCCCCAATCTCCACCTTCCAGAAGCATTACTGAGGACTTCCGCTTCATGGTTAGGGAACTATGCATCATGTCCCTGGTAAGAGCTGTGTTCTCATCTTGACCATGAGCTCCATAGGCAGGAACCGTGCCTGGCTCAACCTTGACCCAAGTTTAAACAGTAAGTAAGCTCACTATCTACCCATCCACACTTGAAGAGCACTGACTCATTCTGTGAGTGGGTGTCCTGAGTCCGAGGACCTTTGCTGGACTGATGCTTTGCGGAGAAGCAGGCTCTCAAAATGAAACTTGCAGTCAAGAGTCAGCTAGAGATGTCCACAGGTTGGTGCTTCCCATGGGCGACCACTCCGAGTCAAGCTCACCTCAGTCTGGAAACCACTAGTAAGATGGGCTTCCTGGCCACCAGCATAGTGTCCCTGACTTTGTAGTGCATCTAGAAGAGATGCACAAGGCTGTAGGAGAACCACATCCCATTCAACAAGTCACATTGACTGTACCTAGGGTGTCTGTCTACAAGAATAAAACACTCTGCTCTTTTCTCTGGAAAATGTGGGTAAGAGCTACTCATCTTGATACTATGTGCCCCTGCCCCCCACCCCTGCATGGCCAAACCAAGAAAAAAAAAAAAACAAAAGATCTCAACTCACAATGGAGCAACTTCATTTCAGATCAGCTTCTCTCCTCCAGCATGGTCTATTTATTTTTATTGGTTTGTTTCTCATTAAATCCTTCAATTACTCTGCAGTGTAAAATGGCGAAATTATTGGCACATGCCACCTCCATCATGTATCTGAGTTTGCTTATTACACTTGCAGAAAATGCCTGAATGGCATTTGCTTCTGCTGTGGGTTGAGACGGAGTTAATAAATATTATTTGGTGGGTTTTTTTTTCCCTGAGAAGCACTGCTTTTCTTGATTGTTTTTACAGTTGGATTGGGAATATTGATTAATTCACCACTGTTACAATAATTGTATACAAGGAACAAAAAAAAAAATGCAGAGGTAACATTTCATCAGCTCCAGCAGATTAATTAGTTGTAGGAGATTAGGCACAGTGTTCCCGGGAAGATTTGCATTTAGAGGAGGCAAAAGTTTCTTCCTTTTTTAAACCTTTTTTTTAAAAAAAGCCAGGGGAATATAATAGAGATGTCCACCCTTCGCCACTCCATACATAAACCCAGGCCAACCTGGGAAAAAAGCACATGAAAAATTATGAGATGAAATTATCAGGGCTGGGTTGTACAAAATCAAGAGAGTACAGTCATGCCGGCCTAAATCTAGAATTTAAGAAAATTGAATTTGAATATTCAGGTAATCTAGCAGATGTTCCCAGCACAGACTTAGTATGAGTTCTGCACCAGGAAAGTCTTTTCAAATGCTTTCTGTAATGCCCTGTGCCCATATTCTCCCAGTGCTGGGAACTTCAAGAAAAGAAGTCGTTTTCCTTCTGGATAGGGCCACATGGTGGGAAAACCCAGGAAGGTGTCGGCTTTGGAGTCAGTCCACAGCATTCAATCTGCACACAGTGGGGAGATGCATGCCAAGGGCTAGATTCGATCATTGCACGTAATAGGGGTTTCCTTGAAGTGGGCCCATGCACCTGCTTGTCCCTGTTCAGGAACCTGCTGCTCTCCCTGACCATCCTGGGTACTTGGTGGCTGCTTTCCACACACTATTAATTGGAGTTTTCTGGTTTTCAGGTTCGGACAGTCACAGGAAACTCAAATTGTCCTTTTTATTTCTGTCCAGTGTTTCTTCAAGATTAGAGCAAGTTATTGGTATTTGGCTTATTTTCCCATTCTGCGCACTTTCCAGTTTATTGGATTTTATTTTTATTTAGCCCCAGACTGGACATGTGCATGTGAGAATATGACACTTTGTTTTACTTTCACATATGTGGGTTGATTTTCCCACTATTATTGAAATACGAGGGACAGATGGAATTGTGTCTGTTTCCAGGATATGCTGGGATGACTTACACTAAGCACACCCTGTAGGATGAATACATCAATTAATCAGCATCCATCCCTTCTTACCTGCTTGCTGTGTTAGAGAAAGTCCTCTTCAGTCTCCTGAGCACTCACACAGCTTCTAACTAAATGTTGAAACCTTTAACCAACATCTCCCCATTTTCACCACCCGTGACTGCTTCCTTTTCTACAGAGATGGAAGAAATAAAGGATACTGTAGATATTTTGTAGATAGTGTGCATGCACATTCACGTGTGTACGGGTGCACGAGTCCACAGGTGCATTTGTCCCAGTAGAGGTTAGGTGACCACCTTGGGTGTTTTTCCTTAGGTACTTGTAGGGGGATTTATGATGTTCCATTGTAAATAATTGTCCTACCCACTGGTTTAATGAAAAGCGCTGATTGGCCAAAGGGAGATAGGAAGTGTGGGCGGGGCTACCAGACTGAGAAGACTCTAGGAACAGGCGGAACAGAGTAGAATGCCAGAGAGAAGCCAGAAGAAGCAGAGGACAACTATGCTGCTCTGAGAAAAGGTGCCGAGCCACATGGCTGAACAGGATAAGAGTCATGGGTTAGATTAAGGGTAAAGAGTTAGCAAGTTATATGTCTGGGCCTTAGGCCGATCAGCCTAAAACTATTGTAAGCATCTGTGTGTCTCTGTGGGTCTGTGGGCCTAAACCTAGAGGCAAGGCCCAAAAGTCTGGGCCAGAAACCTCTTGCTACAGGTACTCTCTAGTTTTTAGACACAGTTCTACATTTGCCTGTATCCCAAGGAACCTCAGGAAACCTCCTGTCCCTTTCTCTACCATTTCTGCTCTGAGATTCCAAAGCAAACCCCATCTTTGTTTATTGTCTTTTTTCTTTGTAAATTGTTGTCTCAGTTAATTTTTGTTTGCTGTGTTAAAAACCATGAAAAGTCTACTGAAGGGAGAAAACATTTATTTTGGTTCTCTATGATGTATAGTCATCATGGCAGGGAAGACATGCAATGGTAATGAAGGCGTGGTAGAAGGAGCAGGAATCTGGCTGATGCCATGGCAACTGCACTCAGAAAGTGTAGATTGGTGAGGGCATGCTAGTGCTCAGTTCACTTTCTCCACTTGCCCAGAGAATAGTTCTGGGCACAGTTAAGATGGGAATTACCCTATCAGTACAATCAAGATCATCCCATGTAGACCTGCCCACTTAGACAATCCCCCACAGATGTGTCAGAGGCCCACTTCACAGAAAACGCCAGATCCTAGCAAGTTGGCAGTTAACACTAACAATCAGACATGGCTTTGGGGTGTTGAATTAAAGTCCTCTGGCTTACAGCATGAGCCTTTTACTACTTTACTGGCCTGAGCCATCTCCCTAGCCTCTAGCCTTCTTTCTAGGCTGGGTTGTGGAGAGTTGATAGCCAAGCATCTAGATGAATTTCATAAAACTACCCTCTTCCTTATTACCACATTTCTTTAAAGAAATAGCTGGGCAGGCTCTTGGATCACTTTCCCTATACATTTTCATCTCCTGGCAGCCCATGTAGCTATTTACTGTTTGCTCTGTTTCCTTGAAAAGCCTGACCACACTTCGTAACCATGAACATCATTCTCTCTACCCTGTTTCTATCCCCAACGCTGAAGCTAGAACTTGAGGCTCTGTGCATGACAGACACATGGTCTACCTCTGAGCTGTATCCTCAGGCCTATTTTTATTTTTGTTACCTATATTTATTGCATATGGCACAATGTTTGTTGAACATTTATGTAATGAAGAGATGACTCCTGGGAAACAATGGGAGGTTAGGGACCCTAAAACTAGAGCCCTATTTCAGAACTGGCTTGGCTGGAGGCACAGTCCTGTCTTTGCTTGTGATGTCAGAGCCTTACTCGGGAATCTGGAATTTGATTTGCTCCAGGTCACTTTGCACTAGGTGTCACAGGCATTTTCTGATGAGTTTCACAGGCTGCCAAAGCACCTGTGCTGAGGCCATGTGAGGCAGGCAGTGCTGGACAAACAGATTGTGCAGAACCTTGATCTTTGAAACAAGATTGCTTGACATAGCATTCTTTTTGAACCAACTGGTCATTCTGAGCTTGTCCCCGAATTTGGGGTTACATAACTTTCTCCATCTCATTGCTGTGGAAAATCTCAAGCCAGCATGAGACTTTAAAAGAAAGAACAGAATATGGCCCACCTTCTACCCTGAAATCCAGTTTCACGGCTCGCTATGTGTGCTTTCTGAAGCATCTAAGTTACAAATATCACATCAGTTCACCTCAAACACTTGAGCCTACAAAGGGAGAGCAAGGTCTCCCCCCCAACCCCTGCATGTTGACAGGGATGGGTCCTGAGTACAATGTAGCTCGGAGCATTAGCAGAGGTGATTTGACTTGGCTTTGATTCTAGTAAATGCTATGGATTAGGTCTTGTTCACATGCCCAGAGGTTTTCACAGTGGCCATGTGTAATAAAATACCCTATCAAGCAGCTCCCACTTTACCCCACCAGGCAGACCTTTTTGGCACACCACATTTCTGATGTAAATTTATACCCCACCATGACTGTCATACATTTGCATAATAAAGCATTTGAGGATTCTTCCCTTTGCATTCCCAGAGTGTGTAGCTGTAAAGAAGATAAGCTTTGGGGGAGGGGGGTGGGAAGGAAGCAGGTTTTGTAGGTCAGAGGTCATGCTCAGGATGGACCCCCAGCTGCACCTTGGGTTAAGGATAAAAGTGCAGGCTGTGGCTCCAGGCAACTGCTGCCTCTCCTTACTGTCCTGGCCTAGAACAAGATGGTTGGCTTCCTAGGGACATTTCCTCAGAAAGAGAATCCTTCTTTGGTGGCCTTGTCCACTGGTAAGGTACCCATGCTCCTGTAAATAGCTCCTTACTCACACTCTTGTAAGCAGCCCTAGACACTGAATCACTGAAACACACACATATACACACAAACACACACACAAACACACACATACACATACACAAACACACACAAAAACACACACACATACACATACACACATACACACACAAACACACACATACACATACACAAACACCCACACATACACAAACACACACATACACACACACACATACACACACATACACACACAAACACACACACATACACACGCAAGAATGAAATGAGAAGGACCAAGTGAGAAAAAGAAATCGGAAGTGAACAAGCGAATATGATCAAAATACATCATGTAAATGTGTGAAATGTCATAGTGAAGTCCACAACTGCACATAACTAATAGACACTGAGAAGACGCTCGGGAGAGAGCATGGTGCTGACCCAGAATGCTGCATAAGTCGCCACGTCCGTGAGGCTTTCTACTCTACAATGGCTGACACACTTCAGGGAGATTGGCACCCACTGGCTGTGGTAAAATCAGGCAGTGGGCCAAGGCAAAGGTTCTCTGAATGTGCACCCTCCTCTCCTCTCTAGGCTGGTGGCTCTGTGTGTACTGAGGGGTTGGCCAACACTGGCTTTGACACCCTCCTCACATTGAAAGTCTAAAATGTTCTAGAAGACAGCTTAAGGAGGGTCCCATGGGACCCCTTGCACACTGGATCTGAATACAGAGGTTGTGACTTATCTATCCCTAAGCTTGGATTTGGAGTCTTACCTCTGGACGTAGGGATGAGAGGGATGAGCACGCAGCTTTCCAGTCCTCTGCGTAAAATAAACCTGTGTTGACTAAAGCTTCCTTAACTGATGTAGCAAGCCAGTCTCGTGCACATTCTGCCTCTCTGGACAGCCCATAAGATAATTCCAGCTTTAACCAGCTCAGAGGGGAATCTTAGCTGTGTTTGGGACCAGACCTTCTGAAAGTAAACTCTGTACGTCTCCTCCAGCTATGGAGGGCCTCATGTAGGGATGGCTCTTTCCATATGTTTACAAACTTCTCCCCATCTTCCTGGTCTTCATCAGCAGTTCAGAGGGTCAGTCACTCAATACCTGCTTTCTACTCTCTGGGTATGGCCTCTTGACCTGGACCCATGGCGGGAATTTGCCTTATTAATTCATCAGTAGAAGAGTTCGGTTTCTGTAAGGGAATGGGAGATGTCTGCACCATACCTGCACCTGTCTGTCTGCCAGTATCTACAATGTAGTAGGAGAAGGGACAGAAGCCTGGCGACAAACAGAGCAGCCTAGATTTTCCTTGTGACTCAGTTTGTTGGTAGTTTTTATTTTATTTTTAACTTGGAAAATGGATAATTTTTTCTCCCCCTCACTGACACTTTCATGTGTTAAGTGGCAGGCAAGCTACTGACTGAAAGGAAGTTCTGGGAACTCACCAGCAGTGCAAATGCTTGGTGCTTCCCATGGCTCAGTGATACTATCTGTTCCTTGGAGGCCTAGACCCATTGCTTGTGGCAAAGGACATTGTACATGGCAGCTCTAGAAAGTCACTGTATCTGTGTGAGCTAGGCACATTACTACTCCACGTTTTGTAGGGAGCCCTGTCAGTCTGAGCTCCAGGAGCTTGCTTGAGAGCCCACTTCCCAGCATGAAGGAGAGCCTCCTTGCCCCTGGGGGAGGGACTAGAAGAAGAAGTTTTTGTAGAGAAGAGGTTTTGCTCTAGTGTCTCATTGCTCAGGCCCGGGACACAAGAGTCACCACTGAATATGTGTTTCAGAGAGACAAGGCCAAGCTGGAGCTGGGCAGGAGGACAGTCCAGCTGGAGCAAAGAGGCTCCAATGGGGCCTGCCCCAGAAAAGCACTGGCTTTTAAATTTCCTGCCAGGTTTTGAAGCATCCGTTAATTTCCTTCCCTTCCTATTTGGCACTGGATTCCGTGTCTCTGCTAGATGCACACAGCATCTGTGGATGTAGTCGAGGATGGCCTCAGAGAGCCAATCGATGATGCAGAGGGGACTTCGCAGCACATTTCTGATGAAGCAAATCCCATCTCTGGCCCAGCAAGATGGTGCCTGGGTGGGGGAGAACAAGAACTGGGGGGTGTCCCTGGCAGAATCACTATCTGCCTCTAATTGGTCTTTCACGTTGCAGAGGAAAAGGAAATTAGCAACCAGGATGCAGTTTCCCAAAACAAACCTGTGATTTCCACTCAGATGCTTCAATGTGCAGATGAGTGGCCAATGCCTGTTCAACTCACCAGGGATGTTTTGCCAACAGTTAGTGCAAACAAACTCCCACACAAATATCTGGGGCCTGCAAAGGAGGGGGTGTGTCTCAAGAAAATAACCTTCAGATCCCCATCTCTTTTTCTCACATGAGGCCTAGGTGCTTCAGGAAGTGGGATGCCTCTCACATCTATTGCAAGTGTCCTCATAAATTGGACCAAGGGAACCCATTTTTTGGTCAGACAGAAAACCCAAATAAGATATTCCATATGGAATTTCTGAATCTGACCCTCATGCCCTCCACACATTGTTAAAGAACATATATGTACCAGCCATATGCAGGCCTGTGTGCATGTGTGTGTGGTGTGTGTGTGTGGTGTGTGTTTGTGCACATTTGTGCATGCATGTGTTTGAGTATATGTTCATCCGAGTTTTTCTGGACACACATTCATTGTGATTGCTGGCTGAACTGTTCTTTGAGGGAGATGCTGGGAGTCTCAGGGAGAGGCAAGCTGAGACAGAAATCTCCATCATTCTGGACAAAGACATTTAACACTCTTCACCCTGTTCCCAGGCAACAATAAAAGGTAGAGTTCAATAAAGTGGTTGAAATCTGCCAGGTATTCTTCTCCCTGCCATCTTGTGACTGTGTAAAGTGGTTAGGACTGTCAGTGCTGTAAGAGAAGCTACAGCTTGGGTAAGGCAATATTCCATGGGGAACAGCATCCAGGGACTTCTTCTGTCCTAAGCAGCATCTGCTTGTTACTCACAGTGACCTGGTGAGAGGTATCATCAGCTGCCTTTCGAAGCCTGTGGTCCCCATGTCAAATAACCTCTGAAGCTCCCTCTGCTGTGCCTTCCTTTCTGGAAAATGGGGAAAGGTTATCTGCTGTGATACAGGATGTGAGGTTGGAGTAAGGCCTAGTGTGAGGAGTAGTGAATGTATAAAACTTGTTACTTTTGCTTTTGTGGTACTACCTGGAGTTCTCAGAAAAGCCACTGTCAGCCCGTTTGATTGACTGAAGGGTATATGGCATTGTTGACCAGAGGGGTTGCAGCTGGGGAGGGAGAAAATGCTGCCCCTGGGCTGATTGGTACCCAGACTCACCCCAGATGGATGAAACCAGACTCAAATGACCTCTGCATACTTCAGTTTCCTTGTCCTAGCCTAAGTGGTAGGGGCTGCAGTGAATCCATGTTACTGTGTTATTTCTCTTGGGAAGCTGACTTTATCTGCTGAGCCTCTATACCCTGAGTTAGAGTTAGGGCAGAGGCAAAGGCTGACACAGTAGTGTTCCATGCTGGTCTGTCTCAGGGGATGGTCATCTTTATTGTTACCCTTCTAAGACATCTTAAAAGGCATGTCTCCAATGATAAACCAGTTTTCAAGCATCTGAATGTAGTCTTGGTAGGGATTCTGAAGACACTTGAAGTCTTGGAGCTTCAGACACTACCCGAATTTAGACCTGGGTTTCCCACGGTCAGCAGGGCAGTTTGAAGCTTATGAACATCCATATCTCACCACAAGATTCAGGGACTGTGTTAAGAATCTAATTTATTAATGGCTTTGAGTTTCTGTATCCTAGAGGTGAATGAAACAAAAGGAATTCATGAAAGATGTTTAAATCCATGGAAACATCTGATTACAGCTTGGAGAGAGCACAGGTGGGGACCCCACAAAGCAGTCCACCCCAAAAATGGTTTCAAATGCAGCCAGAAATTTTGGACAGCCAGGCTGGGGAAAAGTGTGCATTCAGCAGAACTCAACGACACCAGCTCAGAATAGTTTTAAATGTCTCGTCCCTCATAACGAGATTATTCAGTACAATGTCATTTTGCCGCTACTGACATTTTCTTTAAAGTCATAAAGGCCTGCATAGTAATAAAAGGGCTCTGGATAAAATTAGGAATATCATGTATAAATTATCTTTAACCTTAGCTTCATTTGGACTGTGACTTTTTAGACCTGATCAATTTTCATGAAACTATCCACATAAAACTGTGAAAAAATATTTGATCCCTGGCTCTCGTAAAGGCAGTAGTAACAAGACCGCTACTTTACCTCTGGTTAATGGCACTGTTGGTGTCAGTCTCTGTGGGCGATGCGGGAAAGTAGGGGATCATTTTGAAATTTAATGTAATTTCCAAGAGCATTGTTAGGGAAAACATCTCCACCAGCATGCATATTTTATAGAAGTGCTGCGTAGTCAAGGACATTCTGCAACTCACTCCATTTTCTGCTTAGTTGGGAAAGCACTCATAGGACTTGGGCAAGTCCCCAGCTTTGCCAGGATGTATTTCCCGGGTATAGGGGTAAGTATCTTCCCTTAAGCCAAGATCACTCACACCTCAGGCAAACCTCTAGGTCTGGGAGGGAGCTGCCTGCAGTTGGCAAAACCAGCTTAAGGAGTTTAACCAGATAGATATCTAACCTACCCAGGGCAGAAGGCATGATCTTGAGGACAAACTTTTGAGGGATTTGAAGCCCCTGGAAGGGACTCTCAGCCACATTTGCCCCTATAACTACCTAACTTTCCATGTAAATTACTATCTTGGGAAACCTTAGAGAGGAAAGGAAACCCTTTTGGAAATCAAAAAGATAAGATAATCAATTCCTAAGTTTCTGAAGGGTGACTTGCCCTTCCAGCAAGTCTGCTTAGAGATTCAGAATTTCCACTGAGCCCAGGTTCGGCTCTCCTTTCTACACCCCTGCTTACACCGCCACCAGCAGCAGCTTCTCTCTGTGCATTGCAGGGCTCATGGTAATCTGGGAAGCCAGAGCTGAAATTGGCCCCACCCCCAAGGCTGTAGGGTGCTCATGGCAATGGCACTTGTTCCATGCAGCCACTCCCTACTCTCTCTGGTAAGACTGTAAGTGCAGTGAACAGAGCCGAGGTCAGTGGGTTCAAAGCAAGTGGAAATTCTGCCATTTCTCCCTTCATAATCCAGACATTACGTTTATAGACCTCTCCTCCAGATGGTTCCCAGAGGGCATTTGCAAATTTAACAAACTGTGGCTGAGAAGTCCAGCCACATCTCAGGTGGACAATCGTAACCATTGAACCGTGATCCCTCCCAAGGCCCCTACACAATACACTGCAGTCCAAGTTCAAAGCAGAGCCTTCTGTCAACCAGCACCGTTTGATATACCCTGCTGCCTTTGAGAGATTCAGGCAGCAGCAGCAGCCTTGTTTCTGTGACCAATCAGCCCTTTCTTTAGCCTCTTTGGAAGCCACCATCCTGAACACCTGTGACATGGAAAGGGAATGAGTCAACCCCATTCATCCAGCTCAGCATCTTCTTGACCCAGGATGCTTGACTGGAAACTCCCGAATATCTGGGATACCTTACCTAGCCTGTCTTGGGGTGTACCTCCTGCTGAATAGTCTGGTGGGATACCACCTTTCACCTGTGGCTATGGGGGGCTCTATAACATGATCAGTGACCCCAAGTACACCACCCAGAACTAGCCTATGCAGGGAAATGTGTTCCCCTTCCTGACAAGGCACCCTACTTTGAAATACTCTTCCTAGACCTGTATGGAAGGAGGAAGCTGGGAAATGGCTGTCAAAACTATCAAGTTTGTCCTAGGCCACTCCTTGACCTCATTCCTGGGTTTAGATATGTAGAGAAGGATGTTTCCTCCACATGCTAAACCCTGCGTGTTCCTTATCAAAGAGCATCTCAGTATATAAACCAAAAGCTTTCCCCAGGGATCAGTATTAAGATACCACAAGCCTTGAAGAAGTCATTAGTGAGGAGGTGGCTCCAAAGCTTCTGCTTCTTCCCTGCTACTAGTTGGGTCTAGCTATCCCAAGCTTGGCCTCCACCTGGCACTAAGATTCAGAGAGAAATCAAATTTCAGGTCTGGACCAAGTCTAGACTACCTGTTCTCACTCTGCCCTGCCCCATCCTGGTTGGCATGTCCTCACAGAGTTCTGCAGAGAGACCTCACTTCTGATAACTCTCCTTGGCTAGACTTTTATCCCAGCAGGCTATGACTGGGAGTAGAATTATGCCTGTGCCTCCAATCCTTAGAACCTTCTTTTGACAAGGTTAGGGAACCAAGATCAGAGGGGAATTTGGCTTCTGAGGGTATGGGGTAGATGATGAGGAAGGGTTTGCAAGGCAGTCTAGGGACCATGGGAGCAGACAGGGTTTTTAAATCATTCCCAAGATAAATTCCCTGTGGGTGCTAGGAGGTGCTCTACCTTATAGTTGGAATTGTCTGATGCACATGCACCTATCCAACTGCTGTTTCTTTATACTGTCCTAGAGGCTGGCAGGCTTGATGGGGTGGGCTTGCTTTCCAGCAGACACACATTTATATACAGGAACTTTGGAGTTAGCCCATCAGATAGTCCCGAGAACTCAGTCAGGGCCCTTCCTGCCACATTTATCTCTGAGCACCTGGCAAAGGCCCTGGTATGATTTTCCTGGAACAGGGCAGGAATCAGTGTACCACAGCCACAAAGGTATTATACGGCAATTCTTTCCTGGGTCTGTTCAGCCTCTGGTCCACAAATGTACTACCTGATTCACAGCAGCTCTCCATCTGCCTCCTGAGACCATGGAGAAGGAGACACCCTAGGTTACCCTGCACTGTGGTGTTCTCCTTGGCCCTGTCTTGGTGGGTGGGGGCGGGGATGAATGGAGGGGCAGGGAGGCTCACAGGCTTCTCTCTTGGTTTGGAGCAGGCAGGCTCTGATACCAATGCATGCAGAACTCTACAACTCCCTCCAGAGGGATAAAGAGGGTGGCAGCGTCCTGGGTGGTATGTGCTTTCTGGATTCAATTCTTCTCAAAATTGCTACATTCTGGAGGAGGTATTTCTCTAGATTCTTGCTGCCTTTAAAAGGGGGACCCCACAACTTCACATTTCTGTGATTAATAAAAGATGCAGGCCCCCCACAGGAGCCCTCTACCCTGTAGACCCATCAACATGGCTGATGCCTGGAACGAGGCTGTCATCTGTGGGAAGCCCCTCCTCCTTGGATCCCAGTTTCTTCTCGTCCTGGCATGTGAGTTCTGGCTCTGAGCCATGTCCTTCTGGGGGCCAGGAGAGCTGGCCAGAGAGCTTGATTGCCAGGGGCCAGCATCAGGCTGAAGGTGCCTTTGGTTTGAGAGGCAGGATGAGTGTAAAGTATTGCAACAGGCTACAGTATGTTCTCCTGTGACCTCCATCCACATCAGCCTTTATCTGCATCTGCCCAAGGAGGCCTTACCCAGACTTCTGCCTCAGGAAGCATTCCCCTAATGAGTGTTTCCTTGTCCCATGCCCACTAGTACTCTGTGGGGACCTGGCCCTTGAAAGGGTCACCACCTGAGTATGGGAAAATGAATATTCTTTGATGCCATATGAAGATAATAGATACAGAATTGTCACCAGGGTGAATAGTTGTCTTGGCTCATTTTCAGTTGCTATAAGTGAATGCCATAGATGGTGTCACTTATAAAAGACATAGTTTATTCAGATCCTGATTCTGGAGACCCAGGATTACCCAAGGGCATGGGGTTGGCACTGTCATGGCTTCTTCTATGGCAAAAGGTGTCACATTGCATTAAGTCAAAGATCTTGCCTTCATCACAAAGCCCAGACAGCTAGCCTTCTCCTGTAGTCGCTTTATTCGACGGAAGACACAAGTATCCCCCCTGGCTTCTTGTTGGGTCCCACCTCCAATCACTGCTATCCTGGGCACTAAGATCCAGACCCATGAACTTCTAAAGAATACATTTAGATTCAGTGGTCAGTGAAACACAGGGGTTGGCTCTGTTACTCATACTAAGATCATGTTGACCTTCAACCTCTAAGCTTCTCTCCCTCAACCAGGATTCATCTTTGCTTAATTAGGAGTGTGAGGGAAGGATGTCTGGAACTAGAGTCTGTTTAGGAGGGATGGTGGTTTGAATAAGAATGGACCCTATAGGATCATAAATTTGAATGTTTGGATTTTAGGGAGTGGCACTACTTGACAGGAATTAGGAGTGTGGCCTTGTTGGGGGAAGGGGTGTGTCACTGGGGGTGGGTTTTGAGGTTTCAGAAGCCCAACCTAGACCCAGTGGCTCTCTCTTTCTCTTCCTGCTGTTTGTAGATCTGGATGTAGGACTCTCAGCTACCCTATCAACCAAGCTTCACACCATGCTAATAATGGACTAAACCTCTGAAACCGTAAGTAAGCCCCAGTTAAATGCTTTCTTCTATAAGAGTTGCTTTGGTCATGATGTCTTTTCACAGCAATAGAACACTGACTAAGACAGGAAGTCTAGTCAGCAGGACAAGAGAAACCTCAAGCCTTGCATGGGTAATGGAGAAGAGTTTGTCTCTTTGTTTAGATGCAGGTTCTGTCTGTATGGGAGGACATGGGCCAAGGCTTTCCAGGGGTTTAGAGAGACTTTCAGGGGAGATCAGTGTCTAGGACCTAAGGCTGGAAAGGGGAAGTCAAGCAGCGAGAGGAAAGAAGAGAGGAAAGTGGTTTGGGTGGCACTTGGCAGCGGGTGAGAATAGTGTGGTTGGGGGCCGGAAGGGGGTCTTTAGATGTCCAAAGAAGACAGCAAACTGAGTGACTCTAAGGAACTGTGAGAGGCTGGAAGACAACAGGGGCTGGTACACAGTGGGAACTAGAAGAGGCTAGAGGAACCTGGCCAGAGCCAGGTCTCTGCGTCTCGAGGCCTAAAAGAAGGATAGGTGTTGAGCATTAGAAAATAGAGATCCGGCAGTGTCTTCCATGATTTTCTTATTTGTTTTCTTCCCTTAACAGCTGCTGAGTATCCCTACCGGGTCCCATTCTCCCTCCCCTGATGGCTACCTGTTCCTCTCATTGCCTATTACTGCAGGAAGGGTGGTGCATGACTTCCAGCCGCTCTTCCCTCTTCTCTCTCACCTCTGGGGAGGCAGGACCCATCCACGTGGCCTCCTTCCCAAGGGCAGGGAGCATGTACCAACATGCAAGGGCTTGATGCTGGTAGACAACATACTGGAGAAAGGTTGGTGACCTACTACTCAACTGCAAACATGCCTGTCCCTGAACACTCATCTCATTCACAAAGGGCCACCTATTTGGGAACTAATAAAAACCTGTGGCATTGACTGAGTTTCTCATAGGATGCGCTGTCTTTTGGGAGTGAAAGGCCTGCCATGATTTAAATACAAGAGGTCCTGTCCACAAGGGACTCATGGCTGAGGTGTCATATTGAATTTTGAGAAAGCATACAAACTTGGAGTGGAAAAAGTTGTTTACAAACCACTGACTCTCTGAAGCAGATCACTTCTTACAGGCAGGAGAGCCCCCTAAAGAGCTAGTGCAACACCACGGGGAACTTTTCCCTGGTGCCTCCACTCTGAAGGCTAGACATTGGCTGGTGACTTTTCTCTGAGACAGTGACATCATCAATAATAGTGTTATAGAGAAGAAATAAAAGGCACGTTAATTTCAAGGTCCATTAAAACCCCAGGGTGTTTATTTTTTTTTAATCAATATTTCTTGGAACATAAATGGGAAAAAATTGGTAGGAGTCAAAATTCTATTTCAAACTTTTAAGTGTATGACCAGCAAGGGATGAAAATATTGGCCAAAAAATAATAAAAAGCTATGGGGTATTCAATAATCTCCTTCCAAAATGCTATGATCGAGAGGCAATTATTTAACTTTGAGGGAGCTGATATGTGTCGCAGGTATTGTTTGCAATGGGAAACGAACTTTGACCAAAGGAGGTGTCTAAAATGTTTAGACTTTGTTGTCTAATGAGGGGATTATGCTTCTGCCCATGAACTCTGCTCTTCAGAGAGGAGGAAGAGGCTGTAACTGAGTGAGGAGGGGGATGCCACAGATATGAGAGGAAAGGAAACACCCCACCCATCTGGTTGAAGTGAGGAATCAAGAATCTTAAGATAGTTAACATTTGCTGAAGGCATCCTCACTTTTTCCAGCTGTAAACCTAGTTTTAGTTAAAAAAAAAAAAGGAAAGAATGAAAGAAAGAAAGAAAGAGAGAAAGAAAGAAAAGAAAAGAAAAGAAAAGAAAGATATGTTCTAAAATACATGAGCTCTCCATCCCCACTGTCACTGATGTGCCACTCTGTGGAGTTTGCCACTCATTTCACAACAGTCCCCAGAACACTCTTGAATGCCTAACAAAATGTATGATAAACTTCACCTTCCAGAGAGGCTCTGTCTTTACACATGAGAAGTGACTCCTGTGTCTTCTAGACTGTTTGAAGGCTACTTGACAACTGCCTCTGTTGGTTTGCTGTGTGCTGTGCACACAGCGGTACCTTACTTGTCCAGGGAGAGCTTGTGGCCTATGGTGTACTTAAGGAAGAGACTTCTCAGTCCTGGTTTGGGGCAGCTCAGTAGTCTGCAGAGAGTTATTGGACCCTCAGATTTGATTTACTTTTTCCCTCATGGGATCAGCTCTGCCTGGACTTTTAGAAACCTTATAAGATCAGAATTCAGTGATGCCTCCATACTGGCAGGCAGTGTTGCCCCTCTCTGAACAGCACACAGCCCCAAGAGTTAAGAGGTGCACAGAACAGGTCAGAGAATTCTGAGTTGCCCAGAGCTCCTGTCCTTTGGCCTGGAGCAAGGTACACTAAGTAAATCTAAATCTAAGGAAGGAGGTATTCGATATCTTTACACTTCTGGGAGTCTGTAAAAGTAGCTGCTCAGAAAGCTGAAGTAGGAATATTTCAAGTTCAAGGCCAGCCTGGGAAATTTACTGAGACTAATCTCAAAAGGAAAAACAGAAGACTAAGATACAGGTTGGTGGTAGAACACTTGCCTAGTATGCCCGAATTCAACCTTCAATGCTGAAAATTCCAACCACCAAGCAAGGACAAATCATTAAACTGATTTCTGATTCCTTCTTCTGATGTATAAATGGGAAAATCATGGAAGGAGGCCAAGCAGGGTCATAAAGGGCACAGGCTTCTTAGACATGGTCTTGCGGCTCTCTGGTCACTTATGGGTATTAAAAGCTTGTCTATAAATGACTCCAATAGTCTTCATTCTCCTTTGACAGGAAGCCTTCCACCAGACATGAGCTGCCTTTATGCATTCCCATCTACCACTGGGAACCAGACAATATTTTGACCAGTGAGCCTAAGCTCCATGCAATCTGGTTCCAGAATGAGCAATTTGTGCCACACTGAGGGTGACAGGAGCAGCCATGTTTGGGGGTATCTTCTTCTTTTGTGCCTCGTTGCCACGTAATATGGTAGGTCCTCTTCAGATTTGTTGGCTTCAGGCTGAGCTAAGCCCTGCTCTTAGACTAAAGAAAACCTGGTTTCAGGGGCACCACTGCCTTTGATAGATCCCAGAAAGAAAGCTTCAGTGAGTCACCCCACACATCTTTTCAATCAGAAAAATTTGACTTGGTTTTCTTTGGAATGTGATATTTGTCAACATCAGTTTCAACAGCTGAACATCCAAGGCGTGGCTAGGCTTCCTCAACCCTGAGCTGGGCGCTGCTAGTAACACATGGAGCACAGACAGCCGTAATGGATCCAATCCCTTACCCACCCCTCCACCAAGGCCCTCACTTTCTTCTCTTCCCTTTAATACTTGCCTTAGAAATTTGGGAGGAGGCAAGTGTTAGCAGTGCTTAGACTTTTTCAAGTGCATGTGTTTTTGAACAATTCCCCCTGAATAGTAACCCTGAAGTTTGGTAATTTGGTACGAGTGATAAGATTCAATGTGACAGCCTTGGCTAGTTGTCTGTCCTTAAATCTCAGGGAGCCATAATCATGGCATTTCTCTGTACTCAGATGGCCTCTGAAGTAAATGGGACACCAGAAGAGAAGAGAGAGAGAGAAAGATACAAAAAGAAGAGAGAGCATCCTTCAAAGCTGCTTCAAGTTCGTGTCTCCAGGACGCAAACTAAAGTTTGTAGAGAAATTAGGTGGTGTGTGTGGCCTGGACGATATTTTCTTAATCTGGGAAACGGGTTTCGGGCCCATGAAGTGTTTCATCAGATGCTAATGTGAAACTGATGCTCATCAATATTTATGAGATGCTCTCTGACCACATTCTCCTGTGGAGGTCCCTCTCCTCACTGCCTCCCTTATCAGGGCTGTGTCAAACAACAGGGGATTGGAAACAGCAATGCTCATACATTGAGATACAGGTGCTTCACCTCAGTTAGTTACTTCTCATTGCAAAGATCTGCCTCTCTCCCAACCCTGGAAACACTCCCCCTTACAAGAAGCAAAGGAAGGAATCCAAGCTTTTGAAAGCTTTTACTAATGTCACTAATTGTCCTGCAAAGGAGGCAAAACAATGGCCATTGTATTACAGATAAAGAAATGAGAGATCTCACTCCAGATAGGGTCTGGAGTGAGGTCAGAACCTACTCTCAATCATAAGCTCCTGCTAGAACATTCCAGGACTGAAGTGGTCTCACAGTGCCCAGGATCTGGCATCTTCTGAGGCCAGCAGAGAGACACATCTTGCACTGACTAGTAATTGGGTGGTCAGGTCATATGGGCATTTCCACTGGAGATTCTGCATCTCAGAGAGAAGGGGAAGTTGAGTCCAGGGCGATAATTATGTCTGATTGTTTCTTCTCATCTACAAAGCTAAGCTACCTTACCTTCCCTGGTCCTGGTAAAACTGAGGCAGGGACCTGGATCACCTGAAACTAAGGTGGATGGAGGAAGAAGTCCCTGTCTTTTGAAGGGTTGTCTCTGTTTTCCACCATCTCCATGCTCTTTTGAATGTGAATCTTAAAAACCAAGGGTGAAAAAATATACTCAGCCAAACCTGAGGTTCATGACTCATAGAAACAAATTTTTAAATACATAATTCTAGCATAAATTTACATATAAAGAAGGATCTTGGTTGGGAAAAAAAATCCTGTTATCATAACATTGTGGTTGTCATACAAAACCGCAGGAGGCACATGTGCAAAAGTTATGGTTGCTCAGCAGCTATAATTGCCCAGTTTAATGCCTAAGCAGATAGACTGGTGGTCGGGATACAGTGTAGACAAGATGAGGGTGCAGCCCTCCCAGACAACACACACAGGAGGGTGATTATCAAAGAGATAATTCACCCTGCACTCTCTAACTCCACATTTGTATTTCTGTGGCACACAGGATGCCTCTTATGTTGCCTACCTTTTTTGTGATGTTTGTGAACTTGGCAGAATTACTGATAACACCTTTCAGGTGCAGTGTTGTGCCTGGATACAGGATGGGGCAGAGACTTACATATGGATTGCCGTCATGGTCTGCTTATCACATCCCTGGCAGACAGGATTGAGATGGTCCCTATGGCATATGATTGAGGTAAGAGAAAGGGAATTTCTTTTCAGAAGCACCTACACCCTTGGAGATAAACTCTGAGCAGCAACCAAAACCTGGGCCATTGATTTCTGAGATGAAAGACAATGTGGTACACTGTGAAAAGCTATTGATCAGGATTGCCGTCATCCTTATGGATATGATGGCTCCACCCAGCTTTCTGGAAATCTGAGATTTCCAGGGAAGACATCCAGACATGAGATGATCTAGCCTCAGCTCCAAAATACTGAGAGAGAGGGAGAAAGGACAAATATTGTGAAAGTAGAAAAATCCTGTAACTCTCTCCTCCTCGACTGCCTTCCTGAGGTCCCTGAAACTAGCCAAAGTTGACAGAGTTTCGGTTCCATTGTTAAATGGCAGCTTGCTCAGAACAGAGTTTCGGCTCCATTGTATCACTAAATTAGATGGCAGTTTGCTCAGGGCTCAGATTCTCAGAAAAGCTTTGTTCACGGGATTTATGGCAGCTTGGTCAACTGCTCATAGGATGTACTTCCTGAGTTCTTGGGACCCACCTGGTCAGCAGCTTGACCTTCTGGACTTCACTCGAGTGGGACCTTCCAAGATAAGGCCCTGGGACCGCATTCCTGATATAACAACCTGGGTGGGGCCACCCAGGAAAGCCCTACCATGAGAACTTTACAACTTCTATCTCATGAGCCGGATGTACCCCTCCCCTACCCAGAGTGCGGTATAAAAATTCTACTTTGAAAGCATTCGGGGCTCTTGGCTTTCACAGTGCCTCGAGCCTGCACATGTGTGTGTACTGGTATATCATTCATATTCATTAAACTCTAAAGTTAATAGTGGTCATTAGCCGTGGTCTTGGGGTGTCTAGGGGTGCTCTAGGGGCGCCTACCCATTACAATATGTGTGTTGTGTTCCAAGCAGTCAGATAGTCCCAGACCCACTGCAGTCCTGGAATGCAGTAGCAGGAACCTGAGGTGAGGGTGCAGCTCTTACCTCCTCCACTCTAAAGCAAAATCTGGCTCTAGAGGTAACAGGGGAGTTAGTGACTCTCTTAGAACCTCATTTTCTCATCCCACCTTGAACATGGGTTACCATTGTAGCATTGCATTCAAAGATCAGGGAAACTGAGCAGTGTGAAGAATATCCTTGACCTCATGGTGTTTATGGTTTCTAATAGGGGGCATCCTCCACCTGCTTAGCACAGACCACAGTCAAGTTCATTTTAAATTTCATCCCTGGATTTCTGAGGATCTTTTCCAAAAGAACTATCGCATAAGACAAAGGGCTTCATTTTTGGAGAATATTAATTAACAAACACTACTTTGTGCTTTTGTCTATGACTGGTACTTGTGAATGATTTCTGTGCTCACATTTTCTCACTGGGAATTTGAGTATATGTAGGCATGTGTGTGTGTGTGTGTGTGTGTGTGTGTGTGTGTGTGTGTGTGTGTGTGTGTGTGAATTTAAGACAGGAACTTGCCTGTGCTGTAAGATCACATTTTTCTCTCTGGGAATTTGTATGTATGTATGAATACATGTATGCATGTATGTATTTAAGATAGGAACTTGCTTTGTAGCCTGGGCTTGCCTTGAACTTGTGACCCTTCTGCCTTAGCTTCCTGAATGCTGGGATTACAGGTGTACACTTTTTTTAAAATTGTCTCAGCCCATTTTCTTTTAACGGACTGTGTGTCATTCTTGCTAATGTCATTTGATGAGAAGCAGACCAGGCTGTACAATGGCATGTATCATGGTCAAGGGAAAGGTAGGAGAGTACTTAGAGACCTCTTATTGTTCTCACCTTCTGCTCTAGCCTTGGGACTGGCTTGCTTTGGGAGTTGTAGTGGGGAGATCTTTGAAAGTACATCTTGGAAAGGGATTAGTGAGGCATCACTGGAGGATAATTTAAGTGCTTAAGTGATGGAAACTATTCATTCAGGGTGGACTCACTTTAAAATTCAGTCCTATTTCTGGAGGGTCTCCCTGTTATCAGAGAGGAAGAACAAGTTCATTGGTTGAGGGGGAGGTGTGTGCTCACACGTGTTCTCGGGCTTGGCAAGCTACTGCTTTCTAGGTTTTACTAAAAACCTTCTGGTCCTCAGTTTGTGATACCAGTCTATATTACTATGCTATTAAAAACCACCTAAAATTTCAGAATATCCAAAACACTGGACAAGAAGCCTATGAAAGCCTCCCCATGGTTGTCCACAGATTCCACTTTAAGGATGAGCTGTCAATACTCCTCTCATTGCTAATTGAGAACTTGTACACTATAGGGATGATATTCATCATAACTACTGGGTTAAAGCTGAGTGGAAGAACACTTTTGATCAACATACTAAGGTGAGGTTTACATGCTTGGTTTTCATGCATAGAAACCCTTCTCAAAACCCAGTAGTAAGCATTATCAAATTAATGTGCACTTGGCTCACCAAACATGTTACTTTTTTATGATAAAGAAACTTGGTATGTAGGCCTGCTCTGCTATAGATAGAATGGTTATTACTATGAAAACATTGCTTACATTTATCATAAAATAAAATTCATGCATGTTCCACCGAAGCTGTGGGTATAACAGGGTACAACCCCATAATGACTTTGCCACCCTGTAGGACTGCATTCTAAAAACTGTGAGCTTCAGTACAGTGCTTGACCCTATGAATTAGAGTTCCACCTATCTTATATGGAAAAGAGATACAGTAATGAGAGGTACCCCTCTGATTTTTTAGAACCTTCTACCACATTTGATGAAAGATGCTTCCAAACCTTTGGTCTGAACAACTTTCCTAAGGAATTTTCAATGGAACAAATTTAACTGTTGCATATGATTGATTGAATAAGTTCTGCTGTGGTTGGCTTGCAGCTTTGGTTTCTTTGACCCTCTTTTGCAAATTTCCACTCTTCATGGGATGAGAAATGACCCCAGATGTTACAAAACTTACCTTTTCCCTAAGGAGATCTCCCTGGTAAATGTGCCTCTGGCTCCTTGAACTCTCTAAGATCTTGAACAAGACTTAGCTCGTTTCCCCTCCCTCTGCCTCAAGCCATTGTCACGTCACCATTTATACCTTTTCTGGTTTGGGCCTTTAATAGTTTTTTCTTTCCTCAAAAATGTGTGTATGGATGTGCATGGTAGTCTATATTCTCACCCACGTGCCCAGGTGCTGTTAGAGGCCAGAATAGAGTGTTGGATCTTCTGGAATTAGAATCACAGGTTGTCTTCAGTCCTAGGAAATCATGACGTCAGTCCTAGGAATCAAATCTGGGTCCACTACAAGAACAGCAATTACTTTTAACCTCTCGGTCATATCTGCTGCCCTGATTTGGTTTTTCTATTGAACTGTGAGGTTCCCTAGTGCTGGTCTACTTGAGGCTATAGGATAGGCAGGCATCAGCCCATTCTCTAAGGATAGATCTGCTTTCTGTGGGCTCAGGACTCCACTCTGTCTCCTTTAGATCAGGATCCTGAGTGTTCCAGTTTACTGGACGTTTACAGACTGGCCGGGATGTCTGCATTTTACAAGAGACAATGGAAGCCTTTGGATACATTCATTCAGAAACACCCCGTGTCAAATCCATGTTGAGACTAACTCCAAAATTATCTTCATGAGATACATAAACACTTATGGGTAGGGGTTGGAAATTAAAGTTATCCGCTGAGGTCATTTCAGAGCATATGATAAATATCTACATTTTACACAGGAGATGAGTTTCCTTTGCTTTAATTTCACAGACAATGATAATGACTGTGACCATGCAGGTAGGTTCACCCAAGGGTGTCCATTTCTAAACTGACATGTTCTTCCTCTCTCTCCTTTCCCTTCGTTTTCCAGGCTTGCAGATCGGTACTCAGCTTCAGAATCTCCAAGGCTAAAGCCCATCATAACCTGGTTCATGTAAGTCAGAGTCAAAGAAGAGGCAAGTCATTTCAATACATCTTCTTTTCACTGGATTTTGCATTTTCATGGTGTTTTATTTGTTGTTGCTTGGTTGGGGTTTTTTTGTTTTGTTTTGTTTTGCCAGTTTTGAGAAAAGCTGAGCAAGAGTAGTGAAGTGTATATTTGTGTCAAATGCAAACACATCCGGCAGCTATAGGTCAAACAGAGTGCTCTCTAAGTTGGGAGAGAAAATAAAGGGGAACTTATGAGATAATGCGTAAGACAGATCATCAATAGTGTGTGGAAAGGCCACTTCACTTGATCAGCTGGGCTGTTTGGAGCAGAATTCTGATTAAAGAAGACATTCTGGGAAAGGCTTCTGTGGACAGACCATTTGTACAACATGATCTTCAAAATGACTAAGTGTGAATCTTGGGGTCCTAGGCTAGAACAACAACAACAACAAAAAAAACCAAAACCAAATAGATTGTCAGGCCAGCCAGAGCAACATTCTCTCCCTGTTAAGATAGTTCACGGGTTTGTGTGGTCCTGTGCTCCAGATGCAACAGAGTCAAGAAATCAAAGAGCTTTTCACCAATTGGGTACCATGGAAAGGCTGAGATCAGTACCAGGAGTGAATGGCTGTCCCTCCCTAGTGCCAATCTGATGACTGAGAGCATGAAGAACCTGCCATAGTACTAGACCACGGGTTGGGTTAGCAAGATTCTTCAGGCCTCTCCTATGGCTTATTCCACCCCACCTTCATCATGACTTACTACCAGGCAATTTAGAAATGCTTATGGGGCACATGTTTGTAGATATTTGAGTATAAAAAAAGTGTCATTTTTAATACCATAAAGTGAAAATTTCTAGAAAGAATAGATTCTGAAACTGCGTTTAGGAAAATGCATCTGGTACAGATTCAATTTGGAGCATGACCTATTGGACTCAGAGAAATGGATGTCATATTGGCAGTGCATCCTACACAGGGTGCCTTAGGGGCATGCAACTGTGGCACTGACTACTTTGACTCATGCCCCTTCACCTTGACCCTCATTGCCTGGGACTGTCTAACCTTAGGCATTTCCCTTGATTTTTCTGGTCAAATTCATGAAGGGCTCCATAAAGACTTGGGCAGAAGAATCCAGCATTTTCCTGAGCAGTCTGCCATAGGCTGGTTGCAAAGCTCAGCTTGGATCTTTCTGCAATGCTATGGCAGCAACAGCTGACACGGGTCCCCTTCAGTCTTTTGGAGGTTCAGTGGCTTGTCTAGCTCATCTCACTGCATATCCATCAGCACTTCTCAACAGGTGTGCTCTGTCTAGGTGGAATTCAACAGAAGCGGTTTTTTTCTACGGTCCCTGCCTTGTAATGAGCCTATCTTCCCAGCTCTCTTCTCAGCTCAGTTTTGGAAAACTCGACCTTCATATTGCCCCCACCATTGCCTTGCTGGCTAACAAAAGGAATCTGGCCATTATTCTACTCTAAATGGACCAAGAATTCATTGTCTTGATCCTTTCAGGGGTATAATTGCTTTAATCCCTGTCCTGAGACTCACCCATGGGGGAGGGGGTGAAGTTGCAGTTTTCTAGATGCTGCTAGTTGATATTTCTCAACACCCTTAAACAAAACTCTTCTGAGAGACCCTCAAAATGGCGGAACTCACAGAAAATGACAAGGCAGGGTCATGTCTCCCTTCCCCCACATGCCTGCTTGGAGTCACCCATGTAATCCTAAGATGCTTTGGAGAAGTACTCAATAAGAATTTGCTGGTATTACATTTTTCTTGGGATGCCTTTTCAAAAATTCAGGTGTATGGATTAGAGCAGAAACAAAACCTTACTAGTCAGATTGGCTTGTCCAGTGTCTGACTTTCCTAACTACCCAGCAGCAGCAACAGCAGCAGTTTCTAGAAGTTCACACACTTGCTAATGAACTCACAGGCTGTGGGACCCATAAGGCTCCCCTAAAGACTACCTCATGCTGATCTGGGGCTCACCCCTTCTGCAGTGCCTCAGGAACACACAGACCTCAGTGGTGTTGCTGGGAAGAAAGGCAAGAAGTAACCACTTCTGGGGCTAGGAAGGGAATTAGGACAATTTATTATTTCCCCATTGCACTTAGTAAATAGACTTTAAGATAAATTATTGGCGCCTGCAGCTTGCTTGATGCAAAACCCGTAAATGAAAGCACACTCCAATGAACATATGCTGGCCTGCCCTCCCTTTTGAACCTCACGTCCGCTATTAACTTTCTATGCACTCGGGACCTTTGGCTCTTGGCCTAAATAATACAAGAATAATTAGAATAATTACTAGGGAAGCCAGGTCAAATATACAAGGATTCTTTTAACTGCTTGGCTATCTTTATTTTTTAAAAAAAATTCTTAAAACCAACCGAATGCTGCTCCTTTAACCTAGAATGAGCAGCCATTTGAAATGACGTTATAATAATTCACAGTTCCTGTGCCATTCAAATGTGGATAGTTTCTAGTTTGAGTTTAAATGTTTGGATCTCCCCACCCCTACCCCCATGTCAGACATCCAAAGGACAACCTGGAAGATGGAGATCAGATTAGTCCAGCTCACTGAGCGACTCACAAGGACTCAGGGACCTTGGCCACATCCTCTGTCCTTCACAAAGGGATGAGGCAAAATAAACTCAAATCTTGATGGGGCAAGGTTGCCTTGGAGGAGGGAAGTCATTGCTAAGTCCTATGTTCCCCCCATCATCTGGCTTTGACTCCATCCACAGTAGAAGAGGGTGGGTGGCTTTGAATGGACATGAATTGGGACAGCAAGGCAAGTTCTTCAGTAATCCCTCAAGTTCTGCCACTGCTTTCCTTTCCTGGGCCCAAGTACTACACAGAGAAGAGTGTCATATTTAGGAGCTAGGGGAGGGTGTAGATTTCCACCTTCGACTTAGTAGTAAGTATCCCGCGTGGCCATGGGTGTCTGGTGGGGAGCTCTGTTTCCTTATCTGCAAGACAGGGCAGTGACAATTCCACCCTTTCACACAAGGTGAAAGGTGAGATGTGTGTCTTAAGCACTGTGAATTAACTGAGATCAGTTATTTCACCTTCTTTACATATCACAGTTATTCAGTGGCAATGAGAACAGAAGAGTAGAGGGCCTGCATTTACGTGCCTCATCTCGGAGACACCCTTATTTCGTACTATCTCATTTCTTAAAAGATATACCCAAGGCCTCAGTCTTGTGTATTTTCTCCGGATCTACATTTAAGTATCTGTCAATGGCTGAAGATTATAAGAGGGTATGCTTCTAAGTGACTTTTCCTTTTTTTTTTTTTTTTTTAAAAAAAAAAGCATCAAATATTGGACAGTTATGCCCCCAAGATGTCAGGACAGGCCTGTCAGGCTTACTGTCAACAAAAGGTACTGACAGAGGAACATCAGTAGCGGGGGAAAGGTCTACCTGCTAGGCACATTTGCAAGGCAGGAGATCAGGGTACATGCTTGACTTTTGCACACCCCACCTGCCTCATGCTGGTTGTTCTACAATCACCAAGCCCTGTAGTCAGGGTCATGTGGGCTTAGGGGCTCTAAAGTTTCTCATGATGATGGTAGGGTCTAGGAGAAGAGCCCCAGATTGAAGTGAATCTTGCCCAATACTCTGCTCCAATGCCTGAGAGTCCTGCATGTTCAGGAGTGAGTGATGGTTAATACCACCCACTCAGCATACACAGGCAGTCATCCAGCCTGTCAAGGCCATTTTTAAATATTCCTCCTTCTCATTCTTCCATAATTAATAATTTGCATCAATAATGCCAAGCTTCCCACCTGACTCAACCATAAACTTGACAGACTCCCACAGGCACTCTGTGAGTTTGTGTCTATACTGAAGGCATTGCGTTGAGAAATCACCTAGGAACATCTACAAGGAAGCCCTGCCTGGTCCACATGGAAACAGTTGGTTAGCGATCCGGCATGGTGCCCTGGATCCTGTGGAGTGGCTACCACATGCCAGAGTTGGTAAAACTGCATCTCCACTGCTGCAGACAAGGAACCTGTACATTTTCAAGGTTAAAAACTGATAGGCTTTGAGCCTGAAATCTTCATGTTCAGAATGTCTCCCCAAATTCCTCTCCACGACCTGCTTACTCATACCGATGGCACTCTGACTTCTGCATCCTGGCATGCAAACCACCCTCTGCTTCCCTGCGTGAGAGACCCTGGATGAGTACTTATTACCAAGCTGTCATTCCTCTGTAATTATCCACAGCCGGGACGCCTTCCGTTGTTTCCATATCATTTGGAATGACACAGACTGGATATTACCCTTGTCTGTGTATTGTGAGCACACTGTGTTCTCAAGCTTTGCAGCTACCCTCACTCATTTGCATTTCGAAAGAGGCAGAGGCCTGACAGAGATTTTTTTGAGCTATTATGAAGCACTTATTAGTAGAAATTGAACCGATCCAGCCCCCCATCATTTCCTTTCTCATAATCATTATTTCTACAAATTCTCTGCACCTTCCAAAAATTCCAGGGCATGCTGTCGAAAGAGATCAGGGCTGCTGAAAGCATTATTCATTGGGGTTAATATAGCTCCAGGTACTAATGGGTGTTTCCTTAAGGTTTTCTGGCAACCATGGAAGGGCTGAGTAAAGCAAAATGGCTCTATATGTTTCTAGAATATACTGTGTGCATGGGTATATGTGTCTATATAGTACATGCATAAAATATGGAAAATAATACATCCTTAGATTGTATAACTCTATGTGGGTGAGTCATGTATGCAGAATGCATATGTGTGCACAGACATGCATGTCTCAATAGATGCCTACATGTACATTGCAGGTATGGTGTATATGTGCATAGATGAATTTGTGTTCTAAACAAGGCATCAGAGCATTTGGGGAAGGCCGCTATTCTTTGTGTGTTCAAATATTCCCTCTGAAGTAAATTAAGTAAACTCAGCTTGGGAGCAGAGACAACGTCAGGCTTGGAATGTTCCCAGGCACCCTCTATTACAATCCTTGCTTTTATAATTAGTCATTTTGGAGCTGTTTAAAAATACCTCAGTGTCAGGTGGAGAATCTGATTCTCCACGTGTTCCCAGAGCAGAGACAGCACAAAGAGAGGATTTTAAATCCTGCCTCCCACTCCATTGATTTCTCCTTCTTTCTTTTTCAAGTCTGCACTGGTTCTGCATGCCTCTCTCCCCCACTTTACCCCAATTCGGTCTCCTCCCAGCTGACACCACTAGAATCATTTTCTATCCTTTAAGGTCCCTGGTCATCCTGGACAGGGCTCTCCTGGCCAAGCTTCTTGTCCTCTTGAACCCCAGGGAGCGTTTCAAAATCTACAGATGGATCTGAAAGGATGTGCAGCCTGCAGCCCTTCTTCCCACCTCCTATTGGATGTATCTGCCATTGGGGTTCTCCTCAAAGTCGGGACAGAGCCCAGCTATCAAGAGGCTTTAGGGTCATCTTGAACTGCCCTTCTGTCCACTTGTGTCCCCCAAAAAGGGTATTACAGAGGACAGGAGCTGCCTTCCATGACACAGGTCCTGGATATCACTTGTGGGCCACCAGGCAGGACGTCATGGCTCTCCAGAGGCTTGAATGTGCCCTCACCTCCTCGGTTGAAGGAGTGGGTGTGGGGATCCCTAAGGATATTCCCACAATGCTCTGGGGAACTCCCATGGCAGAGGGAATTTATTTGAGCATCATCATCATCAATACCCCTTATTATTTATTGCATGCCTGCCAGTGGCCCTGGCACACTCAGGGTTTAATGTTTCAATAAGACCTTATTTGCACAGTTCCCACCAGGGTCCGAAATTTCAGTCTTCATCAAAATTACCTTGTATGTGACGCTTTAGTGATTTTTAGATTCTTAGATTAAACCTTTCTTGCCTTTCAAGTTCAGGCTCTTTATACCCTTCTCCTCAAAGTACTCTGAATATCTTTTTATCTCCTTTTAAATACTGCTTAGAGCAATTTGGTCTTTTCTTCCTCTGTACATTCTCTTTCCGTCTTATGCCTCCTATTCCAGCTGTCCTGTAATGTTACATTCAATCTTCCAACGACAGGTAAACATTACAGATGAAATTCTCCCCCCATTCTTCTTGCTGCCTTTCCAAACTATCTACACTCTTCTAGGTGGCTGGCTCACCCATAACACAAGATGTCTTACAGAGTGGGGTGCTTGGTTTGGGCAAGGACCATAGAGGATGGAAAGAAAGGGAGGAGGGAGTTGGAGAATCTGCTGGAGATTCCAGGAGAAGGTCCTGTCCACAGGACTTCTAGCATACTTCTGGGTTTCTGTGAATACCTTGCTGATACTGCGTGCAAAATTTCAAGTTGAATTTAAGCAAATTAGGCTTAACGCGAACCAATAACCATCTCCAAGTTTATTAAAGAGTTCACACGCACTGTTTTATGAGCCTTTATTGTTTAAGGGAATCTTGACTGCCTGTATCTGAGTGGTTCAGATAGAAATGCCTTTAACAGTAGACCCAAATGCATATATTTATTAGGATTTAACGGCAGACACATGATCGAATATGTTTTTAGACAAAATTTCTTTATCACTGAGAGGGGGACAGAATGTGAAGCGACACCCCTATCCTTTTAGTCTCGTCTTCGGCAAACTTCATCTAAATCAAGCCAAGGCAAACGGCTGCAAATTATGCCACGCAGCAGTGAGGTGAGATCGCACAGCCCCATTCCAAGGGCCGTTTATCAAACGCTACAGACTGACATGTGCTTTCTTCAGATCTGAGTAGATCACAGGAGAGAAGCAGAAAGAACAGTGGTATCAAATAAACACCCCCTTCCATCACTTTTTGGATGCAACATAGAAGAAGAGTTCTCTCTGCCCAAGCTCTGTGATCCCCTCTAAACTGCCGCTGCCCTTGGGAGTGGTACACTCAGGCTTCAGAGAAAAAGAATTAGTGTTTCATTTTCCAAGACTGTCACACCCCACCTTAATGAGCACTTAAAAGAGATGAATGTGCTGGGAATAGAAAGATTTATTTGAGATATTTAAATAATCTCTCTCAACTATAACTAAGCCGATATCCTCAGTTCTCACAATGATATTTTTCTGTTATTTTTCTCATGGTCTTCAATAGAAGTTTGTCGTCTATCCTGCCTTTGTGTAGCACGTGCCTTGTACATTGGCTGGCACTCAAAAGAAAAGCTTTGGGAATAATTCAGGAAATGCTTCCGTGACCCTTCTTCCTTGGCAATCAGACCAATTAAGATATTTCATTACGTTTCCCAATGTAAACAACTAAATAAATATCTCACGAATTCCACCAAAAAAAGAAAAAAAAAGAATAATACTGCAGACCTTCTATACTTTATAACACACTGGAAATCCTTGTGAGAGTTATGGGGCCGTCCGTTACAATCAGCCATGAAGTACATTACAAAGGTAATATGGGTTTAAGAAGGAACTACCGCAGAATGTATATTTTCATTATCAAAAACGTTAAGCCATTTATCCCGAGGAGTCAGAATAATCATTAATGGCTGGGAATTTATGGTGCCAGATCTTAAACTAATGTGAATGACTCCAGGTGTTACTAATGGCTCCGGTGAAATGTGCCAGTATCGGAGACTTCTACTAAATCTGAGGTAATAGTCGGATGCTTAATCTGGACAGATGAGTAGCAATTTAACTGACACATTGATTGGATTCTGTAGGTTTAAATGGCACACATTGTGAAGCCCACGGTCAGACAGCAATCAGAGGGTGACTTAGAAGTCATTCACTTTCCATAAGCCCGGCCCCACGGGTGCAAGAGTTGCTTAGAACCTCCTTGCAAAAGATTCCATTTTAAAAAACACTTGGGCTTACTTTTTTGTAAAACCTGCAGCTAGCTTTTAACCCTTATCTTGAAAAGTCTTAGAACATTCTCTGAGCTAGTGCTGTTGGTCCAGGAGTGCAGAGATGGGAGAGGCCAAGCCAGACAAATTATTTGATTGACCTCACCTTCTGGTTTTAAAAACATCCCAATGAGTGGTCTTTGTTCTGGTTTGAGGACCTTGGCTTCCTTTCACTACTGCTACCAGATTTCTACTGTCCCCTACTGTGTCTTCCTGGTGGGTGGGTGAATTTGGGTAAATGCAACTGAGAGCAGCCTTTTGTGATTCCAAGAGGGAAGCCATGAGTGGATCAGGATCTTCCTGGGTCATGCTGGACCTCTGGCTGTATAGGGTGCCTGCAGGCTGGTAAAGCAGGTGCCTTTCCCTGGCTGTCACTCTCTCATGATCATTTAGAATGACCACAGGTATGGTCAGACCCACTTCCCTAGACACGGATGTTCCTGACAGTTGTCAACATCCTTTGAAAGCACATAAAAATAAATTATCCATAGGTGTACCTGTCGGGAAGATAGATTCAGTGCATCCGACTGTTGCAGGCACTTCAAATGACAGGGGCGCCTATCATGTTCCCATAATAGGGTCAAACAGCTGGACAGGGATTTAGCTCTCAGCAAGACCAGAAGGGCCGAGCTCTTGTAGGGGGGATGAATGGAGTACGCGGAGGCAGCGGGACCTGTTTATTACAGCGTTTTTCTGCTTCACTGCAGACCTGTAATGAGCGCCACGCAGCTGGATTGACGGTTGCCCTCTTGCGTCGCATGCTCTGCAGAAAGTGGGTGAAGGCAGAGCCGTCTGCCTGCTGACCTATCACTCTGCCCCATCAAGAGTTCAATTTACTTCTCTGACAAGTGGCAATGAGGCAGTGTGGGCTGCTTTTGACTGGCTCATGTAGGTTAAATTAAAAAAAAAAATGGTTTAATGAATATTTCACAACTTCTTGTCTGAATTGGATATTTTAATTATGGAACTTGCATTCATATATTGAGAGGAGCCCCTTCTTTCCCAGAGCCTTCCATGGATGTCTGCGGACACTTTAGCTTTCAAGGAAAAGAGAAGATTAAATGGGTGAATTATTGTAGATGGTGTGGGTTGTGTAGAGCTGGTTTGGTTCAAGTAAGTACGGGGTGGTAAAGTGAGTCAGAAGAGAATGCCAAGGACTGAAAGGTGATGCTTGAGGACTCTTTGGTGGCACACGGCCAGAGGCCCACCCTGGCCAAGCTTCACTTTGGGTCTTCTGCCTTTTCCACAAGGTAGACACTAGTCACACTAAGTGGAGTGCCGCCCTCGTGAATGTGCCAGAGGGGTTTGGAGAGATGGCTCAGCTGGTAAGAACACTTGTTGAGCAAGCATGAAGATCCAAGTTTGAAACCTAAGAATCCATGTCAAAACCCGTGTGCATGTGGGGAAGAAGAGATGGCAGGATCCCTGGGGCTTATTGGCTGCCAGCTTAGCTCCACCTTCAGAGAGAGAAAGCCAACCTGAAGGGAGTAGAGAATGATAGAGAACAGTTAATGTCCTCTCTGGCTTTAGGAAAACCTCTTCTGGTCTTGTGTAGGCATGGGTATATGTACTACATGCAGCTATAGACACATGTCTTATATACCCCCACACACCTACAACTGTCAGAGACCCTTCCTGAATAGAATGAGCATGACTGGAATTAGAGTCTCTACACTACCTTATCATCTAGGGTCCTGGAGAATGGGTGCTGTTATGCCTGCATGCCTGCCCCCCCCCCCCCCCCCCCCCCGTCCCAGGAAAGAAGAAACTGCGGCATATCAGATTGAAAGGTGTCCTCATAAAGTCCTGCTCTGCTGGGTGAGGCAGGAACATCAAAGCCCCAACCAGGAAAAAACAAGTAGAAATGATAAGGAAGACTAGCATGTTCCCAGTGTTCATGGCAACACTTTGGTATAAATGGCCTTGACTTGGTTTTTCTTCCTGGTGAATGGATTCCATGCATCACAGAAAAGAGCCATGGGGAATACCAGCAAAGCAAAGCTGAAGCGGAGCCCAGGACCAGTGCCTGTGTAAGCCTGCCTCTGTCAGTGCTCTGCACAGTTTAGATCAAGCACTATTAGATCTCTACTTTGGGGAAGAAGCATCCTGGAGTGTCTTATAACCAGCTCAGAGAGCCCAGCAAATTCTGCAAAGGGAGCAGTGCTCGGCCATGCTCTCATGGCACAGGCAAGAAGGGAAGGCATTGTCAATGTAGGCCAAACCTGTCAAATGACTAGAGTAACATCTACACGTCACTGAATAGGAAGTGTGCTTCCAGTGCTCACTGAAAATTTTCTCTCATCTCTGACATTATTTCCAGTGCTCACTGCCAACACACTCCCAATATGATCATCTGCCACTATTTCCAATGTGCCTTGTAAATGCCTCCCCAGTTCCATCCTCTGCCATTGTTTCTAGTGTTCATTGCAAATGGTTTCCCCCTCTGTCATTGCTAGCTCCCCACGGAAACAGTGCTTGTCTGTGTGTGTGAAGGCGTGGGTTCCATCCTCAGCACAGCACAAACTGGAGGTGGTGACACACTCCTCTAATTCCAAAAGGTGGGACACAGGAGGACCAGAAATCCAGCATCATCCTTATTTGCACAGCAGGTTGAAGGACATCCTGGACTACGTTAGACCCTGCTGTCAACAAGAAAACTAACCAATGAACTCCTAAACATCGAGAAAAGGCATCTGTGAGGGTGAGACCCTCTACTCAAGTCCCCAGAGGCTGCCCTGGGATAAACATTCTGTGGAACTCAAGTTGTTCTCAAAATATGTACATATCTGGGCCTGTACAGGTGACATCACCCTAATGTTTGCTTCATATTGACGCCTGTGATTTCTATGCAGATTTCTCTGCAGTTGACAGGGAAGCTCCCTAACAGTGATGTAAGTGGGTGGAGGTTCTTCTCAAGTTCTGCACTCACAACCAGTGACACTCAGAGGCCAGTGTATTTGTAAGCATGAGACCCAGTCACACTATGGTGCCCAGGTGGAGACAGAGACATATTGAAGCTTTCCCAGCAATACTGCTACCAAGGGTCAGGCTGTGGCTGTTACACCCAGAGGCAGTAACCATTGTGTAGTATTAGCTTCCTTTTGTCTTTGTGGATTCCCAGTGCTCAGCTTTTTCATCTTTTAAAATACGTGTTATGTATTGTTTTTATGTGTGTATGTCTGTTCCTAATGTGAGCTTGTGTGCATCATGTGTGTGCAGAAACCTGAGGGGAACATCATCGGGTCCCCCAAAACTAGTTACCGAGGGTTTATAGGCAACAAATGGATTCTCTGAGAAGCTCTAAACTGCTGAGACATCTCTAAAGTCCCAGTGTCTCCATCTTTGATAGAAACTAATTACAAAGGATAACGTATAGATCTGCCACTTAGTGGCTGGGGTGTTAGATTCAGTTTGTCTGGCCAGTGCTTGACATGAAAGAGTGTTTCCCAGTGAATACAGAGAAGGCCAGCATCGAACAAAGGTCACCTATTCAAAACACATTGTGGTTAAGAAGAGTGAACAGATGATGGAATTCAGAAGGTTGTGTTTCAAGTTCAGCAGGACCCCCACCCTAGGGTACTCATCTCTAATCATTCCTACTGTTCCTTAGCAAAGTAGGCATGATCTTTGTATGAATTCATTTATGTATCAGAGATGCACATATCAACACATAAATATATATAGGAAGAGAGACAGATAATTACACAGATATGTAGAAAGAGATAGATACATACATACAATACACATATAATCTATCCTGTAAAGCATTGGAACGCACAAGGTGGAACCCACAAAAAGCTCACTCCCATGCATGTCAAAGGCACAGAGGTACCAACTAAACACTCTGATGGCCAAAGATGGTAGATAAAACAGTACCAAATTATAATAAAAGTGTGGGGCCCAGAGCAACTTGACCACACAACAGCCATGGCAAGCTTAACGAAAGTCAGTCAAACAACAGGCTCTTGCTGACAGCACCCCATGGTACCAGGAAGAGCCCATGAACAGACACCATCTAGGGAGAAGATTCCCTTCCTGGGAAAGGAAGAGTCTCCAGGTATACCTGCTGATCTGCTGATATAGGGAAGCCTCAAAGATCACTGCTAAATGTTGAAACATTCCTAGAATTCAAAACAGGTACCCCCAGCCTGAGCTTGGACCAATCCCAGGACTGTAACCCGGAAGCTCTGAAGCACCTAGAGCCCTCCCTCAATAAAAACCCTTGCCTCCTGCTGCTCAGGGTCAATCCCACTCCACCACTGTGTAGGACAGATGGAGTGACCCAAGCTAGCTTGTCAATAAAGAGACTCTGCTATTGCATTGGGCCAGTCTCTTGGTGGTCTTTTTGGGGGTCTGGACTCTGGGCACAACAAAACCATATGGTAAATATCCATACTACCATACTGATAAAAATAAATAATGAAATAATAAATGGACCTAGGTAATATGTGATGCAAAAAGCAGACAAATCTGTGATGCCAAATGACCCTGTAAATATCGGCGACACTTTCACAGAGGTGGAGTGTGACTACCGCTCTGCTCTGTAACTGTGGGCTGCATACCCTGTCTTCCAAAGGCAAGCGTACATAGAGGAAGTGGCAGAATGCTTGCCATGGAGACATCTGACAACATGTCCTCTTTATGGGATCCAGGAGGACATCCTGTCCTCAGAGGGCACCTGCATTCATCCTTTTGCTTTTGAAGAGACTGGTGGGGTTGATTTCTGCAGAGATCCTCAGCTATGTCACTTCCGTAGTTACAGGCTTGACAGTTCTATTGATGATGAAGTCTGCCTTGGGCTTACACCTAAACCAGTACTTCTCAACCTGTAGGTCACAACCCTCATCGTGTCACATATCAGATATTAAATTACAATTCATAACAGGAGCAAAATTATAGTTATGAAGTAGCAATGAAATAATTTTATGGTTGGGGGTCAGCACATCATGGGGGTATTAAAGGGTTGAAACACTGTTGGTTGGGAAGGTTGAGAAGCACTCTTAAGCCATGAACCTTTGCCTATCCTGAGGAAAATATCAGCTCAATGACAATAGAGGGACGCTTTTTGACATTCCTGACCAGCTCCTTCTGAACGGTCAGGGTCACCCAAACCATAGATAGCCTGAGTAAACATCCATGAGGGATAAATGTCCAGTGGGGCTCTGGAGGAATCCTGCAACAGAGAAAGAACACTGGACAGGTTCTAAGGAAACCTAAATAAACTGTGCAAAGTAGATGGCAAAATAATTCTTCAGTACTAGCTTGTGAATTATGCCTGGTAGCAGGGAAACGTGTGTAGGTGCTGTGGAAACTCTGAGCCCTCTGCTCAATTTTTCTGGCTATCTAAAGATGTTTAATATTTTTTCAAGTATATTTGAAAAAAAAAAACAGGTGGAATTATATATTTTTTAAAAGTTCTAGTCCTTTTCTGTGAGGCCTGTTAGGATGTTATGCTTTCTTCTCAGCTGAAAGCTAATCTAACCTATGGATGCCCACAAATTACAGTATAACAACTTCCTATAGTCTCTGTAATTCAAGTAGATTGGGCTGTATTCTCCTGTGTTGATCTCCCATAATTTTCATTGGATTTCAGGACTCCCATGCTTACACTCTCACAACATGTGCTGGAAAAATAATCATGTGCAGGCTATTTTTTTTTTTTAAACTTAAGATAAACATTCTTGGTTGGAATTTATAGATCAAAGATCTCACAACTTTTAGGACTATAGATCAGCATCGAATATTGCAGAAGGTTTGCTCCAGGCGTGACATCATCCTGCACTTTGGGGAAGTGAATCATTTTAGCACACCCTAACTGTTAGCCGATGGCCACTTCCTTTGGTTATTTAACAACAACAACATAACCTAACTCCACCCTGTTGAGCTTAATCCCGACTTCTCTATTGACCACCTTGATTAGATTGTGAGCGTCCTCACAAGGCGGTGGTGTGGGTCACAGCAAATGTGTGTGAGCTGAGTAAATTAGGTCACATCAAAACAAACTTTGGATTCAAGCTGTTTACAACAGGCAGAATGGACCCAATGAGCAAAACAGAAAACTGAGGCCCTGGAATTCTCTGTGCAAGGTTGAGAAAGCCTGCCATGCTCCCTGGTGGCAGACACTGTGAGGGCAGGTGCCTTTCAGCCATGTAAGAGTCTCTGCTTACAGGGCATAAGAATGACCTTGGCTCAGACTGGCCTTGGATAGAGACTTTTCCGGCCCCAGAACTGGTGCCTTGGCCACCTGCTTCTCTAGCCCCAGGAATTGCCTTTCGAGCCAGGTGCTCCTTTGGAGAGGACCAGGTATCAGAAAGGAAGCCTGTGTCACAAAGGAGATGGGAAGCAGAGCCCTCTACAGTGTCCCTGAGCTGTCCTGCTACAGGACTTCCAGTGGTGAGCCTTGAAATGGCAGGGAGGAACTTGGTTGAGAAGTGGCCAGAGGAGAAGGGTCTTTTCTCATTAACTGGCTGGAGTGTTGTTGCCCAGGAGAAGCCGGATAATTGCTGTTTTTAATGGGCTTGATTTAGCAGCAACAATTTTGCAATTTTCTCTTTTCCCCAGGGCTGTCACCTGGGCCCTTGAACACCTGGGAGAGAGGGAGGGCTCGGGCTGCTTGGGGTCTTCCTAGCTGCCCCCTGGGGCTCCAGACTGGCTGGAGGGCAGGGCTGTACTCCTCAGACCACCTGGGGACCAATTAGCCCCTAGCAGCCTCTGGGCCCTAAGTGCTGTAAGGGGAAATAGAGTTAGCTCCTTCCCCTGATGCCTGGCTCCTCCTGGCCACTGAGCAATTCCTCACTGTCCAAACTTTCTAGGGACCTACATGTTTTATCCAAAATCTATGATGGAAGGTAAAGCAGGAAAGCAGTGTTTGATGGCCAATACCCCAGCCCAAGCTGCTCAATCATCTGCACCTGATGGCAGAAAATGAGTCTGTAATCTCTAGATATCTCACCAACTGAGATAACAGGTATTTTCTTTCCTTTGGATGTTAAAGGAAGAATTGAGTGGAGAGAATAGGAAGTCGGGCCAGATGGATTCACTGGGGAAGAATCTGGTGGACAGGTTTGTTTTTGCAAAGGACCTTGAGTTGGATGAGAGGAGGCAACTGTACTGTGGGCAAAGGAGGGACCAGCTATATGTCCTTGAAGGTCGCCACCCTTCCCAGTCTCCACTGAAGGTATTGAGAAGCCCATCCTGTGAGGCACACAGCCTCTGGCTTCCTTCCCACAATCCTTCCTCCTGGATACTTTCTCTGTCCCAGACTATGGCAGAAAACACCCACACCAAATGAACTGCACCAGATATGGTCTTCAGAAGCTAGAAGAACCTAGGACTTCTGTGGTATACAACAGCTTCAGGTCTCTCACACTGTATCTGAGGAATGGAGTCCCTCAAAAAAATTCCTCTCTCTTCAACCAGCCAGCCTCCATGGGCCCTGGGTTGACCGCTAAAGGATCTTTCTCCTCTAAATCAAAACACCAATGGGCTCTGCCTTGCTGGCCATTATGGAACAGCTTCTTTGAAATCGACTTTTAGGAAGGAATCCTGGAATAGGCACAGGACATCTTGCTACCCAGAAGTAGGAGCCCAAGACTAGTGCTATTTGTGACCCAGACCAGAGCCAGTGATGAGCAGGATATGAGGACAACTTGCCTGCAAAGGTGTACTATCTGAGGAAAATCAATTTCCCTTCTCTGGTCTCTGGCTTCTTCTTTCTGGGTAATGTTGTATAGTCTCAACTGTGTCCCTCTGACTGGACCATGCTCCAGAAGGAGTATCCCTCTCTTATGGGGCTATGGCCCAGCAGCCTCTGAGGAGGGTGTGGCTACAGAGCTTCTCTTTTGTTCTGGCCTCAGAAGCACCACCCAGTAAAGAAGCCTGAGTTGCAAGATGAAGCTGAGTTTTCATATCCATCCAGACACTGGCTACTGTATTTGTCTCAGGTGCAATAGACAAGCTCTTCCTATGTCCCCGGAGCTGGTCATTCACGGTGTATCACCCCTTCCTTTGCTTCACAGACTCCTGTGTCCCTTGCACACGGGCCATCCATCCATGGCAGTGCATGAGGAGACATAGCAAGAGTCCTCTTCATTTAGACCTGTGGGTCTAAAGGACATTCGGCTCAAGTCCTGGCATCTCCAAACTGCCCCAGTTTCTGTATGGAGTGTTTTGGCTGTCTGCGGCCTCACAGAGGGGAGCTATGAGGTTCAGTCCGGATTCACCTTTGTCCTGAAAGGCTGCTCTCCCATAGCTGCCCCTTTCCCTCATCAACTGGAAGGGTGCATGTTTGGACCCAGGAATTCAGATCAGTTGTGGGGAGCCTCAACTCCCTCCCCAATCCTGAATTCTGGGGTCTATGTATTGCTTTACCTGGGAAGATAAGACTCTGGGAGGTCTGGAAGCGACATGAAGTTGCTGGGGTCTGAGACCTTGTCCTAGCCACAGTCAGGAGACACATCTCCTGGTCAGAGAAAGAAAAACAGTGCACAACATTTCAAGGTGGACAATCCCTAGAGGCTCTACCTCAGCACACTCCCCTACCTAGGGCTTTGTGAGGCTGATATAAGTATTTGCATCCGGTGTCTACTTCCCCTACAGCATTCAGAAGCTGGTTTGTGTGAGCCTTGCATCTTAAGAGGCACATTGGGCATCGTGGCCCTACCAGGGACATGAGAAACAAGTCTTAGGCAAAGTTGAACCGCAAGAAGTTCTGTGTGCAGTTTGCAGTGACCAGAGGTTAGAAGCTCGGTGACTGGGGTTGGGCTTCCAGCATGGCTTCTCACCTCCTGTGGGTCCAAGCTCTTTCCATTTGAGTAGCAGCCCATTAGGACCTCTGTGCTGTCATCTGCTCTGGGGTAGAAGGGAGTAAAGTTGGGTAGTGTCACTATGGTAGAGAAGGATGTCAGAAACAGGAGTCCAGAGGCATGAGAGGTAAAAAAAAAAAAAAAAGAGTGTGTGGCTATATCCAATTTTATGTGGAAGGCTTGTACCAGACCCTGGAGATCTGGAAAGGCTTGTGGAATCCTCTAGCCTACAGCCATTCCTTAAACACCATGTAGACCACCCATTGCTGAAGCCAGCAGGGAGGGGCCTGTTTCAAACATAGCAGTCACACTGAGCATTCTTTGGTGAGTTACACATTCCATGCTTTGGAATTTCTGATGTTGTCAGGCCCAGCACACACCTAACTCAGAACCAGATACACTAATGCTGAGAATTAGCTTAAAAATACATGAGACATTGGAGAAAAGAAAGAAAGTTATAAGACTCAGTCATTTAAAGGTCCAGTCCATGCTGTAGGAGCATTAAAGTGATGGGTCTCACTTGCAAGTGTACAAGCCACCTTTGCATTTCATAATTAAAATACCCCAGGAGTCCTAACTTGTGGTGACATGTTATATATTTAATAAAATCAGACTATAATATCAGAGAAGAGATCTACCCACAGTCAATCCAGGAGAGTCAGAGAGTGGTAACTCACACCTTTAATCCCAGCACTGGGAAAGACAGGGTATAGTGACCTATGTCTTTAATCCCAGCAGATCTGAGTTTGAGGCCAGCTTGGTTTACAGAGGGGGTTCCAGGCTCCCAGGCAGGCAGTGGTGGTGCCAGGCCTTTAATCGCGTAACTCCAGAGACAGATTTTTCTGTGTTTCTGTGAGTTCAAAGCTAACTACCAAATAGTAGTAGCCCACACCTTTAATCTTTACCTGGATGTGAAACAACTGGGCAAAGAAGGTATTTAAGGCAGATGTAGGAAGACAGATTAGGCAATAGAAGCCACGAGGAGCGAGGCTGAGGAAGCTGGAAGACAGCTGGGTGAGATGTGACTGTGGTGTTTCCTCTCTCTGATATCTCTGCCTTTCCCCAATATGGCTCCGAGTTTCTTTTAATACAACCAGAATTTGTGCAACACTAACTTACATGATTAACGCTACGTTAGCAAACCATAAGGGTTTGTTCTTTCCTTTGCTTTTGTTGGAGCGGGGAGGGGGGCAATAATTTTAGCAAAATGTTGATCCGTTAACCCATGTGATCCTATTTCTCCATACATCCCACATGGGAACTCTTTTCTTGCAGTGCAAACCAGAAAGTGAGAGTTTACAGAACACAGGACCGTGATGTCACCTGGGCTGAACAAGCATCTTGGAATCTGTGTGTGCTGAGGACGACTCAGGGTACCGGAACCCTAACCAGACTTTCCCTTCGATCAGGCATAGTGATGTAGGCATGACGCACATGGAGTGACCGTGTGAGGTACTCTGCCCCAGTTAAAGGTCTGCAATTTCCATACAAATCAATGTGCTTTTATGTTCTTTCAGTTAGCTAATGGAGTAGCAAACTGTCATTTCCACACCAGAGAATACACCTCAGCCATGAGAAGGAACGTGCTATTGATACCCTTAGTGCCTTGGATCTACAGCATCAGACTGAGTGAACAAAACCTCAGCTTCAGAAGGTGACCTGCTATAGGGCTCTACTTATTCAATGCTCTCGGAATGATGGAATCATAGGAATGAAGGGCACATGAGTGGAAGTGCATGTGCAGAAGGTGTGTATCACTAAATACCCATGCACACCAAAAGACAGGCATTGTCCAGGTCTGCTTCCCAGCAAGGTCTGCACCACTTTCCAGTGAGCTGGGTTTGATAGTGGACGCAGGTAGCTCTGAACGGGACAAGTTAGTTGGAAGGGCTCTGTAGAGTCTATTAGGATGCCTTGGATGGAGGACAGAGGATACTGGGGCCTGGCTTCTACTTTCAGAAAGGGCTGGGATGCTTTCTTTCTATTGAGGACTATGCTGGGAAGGAGAGGAGCCAGCTCTGCCTTCCCAAATGCCAGCCCACCCTCACTGCCTGCCAGCCCCTAATGCTAAGCTTCATTTTCCACATCTGAACTAGAATAAAAATACATGGAATTCAAGGGTATTTAATGAGGCTTGTAGGAGACTCCAAATATGAATGTCCTTAAAAGTCCCTGAAAATGGGGCTATTTTTATTCCCCAGAGGCCCCAGGGCAGAGCTGCCAAGGCCAAGACAGAGGGCAAGGCTGGGATCTCAAAACTCAGTTGCATCCAGTTTCTATGCCTGGTGCCACTGTTTAAGTAACATGCAATCTCCTGTAGGGGTAGCCCTTAGGTGCTAAGTTTCTGTCCAGTGCCACTTGGATAGGGTCTCCTTCACCTGACAGACAGAGCCACGGGAACAATGTAGAGGTGTGAGGTCAGGTGTTCAGAGATATACAGAGATGCCCTACTGGGGCTTTGAAGGAGTTGGGACCAAGGCCCCCCTCCCCAAATGGTGCTGATCTTTCCCATTCCTTACTTCCTTCTGGGCTTGCAGGCTGTGTGTTATGCTGAGGCTCAGGGTTAAAGTAGATGCTCTATGGAGCAGGTGTGTTTGGATAAGCTGTAGGGATGCTGATAAAAGATAACCCCTTCCACAGAGCAGCCCACTGTGTAGCTGGGGGCCAGTGCAAGGAAGGACAAGCACCATGGTCCATTGAGGACTGGAGGGCCCACCAGCCTCGGCTTAGCAGGGTCCCATTGACTCCATAGGCCATAGGACTTCTGGAGCCCTCATTCGGTTATAAGTCTACATTTGAATTCAAAGCAGTCTTGTGGGCCCAGGTGGGCATCCAGTGAGTGTTCACACACTGAACAGTGGTGTCCACAAATCAAAGGTGTATGGGACACACCCCCCCCCTATACCCAGCAAGTCTCACTTGGTGATGTAAGAATATGGAGGAGTCCAGCAGGGCTATCCTGCAATCTGAGAGTTGGAGATAGTGTCTATATGTGGGCATCACCAACCCCATTGTCTCTTCCTGCCATTCTTCATAAACTGTTTATGAATTGCTTTCTACAAAACTTGGCATGCCTGTCATGGAGTGGTGGTGGGGTTGGGTTGAAGGAGGAGTGTTGCCACCCACTTAAAGACCACAGTGATTGCTTTTCTTTTTAAAACTTAAAAAGTATGTATCTTATGTGTGTAGGTGTTTTGCTTACATGTATATATATATATATATATATATATATATATATATATATATATATATATATATATATATATATATATATATATATCTGTGCAAGTCATGCATGGCTAATGCTTTGAAATCGAGAGGAGCGGATTGGGTCTCCTGAGACTAGAGTTACAGATATGTTTGTAATCCTCTGTATGGTTCTGGGGGTCCAAACCAGTTCTCTAAGAGATCAGCCAGCCCTAAATGATTTTCATTTGTTTTGCGTGCTGTGGAGTGGAGTGGAGTGGAGTGGAGTGGAGTGGAGTGCTGTGCTGTGCTGTGCTGTGCTGTGCTGTGCTGTGCTGTGCTGTGCTGTGCTGTGCTGTGCTGTGTGTGTACCCATATATTAAGGTGCATGTATGGAGGACAAAGGACAAGTTGCAGGACTCACTTCTCTCAGCTCATGGGTGTCCAGGATGCACCTAGGTCAGTCATCGTAGTAGCAGGCACTTTTGCCTGCTGAAGCAGCTCTCGATCCTTGCATTTAACGGCTTTCTCCCCGGGGTCACCTTGCTTCTTTGATGATTGTCCCTCTCTAGGATTACCCAAGGTCAAGGATGTCTTTTGTTTTGAAAAGCTCTAACCATTTGTGCCTGGAAGAGAGAGTCCTGTACAGCTTGGGCTCAGCCATTATCTGGCAGCTTGTTGCTTGCAGTTACCACCATCTATCCTCCGGGCTAGATGAGCAGAGAATCCGCTGAGCATTTTGTATTTCTTTGCTGTAAGGCTTTTTGAAGGTAATTCCACCCATCATTAGAAAAGCGAATTTGGCCCTTCCACCAGGAACCCTTGCCAAAGCTATCTTTTCCACCAGGACCCAGTATGAGGCTGTGAAGTGGTCTTTCAGCCCGAAATCCCTCTGTGGGTCTCGGTTTAGAGTAAAGACCTGGTAACATGTGTATGTGTGTGTGTGTGTGTGTGTGTGTGTGTGTGCATGTGCATGTTTGTGTGTGTGTATGTCTGTCTGTGTATGTATGTCTCTGTGTGTGTGTGTGTGTGTGTGTGTATGTGTGTGTATGTATGTGTGTGTATGTGTGTGTGGTGACACAGAGAGAGGGACGGAGACAGGCAGAGAGAAAGAAAAGCAGAGGTAGACAGAGACACAGACTAAGAGAGACAGACACAGAGAGAGCACATACACGGGAAACTGCTGACTGCTGACCATTGGGTGTTTGTGATGATAAAGGGAAAGGCATAGCTTTGGTCTCCCTGTTTGGAGAATTGCCTGCCATATTCTGAGACCTTCTGGAAGTCAGGGAAGTGTCCCTAGGGCTAGCTGATACATTAGGGACTGCCTGTCCCTGGGAACTCAGGGGACTCTTACTGATAATACACAGTGCACTTTCTTCTGATGCCTAGCTCTGTGTCTTTAAGGCAATAATTGCTGAATTGAAATTTGAGACTGTTATCTTAATAACCAATTACTCAAATAACTTTGAAATTGGCTTAAATTGGCTCGTCATGCTACATTTACCTGAATCTTTTTATGGGAAAGTTAGGAACAAGAAAAAAATTTTTTTTCTTTGCTATCTGATTTGTTTGGTACTGCTGAAGGGCCTTGTTTGCAACAGGCAAGTGCTGCTGGTTCCTGTGAGCCCAGACCCCTGCCTCCTGCAAGGGGATCTGCTTGGATCAGTCCCTCTCTGAGAGCTCTCTATGCTCGAAACCCCAGCCCATAGGGAGCCTTTACCAAAATAAGGCAGGGTATTAACTACACCAGACAGGGCTGTTTACCTGTGTAAGGTTCTTCAAATGAATTCTGTCATCACTGCAACAGATTTAAACCTCACTAATGTAATTTTTTTTTCCCTTTTGAAAAACAGTAGCTGAGGTGATGTAGTTTTAATTTTCTATCTTCCAACAGTTATGGGAGCTTAAAGGTGAGAGTCGCAATCTTTAAACTAAAGGAATTCTCCATTTATTAGTGGTTGGTGTGGGAGAGAGAGGAGCTGAGAGCAGCATACTTGGGTTTTATATACAGCTATAAACCCGGTAATAGAATATTACATCTTTTTCTCTAATGTGGTCTTATATTCCCTCGTTTTTCTCATAGTCTAAACTTGGATAATGGGGGCTCTTCTTGCTTTCAGAGTCACACTACCTTTTATTTTTGCCCTATTAAAACTCTGGCTTTTGCAAACAGTCTACAGGCTCTCACAGCAAAGCTCAGTTTTGCTTTGTTTTAGAAGTAGACTGGGCTACTAAGACATCTCCTGATGGCCTGAAATTTAGGATGAGGACCTGAGAACAGGTAGACATGGACCCTGAGGACTGATAGTCCCCAGGACTCACCATCTCACAACACCATCTCACCTCTTCTATCTTGAACACCTGGAACCCCATCCTGATGGGATTGCCCTAACTGGCTTCCTCCAAGGGGGTTATTTTTGTTTACACATTTCCATCCCCTTCTAAAGGACTTTCAGCATAGGGTCTCCCTCCCTCCCACAATGGAAGAGAAGTTGTCTCGACACAGGTGTGCTTCGTTTTGAAAGCACCCGAGGAAGCAAAGGGAAAAGACAAATATATTGCCAGGTTCAGTATTGATTCCTATTCCCAGCAGAACAAATGGCACTCTCTAGATCATTTGCTGTTGGAGGAGGAAAGACCCTCGGCATTGAGGGGAGTAGGGAGAATCCAGTACGGAGGAGGCAACCAACATAAGTGCTGACCAGGATCTGGATGGCTAAGAGACTCTGGATGGACAGTGAAGTGAGGGACTTGGAGTTCCTGTCGTGATACAGAGGACTTGAAGAAGAGAGTTTAAATCAGCATCCACTGACATCTGGGAGGCTTGTGTCAGGAGCCACAGGGTGCTTGTGGGACAGGAAATCTTGGCTGGTGGTCACTTGCCAGCTTATACTTTGCATCTTATTTGCCAAGCAGAGAAAGACCATGTTTCCTGCCTTGCCTCTTGTGTTTGGGAGGGTGAGATGAGAAAAAGTAGAAAATGGACTTTAAGAATACGAAGTGCTGTATATGAATATGAAATACGAGAGCCTGCGTGATGCACCAAGATTTCCAACCTCATAATTTACCCCGAGCTCCGGGAGGAAATCACCTTGTCATAAAAACATCTTGGAATGGCAATCCATTATGCTTCTACACTGGGAAAAAAAAAAAAAAAGCAGAGAGGCTTCCAAAGCTCAGGATTATAAAACCGTAAAAGAATCTGAGTTCAAAAGCCCTTGGAAACTGCTGGACTAGGCCTTCATAATTCAAGCAATTCAGCCAAAGTTTTTCTTTCTCATGTAATAAAACATGTGTTTCGGACAAACCAGATAATGTGTCCTTAAAAGAAGGGGCTGGATCCAGAAAGCATGGATCTAGCATCTTCTTTCCCTTGGGGCACCCTGCCGGGTTCAGACTATGTGGGTGGGGGTTGAGCGGCCTGCAAGTCCCAGAAACATCCTTGACTTTCAGTGTTGTGTTAACAGTTCTTGGGGGAGATTGTGTACAAATATGTCCTCACCTCAAGTAGGATACTAATTACAGTCCCAAGTAGTGACTCCACCAAAGTCCATCTTGGCAAACAGATGAGTTTTTGGAGCTTACCTAAGGAACATAGTTGAAGGGTTATTTACAGGGTCATAGAGGACCCCAAGAACTCCATCTTTATAGAGTCCCACCCCGTCATAGATTACAAGCTCATGGAAGCTGTATCACAGAGTCTTCATTTCAGTTAAATTTGCATATATGCTAATATCTCTCTTGACCACTTGCAGCAAGAAAAGGCTGGGGTCTGGGGTAGTGGATGCATTTTGTGACTCTTCCCTGTCACCTCCTACTGGAGGGTATCAATGGATGAGCTACAGTGGCCTTCCCTTGTCCCCACACGTATCCCTCCTGCCTCTACCTTCTGCCACCTCTATCCCTAAAGTATAGTCCCAATCTCTCTGCAGACAGTCCCTTCCCATTGCCCAGGGCCTTGATGGCCAGTGTCACATGGAGCCCCATCTCTGGGTAGCCATGACTGCAGAATTCAAAGACTAATGACAGGGACAGAAGCTTGGATTCTGAAGAGTAGAGCAGCAGGAGAGGAAAGTTGTCTGGCTCTGTCTAGATTATTCTAATGATTTTGGCAAAGGCACTGTGGCTTAAGATTTGCAAGAGAACACAGCCTTTTTCCTTCCTGGAGATGTTTTAATATAAGAAACAGGCTTGTGAGTCTATCTGTAATCCAAAAAGAGAAACTTCAAACTGAGCCAGAAAGAATACCTCCAAAGAACTTACACAAATACAGATTTTATATGGCAATGCTTTCATTTTTTTTCCTGTCTACAAGAAGACAATGATATTGCATACGTATGTGTATTAAAGTATCAAAACTGTGATGGTTTTTTGCTCTTGATCCAGCTGAGAAAAGTTGAAGACATGGAATTAAAACCTAAGACATATTTGTGGGGCTCCAGAGAGGCTGTTCTGAAGTCTGTCTAAAAGTGTAACTTTTATGTCAAGAGGAGGCCTGCCTACACAAGAGGGAGAGCAGATGACTGTAGTTGGAAAGATGTGACTAAATTGACTTCATTGGTCCCCAAGTAACAGAGTGACGTTTGAAATGCCATCTGTGGCATTGGGCCAGGATGCCCAATGCCTGACCTCATGATAAGGCTAACCAGAGGCAAGATCAGAAAAGAACACTGTGGGCCACACCTTTTGGGCCTTCACCTCATACCTAGTAGCCCATGGATTCACCTGCAATCATTTGAAGCAGTTCTAGAGCTGAGCTTTATAAGGGAAGTGTTACTATTTTAGCACTGCCTGTATATCATCGTGTAGTGAGGCTTTTCTAGCCATCTCCTTGCAATCTTGGATTTGATACAACTCTAAAAACCCAGAGTTGTCTCCTTCTGAGCTTCATCTTCTTCCTCAAGTCACACTGAAAGGCAATGTCAGCCCCACTATGGCTGTCTCCTACCAGCAGTTTTACAAAAATAAATCTAAGGCTCCATAATTCACCTAGGTCTAAACCTAGTGGTGTCACATCAGAGCTAATGCACAGGCAAAAACAAACAAACAAACAAACAAACAAACAAACAATCCCCCCAAAAAACCCAGGATGATAAGCGGCAGGTGGAGAGTGGGTACAAGGTGCACATGCGAGAGGTTCTGGCTGAAGAGCAAAGCCATTGTCAGCAGGTATGTTGAGAACTCCCCCCCCCAAAAAAAAAACAAGATTTAGGCTCAACACCTATATGTATGGAAAGGTCATACTGAAGATCATTACTTTGTATAAACATCCAAACACCCGTGCTAGTAAAAACAATTTTTAAAGCAACTTAATATGCTTTCCCTGGAAAAAGTTCATTTTCTGTGGTCCTTACTTTACAGATAATTAGGAAACTTTGCACAGTAGAAGTGTGTGTGGAGGAGAGGATGGTTAAATAGATTATGTAGAGTAAATAGTACCAGCTTTTCCATGCTTTCCATAATGAGAAAAAACAAAAGCCACATTTTTCACCAGGTGGAACTCAGAGAAGAAAGCCAGCAGCTGTACAGCAGGAACATCAAAGGTCACAGCAAAGGGCATGAAGGGCATCAGACACATGACAAGACCTTGCAGGGTACTGATGCTGCCAGGGCAGGATGTATAGGAACATCACAGACAGCCCAGACCAGGAAGCAACATTGCACATGGTCTGGAGCTAATTTAAACTATGTATTAGGATGGATTTCTGACATGGCAGGGAGGCTTTATAATTTACTTAGTGGTGATTTTTGTGGATGTGATGAGGTTGAAAGGTATGTTTTGAGAAGAGATGTGAGGTTTTGTATCCTAAGCCCTCAGTACAACTGGCTTCTGGTACCAGTTCAGACCTTGCCTCATTATCAAGGGTCTCCTGACTCTCTGGCTAAGGTCAGTAAAATTGCCAGTTGGGAGCACTGGCTATAGTATGTGAGAAGGTAGGTGTAGTTTTACCACACAGACCTGCTATAAGAACAATTTCTGAAATATGGGATGGGAATAAATATGCCTACTTATCCCTTAGTTGTCCCTAAAGCCACTTGGGATGGCTTATTATAGAGGTCTGTCTCTTGAATGGCATAAACCAGCACCTGAAGGTAGCTATATAAAGTCACAATGAGAAATTTAGATGACAGAGTGTTTTTTAAACATTAAACTACGACCTAGACAAATGGATTTTTTAGCCTGTCTTCTCTATCTTCTCTAATGCCCATTTTTGTTTGTCTTGTTTTTGAGACAATATCTCACTATGTAGACCTGGTTGGTCTTGAACTTAGAGAGATCCACCTGACTCCAGCCTCAAGTGCAGGGATTAAGGGTGTGCTCCAATACACCTGGCTCACCTGATGATTGTATTATATATTATCAGAAGATCTTGATGACATGACCTCGGGTCTTGCAACACTTCATGTGAATGGAGATTCTTTCCATGGTCAAATGTAATCAAGCAGTAGGTAACACAATTCCATTATGTCTCAGATTAAAAGTTATCCAAAGCAACTGGCCAAGCATGATGTGCTTCTTGCATGAATTTTCTGGGCCTACACAATTTCTTGGTCTCTGTTAACAAAAAAATATCTAGTTCCTCATAATGCCAATAGCATATGGGGTGTGGTTAGGGATTTTTAACTTTCTAGCTAATGAAGGCAACCAACACCCTGACTGAAGGCAGAAGCAATCTATGCTGGGTGGACTTGTGGTGTCCTTGAAAGTGGTTCTGAGCAATAGCACTGTTCTCAATGATACAAAGCAGTGATTTCAAGTGTTACTTTCAAAAGTGTGGTGTTCAGCTAAGTGGATCCAGCCCAGGATCTCAAGCTAGAGGGCAGTGGGAAAGAGATTCCTCCATAGTACTGTTAAATCTCTGTGAGTAATGGTTGCCTACTGCCTGTCTGCAGACACATGGGCTTCTTGAAGCAGAAGAACCACACTGCAAAGGAAATTCTAATAATATCTTGAAATAAAGTAATAAATTACCCCAGGCATGCCAGAAGTGAGTGGAGCTGTGAAGGGGAGTAAGTCATTCCCATGGCTTCATCTGAGGACTAGAGGATCAGGAAATGGATGGAGGCCTCTTGGGAAGACATAGGGGCCAAGAACAGCTTTTAATAGGGGGTCTTAGTCATTTTTGAGTGAACACAGAAGGTGGGGGTCTGCCCCAAGTATACAAGCCTCCCTCTAATTCCCTATTGATAGCCTACATTGCTCCAAAATAATGGTACTAAAGAAATATCTATTCAAAGAGCAGTTAAAGTGCTATAAGGAAGACTTCATTCAGGGCCATCATGATGAATGTTAAGGTCAAGGCCATGGGATCCTTAAGTGAGAGGGGACATGGCTTAATGCTGAAAGAAGCAGGGGTGGGTAGGGATTTATAATCCAGAAGCAGGTGGTTCAGTGGATGGAAAACAGCTAAAAGGCATCCTGGTCAAGGGGGACTCTAGTTAACTTGATTAACAGAAGTTTTCTGAAAATAGACCCTGGGTGTGAAGGCAGAATCTTCCCATGGAATGGCAGAGGAGGGTGAGTGGACATCTTAGTCAGCAGCTCTGACTAAACAGTCTTCAATCTCTTGTTAAAGCTGGGTTTTATAAGGGTGTTCATAGATCTGTGCAGAAGTCTAGAAACCCAAATGAAGCCTAGCCAAACAAAAAGCCCTTGTCACCAAATACAGGGAACAAAGAAGCCTGGCCATATGGCAGCCCACAGGGCAGGCAGACCACACTGGGATGGATACTACAATCAGTGAGCAAAGCTCAGCACAGCAAGTGTGCAAGTATGGAGTCCTGGCCTGGGGAGCAGCTCAGATGGTAGAGTCCTTGCCTAGCTTGCAGGGAGGCTTAGATTTTTCCCTAGCACAGTATCAACCTTGTTTTTCCCAACCACAGTATCAATAGTGGTATTCACCTGTTATGCCAGCACTTGGGAGGGAGAAATAGAGTGACCAGAAATCCGAGATCGTCTTGGGTACATATTGAATTTGAAGCTAGTCTGGGCTTCATAGAGACTCTATTACAAAAGAATAAGTGAAAAGATCCAAGTCAGTAGAGAGAAAGGAAATGACCATTGGTTAATCTAACCAAAATCAAACAAATAAACAAACAAATAAATAGATGGAGACAAAACAAACAGCAATGTATACAGCATAGCAAATGACAGATGTGAGTGAACCAGTTTATAATACATAGTTTCATTAGTTAGAAAGAGTGCCTGTTTTTTAAAATTTTATTTTGAAAAGTTTTTTTCCCATGCCCTCCACTGCTCGCCCTCCCTCCCCTCCTCCCAGTTCTCCCTCAGCCTCCCCCCACCCCATACCCCCATTTATTCCCCAGGGAGGGCAAGGAATCTCAGGGTGAGTCAGTTCAGTCTGGCACATCCAGGTGAGGTAGGTCCGAGTCCCTCCCCCAGTATCAAGGCTGAGTAAGGTGTTCCTCTGTAGGGAATGGGTTCCAGGATGTTAGTTCATGTACCAGAAATAAACTCTTAAACTCTGGGCCCACTGCAAGAGGCTCCCCACACTGCCCACACCATTCGACTGTCATCTGTCTTTTGGAAGGTCTACTTCCTTTCCATGAAGATTCCTCAGCTGTCTCTTCAGGGTCAGTGAGCTCCCAACAGCTCAGGTCAGCCATCTCTGTGGGTCTCCTCATCATCATCCTGATCCCTTTGCTCATATACACTTTCCTCCCTCTCTTCAACTGGACCAGGAGCTCAACCTGGTGCTTAGCTATGGATCTGTGTGTCTGCCTCCATCCATTGCTAGACGAAGGTTCTATAATGACAACTAGGGTGGTCATTCATTTGATTATAGGGGAAGGCTAGTTTACGCACCCTCTCTATTGCTTGGAGTCCTAGCCTGGTCATCTTGTGGGTTCTTGGCTGTTTCCTTAGCATCAGGATTCTCTCCAACCCCACAGTGGCTCTCTCTATCAAGACACCTATTTCTTTGCTTTCTCTCTCTGTTGCTTCCTGGCCACACACACACTCAACCATCCCATTCCCTCATGTTCTCTTCCCACCTCTTCTTGCCCTCCCCTACCCTGCAAATGATTCAAATTTAGTCAGATCTTCTATATTTCACCTTCCCAGGGGGATCCCTGGATGTCTCTCAAGTTCCTCCTGTAACCTAGCTGCTCATGGGTTGTGGATTGCAGCCTGGTTATCCTTTGCTTTATGTCTAAAAATCCACTTATGAGTGAGTACATACCATGTCTTTCTTTCTTGCTCTGTGTTCCCTCACTCAAGGAGTGCCTGTTTGTTAGAGACCATCAATAGGCCTTCATACAGGCCTTTCTTATGCACTAACTGAAGACCTTCTGGGCCCTGGGTCTTCTTCTGGTGCAAAACAGGGCTCTCAACCCATGGAGGTCTCACTCCACATCTGAGCTTAGTTCCTGGCTTTTCATAGTTTGGCTGTGCAGTGGAGCCCGGGTTAAGTCCAGAAGTTTCAGTTCTGCTTAAAGAACAGCTTTCTGTCCATTTGGATGTTTCTTTGTGGTCTGAAAGAAAACAGATGTGATAAGCCCACAGTTTTCTGGTCTGTGAAGCTGCCCTGGGAATTGATACAACATAGTCATATGAAGAGAAAGGAAATCTTTTATTTTTAATGAATTGATCTGGGTCTGCGTGCCACCCCACACCCATTGATTTGGGCCTGGAAGGGATGAAGGTGGGATAAGCAACATGTCTGGTCAGACACAATCAGACAAAATTACTTTATGGTGCTGTTTGGGGATTCTGGGAACTTCAGGAGGTAGCACTCATCTGAAGGAGGATCACTGGGTCCTTAGGAGGATTTGAGGTATCCTCTCCTCTCCCTTCCCCATCTCCTCTGCTCTCTACTTCCTGTCTACTATGAAGTGAGGAAGCTCCTATGCCATAGACTCCTACCATCACAATGTCCTACCAAGCACCTGGGGGAAGGCATCCATGGACAGAACCCTCTAAAACTGTGAGCCAAATGGATGTTTTCTTCACAGTTGTTCCTGACAGGCATTGTAGTGATGGTGGTACACAGGTAACTAACCTATTAAGTAAATGAAATCTAAATCAAGCGGAACGTACTAAAAACACCATACTGGAGAAGTTAGCTTCATCTTCCTACAGAACCAAGCCACCGCAAAGATCAGGTCAAGTACTCAGATCCCCATGAATGCAGAGGGTCCAGAAAAGACAATTTATGGTGCTAGTTAACAATAAACTAACACAGACCTTATTACCGGTTAAAGAGCAGAAAACAGAAACTGGGGTGAGATGTTCTCTGAAGGAGAGGAAGCTTCGGCTCTGCCGATCCAGGAGGTAGTTCATAACAGAAGGGATGGGGTGGGCCCGAGAGGAACAACAAACTGCCTTTGGGGCCCTGGATTCAGGCTGCCAACTTTTCAAGCATGGAGTCTCCACTCTGGCCCTCAGCATCCTTTTGGTACAAGTGGCCTGACTGATTCTTCACTGTGCTGCTGTCATTGAAGGCAGTGGCCTCAGTGACACAAGGTGGTATAAATTACACCAGGGCCTAGGCCCTCTACAACTAGCAATATTTACCTCTCAGATGGACAGCAAGAACTACCATTTTCCTCTTACACCAAGCATTAGTGCTCACTTTCACATTCCAGTACCCAAACTCTGAACACCTGTATCTAATTTTCACTGGAAGCACCGTTTTCATTTCCAAGCTGCAAAACTTCCGTGCTCCTGGCCCCTACTATGTCAAAAGCGAACAGTGGCAGATTGGCATATTGAGCTATTAATAATTTGCTGTATGTGTTACAGATGTTGCATAAATGAACAGTATTCTATCACTGTTTCTTGACATTGGGGCCCTTGGGGTGGCAGGCTAAGACCCAGATCTGTCTACAACCTGCCCATTCTGCACAGAAGGTGTGTGGGGGGGGGGAGTGGCCCCTTGGAGCGGAATCACATTCCAGCTTGCAGAGCCAATTTTTCAGATGCTCGCTCCTTCCTGTTCCTTGTTCCTCCACTCAGCCCTCATCTGGCCGCGGTGAAAAATGACGTGGTGTAATTTTTTATTCTCCAGCTGACACTCTTATGCAAGGCAATGTGCTTTCAAGCTCTAAAAAGGTCAAGAAATGAGGAATTGGATTTTTTGGAAGCAGCCCAGGAAAAACTTTCAACTTGGACCATAGATACTCAAAAAAAAAAAAAAAAAAAAAAAAAAAAAAAAAAAAAAAACCCACAAAACTGCTAATTGTTAGCTTTCTGCTACTCCTGGGCTTCTGAGAAGCACTGAGCTTGTGCTTCCGGAATATGTGCACTTTTATATTAAAATCTGGTCTGGCCTCCAGGTGAAACATAGACTAAGTGGCTAGCTAAAGATGGACAGTGGACTTAAAATTTGACAGCAAACAGCTGTAGGATTTCTTCAACTTAATTCAAATAATGAAATCAATAGCTTATGCTACAGTTTCAAGTCTCCCCAAACGAATGTGTATGAAAAATGATATTAATTTATCTGAGATGACTTCAGCCAAGAAATAGATTTTTCTCTGTCATTTCTGAAGGGTGGGAATAAAAAAATTATCTGAACTATTACAAAAAATGTACAATGGATACTTTAGGGAGCTAATAAACAAAATCTGCCTTTGCAGTTTAGATTAATCACAGTTGCCTTGTTTACCCACTCTATGGCCCAGACAAGTTTTGAAATGCTAATAAATGAGGTCTTCTATTCATCCCCCAAGTTCGGGGGATCTCCTTCCAAGCATAACACATGTGTCGGCAAGCTGCCCAAGTTTTTCCTTTTTCATATATACACTTGAAAAAAATGCCACACAGCAGTGAGCCCTCTATGGAATATTCCAGCATGAGTAAAACCTGAAGGTTAGCCATCCAAGTTTAAGCCAAACGGTGCCAGATAAAATTCCAGTTTAGACACGGTTCCAATTCACACTGTTTTCAGCCCATAACCTTCCCTAAACAGAACAGCCAAGAGATTTAATAGTGTCACCAGTAGGGCATGCATAAATAGAAACTTTTATTGGTGACTATTTTGGAGATGTCAAGAGAACTGTACTATGGTGCTGCTTTGCGTTCAGCATTCGCTTTCCATATGTAGCAGGATCTTGGAAAATGTTTTGTCTTTACAACATATTACAATTCCATATGAAAAAGTAGTTTCACCCCTGAGACTTCAGAGGTGGTACCTGGCGATAGACTTCATGGTAGTGAAGTCTGTCCCTATCACTGGGTCTAAGAGCTTGCTCTCAAGCATAAGATGGGGTCCTGGAATGGTTAGTAAGTTGGCTCCTGTATTTACCAGGCACTTGGGGCCTTGTGGACCCAGAATGGCCATCTGGTCCCGAGACAGACAAGGGCTTTGCAAGAATAGTCTCGTCAAGGGCTGGCAGCTGGGTAGGAGAGGGTGTTGGGTTCCACATGTACACTTGTAGCTTCACAGCAGTTTTTCAAAGGTCATCTAAGTCCCTGTGGTGTGCATGCCATTTGCAGAAAAGGGACACTGTACTCACCCTAGCCTTGGTTCTTTAAGACACATCGGCCTCAACATAAAAGGTTTTCAGAGATGCTATATGTCTGTCCCTCACTCTCTCTGCTAAATCAAGATCTTCTGGACTCTGGAGATGATCCAGGAGCAGAGGTTTGAGCTCCCTAGTGATCTTCCTGCTTATGCTTCCCCAAGGGAGTCTGTCAAAGTAATGCCGCTCTCAAAGATGGAGGCCTGGCCCAAATCAGTCTCTCTGAGAGACCAGAGTAGGTGTGGGGTCAAATGAATTCTGCCATCTAGGCCCTGCTATGTGTCAAAAGAGGTCAACACTTCACTCTAAGCAAGCCATCTCAAAAGCCTTGAGAAGCATTCCGCTTGGATTTCTACCCTGCTTCTAAGTGGTCCCCTCAATCACATTTGTTCCTAAATGTTTCTGACTCAGGAGTCCAGGGACAAGTTTGAGAAGGCCCTAACATACCACCCAGACGGTTGGGGTCTCACTGTGTTTACCTTAGGGACCAAGGCCACTCTTCTTGCAGTCTTCTGTTGAATGGCCCTTGGCTGTCTAACACCAGCATAGCCGGGACACACTTGGGACGATGCCCATTGGAAAAACCCCTCCCTGCCATTGTATGAACTCAAACAATTCCCTCAAAACCTCTTTGAGTATAAACCAATCTAGAAGGAAAACCCATCTTGTTGAAGGAAATGTGAGAGCTGTTTCCTATCACAAAGCCAGCCATTTCACCTCTGTCTCATTTATTGGTGACATTAACAAATGTTTTCAACCAAATTTGGAACAGCTGGTTTTCCAGAAACTGCTGGAACATAAAGAAAATGTTCTGTACTTGGTGTTACAACCAAGTAAATAGGCATTCAGGGCTAAAGCTAAAGAGAGGGCCAGTTTCTAGTGGTCCTGCTGACTGAAACCTGGCCGGGAATCAAGACAGATATCAAGGACCTGGCCAGATTGAAATACACTCTGTGTGTGTGTGTGTGTGTGTGTGTGTGTGTGTGTGTGTGTATGTGTGTGTGTGTGTGTGTGTGTGCACGTGCACGTGTGTATATGAGTGTGCATGTGTATGTGTATATATATGAGTGTGTGTATGTGAGTGTGCGTGTGTGTATGTGAGTGTGTGTGTGTGAATGTGTGAGTATGTGAGTGTGTGTATGTGTTTGTGTGTGCATTAGAATTAATCCACTTGCCTGTCCAAGACCTGGGTGAGTTTCTTACATCATGCAAAAGGACAAGACGTAAAGGTGACATCAGCGGAAGGAAAGACATGCTAAAGACACTGGCAAGAGAGACAGACCACTCATGCTTTCTGCTGGGGGCGGGGGAGAAAACCATACCAAACCTCTATCTGCTGTGAGGTATGAGGATATGCTTTGATTGTTTGGAATCTGGGCCTGGCATAGCAGTGCCTTACAGATTTTCCTGCTTCTCTCTCCTCTTCGCTGTCACTTGACTCTGCAACCTGCCCTTGCTTCCAGAACAAAAGCCCATGGGAGTGCTGTGCTTCAGCTCTGCAGATGAACCCCAAACTCTGAAAGACACCCCCGGGAGTGCCATGGAGGGTGGTGTGCTGATTAGTGGCTGGTGTCTTTTATTAGAATAAGAGAGTCAGCTTGCAATCATTGGAGGGAATTTCCCCCAAATGTGATTTCTTATGGGCCAATTCAGATTTCTATTCCCCCAATAGCACTTACTTCTTAATATGCCAGGTATCAGGGAGCAGGGATCACTGAAACAATGTTTATTAAGGTATTAAATTCTGACTAAGAACCCAGGGCCAACACTCCCCTGGACAGTGGGGTCCAGGCTGACAGATGAAGTCCACATTCCACATACTGGGTCCACCAAAAACAGTGCCAAGGGCAGGATTATCACACAGATAGGAAGTCAGTGGGGGCACTTCACATACATGCTGAGTGTGAGCATCTAGTGTCTTGTAAATGTGTGGATTAAGCTGCATTCACTGGAATACAGCTGTGGCAGTAACCAATCCTTTGAGGCTAGCTCCACTCATGGGCCAAGGTGCTCCCTGAGACTTGACAGGCGGAGCCACAGAAAAATCCAGGAATTCTCACTAGCTTGTTGGTTTTGAGTTCGCAGAATGGAGATCACAGGACTAGAGTAGGAAATCTCTGAGAAGCACTGTTACCTTACCAAAGAGTAAGACCCCTGGGCTTTGTAAAGGATAGAATTGTAAACTACAGCTTTCTGCAAGTGGCAAGTTTATCTACCTAGATGGTTTCTTCATCTGCTCACTAAGAGCTGTGACTCTGAGCAATGCCAGTAGCTATTTGCAAACGTAACTGCACGCACAAGTTATATCCTGTACAGGTGACCTCCCAGTGTCTCCTAGGCAAGGACCATGTGACACACCTATCATTTATCTTGCTGGTCTGGCTTGAGTATTTAGTGTCCTCAAATGTCTCCGTTCAGAAGTGTTAAAGGCTGCCCTAGTTTTGAGGGGCTCTGTGTGAGCATTGGCCCACCTGGTAGACTGGCACTTGCTGGGACTGTGACATGGAAAGGAAGATGGAGGTCACAAGAACAGCAGTGGTTTACTGTCACCCAGCCCATGTGAATTCAAAACATCTGATAAGCAAAGACCTTCACTGGCTTAACTTCTCCTCTAGAAGAAGTATATACTGTTCCAATGAGAAAGTTCTGGAAGCAACTTAAGAAGACTTAGAAGCCAGCATCAAGGTGTGCTTTAACTGCCCTTAGGAACCTCATTGGAGGATATGAAAATATGAGGTAGAGGAGGTGCTGTATTTGTAGCAGGGTCTACAACTTCTCTAGCATATGAGCAGGTACCTCTCAGTGATCTCTGCTCTCTGAAGGTGGAAAGGGCACCTAATGAAAGGGACCCTGAGTAGACTGTCAGATCCTGTAGCTGAAGACTGTGGACCACAGACTTGTTTGAACTGGTGAGTCCTGGGGCTGGACTAGGAGCATTCAATAGAGGGAAAATACTCCTGGGTCTGATCTGGAGCCCTAAGTGAGACCTTGGGTCCAGGAGAACTGCTTTCTAGCTGTTCTCTACTAATATACAGCAAGAGTCTGCACAGTGTGTTCTCAGTCACAGTTTGATAGGACTCTAGGAGTTGGGAACAATATAATCCCCTTCCCTCAGGATGCTTGCCAGAAGATGGATGATGTAGATCTGGGGACAATAGGACAAGAACAATTAGAAGACCTGCATCACAATTTTAGAGGTTAGTTGCTCACAAGTAGCTTCTGTATCAATGCATACAAACATGTGTATTTCACCTTAATATAGAACAATATATATCTGGTGTTCATTGCATTTATGGTTAACAATTGTACCACATTTATATTCTAACATGGAATATAGCACATGTCTTAATATATATCCTCAAAACTGTTTTCACATATGCATATATAAATGCATATTTACATGCAAAGATATAGTATCTACATCTTTGATATAGATATATCATGAAATATGCCTTAGCATGTAACATATGGAATAGAGACAAACATTAATGTCTACATGCCTATTCATATGTATAGAGACTGAACATATGCCTATGTTATATCATAGTAACAAATTCCTGTAGTATATAGGCTTCATATATATAATAACATAGGCCATGTAGAGTGCAAATGTGATAATCTATGTGTTTTTGTTTCATATCAGCAATCACTCATGTGTGCACATGTTGCATGCACACAGCTTTCAGGTTGCAAGTACAGTTGGGAGCACTCAAGCCTCCCAGCACCCATCTGTCTTCTCATGACTGAATTTCAGTTACCCATCCATTCCCATAAAAGGTACTGCTCCCCAAGGGAAGCTGTAGTTCAGTTACAGTGGGAGGCACAATGCATGACTCATGACTGACACACAACATATAATATATATGCACACATAGAAACACATAGTCATCATCAATAATTAACCCAGCAATAACATGATTTATATATATATATATATATATATATATATATATATATATATATATATATATATATATATAATTCTCATTAAAGTGCTTACACCAAAGGAATGAATTTTGAACTGAATTTCTAAGGAGAGAAGTTGACATTGTGCCTGAGAGGGGAAAGTGATATTCTTTAATGAGAATAAACCAGCATATCTAAATCCACAGGGATTAGAGAGAATTGGCAAGGTTTGGGGAATGGCAAATATTTTTCAATCTGAAAACAGTTCTTATTAATTTTTTGAGTTTGAGTTTGGGAATGAGCCAAGATGTGTCAGGTCAGAGATCTTGGGGCTAAGCCTAAGAAACCAGTACTTTAAAGTCCAGGCTTGTGTGTGCACAAACTTTCACAAACTCCCTCTCTGAAGGATTATGGTCAGAGGGTGTTACACAGGTAACACACACACACACATACACACACACACACACACACACACACACACACACGCACACACGCCATATACTTTGCCCTGTGTAGTGGATGTTAAAAGCTGATTTAATCCTAGAAGAGTATCAAAACCAGAGAAGAAGTAAAATGGCCTTTCTGGTTTTGTACACAACCCTGTTTGTTTCTATGCCTTTTTCAGTGGGTGCACGGGTTCGTGGAGTCACCTCATGATGCAATGCTGTCTTTTATGCTGTTGGCTTTGGCCAATTCTTTTCTTCTCCACCGGTTTCTCTCTCCATGCCTGGTAATGTCATGTTTTAAAATTGTCTTTAATAAGAATGAAACAATAGACCTCTGGATTCTGACTCAGATTTGTCTGACAAGAGATGATGTTACATGCCTTTTTTATCTTGTTAATTTTCATGCTAAAAAATATGTGTGTATGCCTGTGTGCACATGTGTTGTGCGTGTGTGTGTATGCACATCAGCCAGACATTGGCATTAGGTATTTTCCTCTGTTTCTCTTCACCTTCTTTGAATCAGAGTCTCTCTAAGCTTGCTGTTCACCCATAGGCTACACTGGTGGCCATTGAGCTCCTGAGGTCCTCCTGGTCACCCCTCCTTGTCACACTGAGGTAGCAGACACTGGAGAGATAAACTCACATGCTCATCCTTGTTCATCAGGCATTATAATGACCAGTCCATCTGCTTCCCTAGCCCTGGTACATGTATTTTACTATACTTATTTATCTTCCTTATCCCCTCTGGCAAACAGTCTACTTTTGGTTCATTTTTTAATTGAATTGCTTAAATTTCTATTGCTGAGTTTTGAGAATCTGCACTTTTATAACGTATGTGTGGTTTGTAAGTATTCATTAAAATTTCTCCCAAAAGCTCCATTTCAGAGTAAAATGTTAAATTTTCAGTAAATAATCTCATGTGCCAAATGTTAGTTTGTAGATCATGTCTTTAGTATATGAGACAGTAGCTTCCATTGGCCTTAGATGCAAGAAACATTGTTTCCTGGGTCTGTCATTACTCTGTTGCTTGGTATGTCTAGGCTGCAAACTTCTTCATTGAAGAAACCTGGGAGGCAAAGGGGAACGCAGGGTCCATTGTTCCTTGTAGTTCATACTCCAGAGTCCATGTCCCCTCACAGATGGTCATGGCTCACTGTGTACATAAGACCTGTCAATTCCAGCTGGACTTCATGGGGACTGGGTGGAAGTGTATTTTCTCCATCGTCTCTAGAATCAGAAGGTGGTTTATAGTATTTCCATGCTACTGTTCTTATTGCCACCTTAAAAACTTACCAGTATCAGTTTGTGCAAATATGTGTAAAAAACCATATAATCATTGTGATGTGTGTGTGTGTGTGTGTGTGTGTGTGTGTGTGTGTGTGTGTGTTGGTATGTGTGTGTCTGTGTGTAAAAGCATTTTCTGGAGTTTATTCAGCTAAAGTGGTTTAAAATAACAATAGAAATATTTGGCATATTAAGCTGCTAGAAAGATAATTGGGAAATTATTTTTCCAAGCTTATTTTGCCCTTTTCTTCAAGGTCTGTTCTCTCTTAAACACACTAGCCACCAATCTTTGACTTACAAGCCAGAATTTTGTCCATATGGTATTTTTCAATTTTAGCTTCTGCCATTTTATGCTTTCTATTGTAGTCATTGGTGTCTTGTGACAACTTCTCAGCTGATTCTCTGTTTTTATGCATGCATGTGTGACATGTGTGTGCATGGTCACATGCAGAGATCAGGCCTAGGTACAGTGTCTCTGTCACCATCCGTGTGTTTTTAATGATAGAGCTTTTATTTGTTTGCTTGTTTCCCCTCCTCTTCCTGTCATCCCGTTTCCTCTCCCCCACCTTTCCTTCATGCCACCCTCAATTCCTTCCTCCTATTGAGGGTAGGCCTCTTACAGGTATCAGCGAAGCATTGCGTACCAAGTTACTATCAGACTAGCATCTCCCCTCATTTAGGCTGGGCAAGGTAACCCAGTATTAGAAATAAGTTCCCAAGAGCCAGTCAAAGCATTCGGGACAGCCTCTGCCCCCACTGTTAGGAGTCTCAGGAATAGACCAAGCTATACAACTGTTACATATATGTAGAAGGCCTCGGTCGGTCCCAAGCAGGCTCCCTGGTTGTTGGTCCAGACTCTGTGAGTTCATGTGAGCCAAGTTAATTGTTTCTGTGGGATTTCTTGAGATGTCCTTGACCCATCTGGCTCCTATAATCCTCCCTCCTTCTCTTCAGTGGATTCCCTGAGCTCAGCCTAAGGTTTGGCTGTGGGTCTCTGCATCTGTTTACCGAATGAAGGCTCTTTGATGATTATTGGAGTAGTCACCAATCTGATTACAGGAGATGGCTAGTTCGGGATACATATCTGTTATCGCTAGGAGTCTTTACTAGGGACATCCTTGTAGATTCCTAGGAGATTCTTTTGCATTGGGTTTCTGCCTGACTTGGAAAGGCCCCTCTACCCAGTCATCTCTTTTAACACTCTCCACTTTCACCCACCAAAACCCTATCCCTCAAGTTCCCATGCCCACCTACCCCCAGTCCACTCACATTTCTTCTATTTCCTCATCCCAGGAAGATCTGAGCATCGTATAGGTCCTTAGGTTACCTAGTCTCTTTGAGTCTGTGGATTGTAGCCTGTTTATCCTTTGTTTTACATCCAGTATCCACTTGGGAGTGAGTACATACTGTTTCTGGGTCTGAGTTACCTCACTCAAGATGATTTTTTTTTTCTAGTTCTATCTACTTGCCTTCAAATCTCCTGATATCATTGTTTTGAACAGCTGAGTAAATGTACCATTGAGTAAATGCACCACATTTTCTTTATCCACTCTTGGTTGAGGAGCATCTAAGTTGATCCCAGTGACAGGGTCTCTAGCTGGTTGGAAACGGTCTTGTAGACAAGGCTGGCTGTGCAGTGAGACCCATGGATCCTTATGTATCTATGCTCCAAGTGCTTGAATTATATATATGCATTATCACACCTGGCTCACTTTATTTTATTTATCTTACTTTATGTATATTTGGGGGAATCAAACTCAGGTCCTCATGCTTTAAGGAATGTACTTACTGGGCTGACCTACCACTCCAGCCCCTCTAGCCAAGGATTAAGCAAATTTTCCCTGCTAAATTTTCAGGATGGCTCCAGTGCCCAATACCTGTTAACCTTCCTTATGCCGTGTCATAGAAAAACAAAAACAACCCAAACCCCCCCCAAACAAACAAACAAAACATGTCCTTAGCAACCACCTTGGGCCTTCCCTCTTTAACATTCTGCCACCCTTGGGGCATGCACTCAAATCTGAATGTAAGATTAGCAAAGGACCCTGGAAGGAGTCACTCTGGGAAGCTCTTGTGTCTGAGCCCTACTGAAGATAGGGGAGAGACTGGTGCCTCAATTGGTGGGAAGGGATTGAGAGGGTGGGTAAAGAAAGAGTCACACAGGCAGGTAGTACACATCTTGCCAAACAGCTAAGCCTGGCTTAGCGTGACAGAGACTGCTTTGCTAGCATGGGACATGTAAGTCTGCCCTGTCACTGTGTCCCTACCCCTCAGCCTCATCCCCACAATCTAGTTAAGGCCTATACTTCACCCCACCTTATATTCACCCATCTACCATTCCAACCCAGTCAGGGTGCACACCCTTGCCTCTCTCTCAGACCCACAGCGCCTTTAGTCAGCAGCACAATTAGTCAGGGTAGTAGGCTCAGAAGAGACGGCCATGGAGTTGGTGAGCTTTCCAGCTCCAGTCTCATTTATTCAGAGGTAGCTGCCTCAGCCTCTGGAAGCATGTTCTCTGAACATATTTTAGACAGAGAAGATTCAGGGTCCAGCCTGAGCTCCCGAGGAGGATTTCCAGCATCCCTATTGGGAGGAGGAACCTTTTCAAAGTGAATGCTAAGGAAGAGGACACATGTGTGGTTCCTGGGGACACAGCTACAGAACTGTTCTCTGATGTCTCTCTCTGTTGAGGCCTCTCTTTCAGTCCTTCTCAGGGCTTTGGAGACAATACCCAGCCCAAGGTCTCCAGACTGGGTGGAACTTCCTCCTTCCCCCCCCACAGTCCCTGTCTGGGTTGTCGCCCATCCACAGTGCCCTCCACCTGTGTATGTGCCTCCAGGCTTCAGTGACTCTATGCTTTCTCTCCCAATTTTCTCTTCCTTCCTTACTCATGTGCCCATTTCTCTCTTCTAGAAAGCCCCAGACACAAAACAGAGTACATATCTACCACTGTTGAATAGCCCTCAGTGGCTTCCCATTGTTCATAGAGGGTATCCTAAGGGTGAAGTTGGAACACTGAAAACCGTCTGGGGTACCAATGTCCAGTCCCTACTCAGCCTCCATTTGTTTAAGTAAAAAATTGCAGACTTCACTTATGCAGGACAAGTTTCTCTCCCTGGACACTTTTGGGGCTCCCTGAGACACTGAGGGCCTCTGACTATATCCACTCTTCATTACTCCTCCTGACCTCTCAATACAGTCCTACACACGCACACAACACACACAGAGGCAGGCACAGAGAAACACACATGAGCCTTTGTAGGAGGCAATGTTCAGGACTGTTGACTGCAGTTAGTGTGAAAATGTGCATGCTGATTCTGGAAGTTGTGAAAAGCCAGAGGTTAAAGGATGCATGTTTCTCTGGGGTGCTGCTCACTTCTGGCAGATTGCCTGCTCAAGGAATGGGAAAGACATGTGTGATAAGATGGCTTATAGAACCGGGTCACTACTACTGGTGGGACCTATTGTGGGGACCCAGTGGGTGGGATAAGCTATGCCGGGGCCCAGATATTCTTAGTAATAAACCTTACTGCCAAATCCTCGAAAGCACAAGTCACTCATGTTTCTTTAACCTCCACTTCCGTATCTGAGAAATGGGGATAAACTGCCTCACTTACCTCCCAGGTTGTGAGAGCCAAATAAGAAAGTGCAAGCAGCTGTCAAAATACAAAGTGCAGTGTTTGCATTCATCAATTCCTTGAGGAAATTTAGCTGGAGTCGAGGGGAAGGCCAGATCCCCCATGCGTGTAGACTTTTCAGCTTGAGCTTACAATGTAGGATGTCTAAAACAGTATACATTTAGGAAATGCCTTTTCAATATGGTTAGGCCCAAAGGTGGGAAAAATGAGGCCCAGGGTAGCAGGAAGTTTGCAGCAGCTTCCTAGAGAAATCTCACTGGAAAAGAGCTATGGCAGGATGGATGGACTATGGATATTGACATACTCCTTGGCACCACAACAGGAAGCCCTGGAGGATGCAGCATAGCCAGTGAAACCACTGGGTTAGGCATAAGGAGCATCTAGAGTGCTATCTGGGAAACACCTTTGACCCCCAATCCCTCCTGGGACTTAGGGCTGCCTGGTGTGGAAAACGCACTGAAAGGTCTTTCCCATGAAGCAGTAAGTGGCCTGCCTACTAGAGGACCCAGACTCATACTGGTGGACGTGGAGCTTGCTGGCTGCCCTCTGTGCCTCAAGGACAAGAACACTGTATCATTCAACTACTTCTAACCTCAAGAGTGGCCGACTTTTAGGTCCCCAAGATTTCTAGACATGTAATATGGACAGACACTCAGTGATCAAGGACCTTGTGTCTCTCTCTGCTTGGTAATAGCTCAACCACTTAGCATGTGAACACAAAATGAACACTCTTTTGGAAGAGAAGAGGCGAATGCATTGGCTCTTTGCTGTCCCTAGGGCCATACTGGCTCTCTCTGTTTTTATTAAAGGTGATTCTTGCCACCTAGTCTTCCTACTGCACCACTTCAGTGCAGAATGTTGAGTTACTGGCCAAGTCTACAGCAATATTCTCAACCCAGTTTAATAGCAGGAGGAGCAACTTTCACCCAGATGACTTACTGAGGGCTCCCTATAAATATGCTTCTGGGCTCCAGATACAGTCTCTTCATCCTGTGAAGGCCTGTTAGCCACCTACCTGCTGAGGTGGTAGCAGGATTTTTTATCTCAGGATTTTCTAGAGGGACAGAATTTATAGAATGTACCTATGTTTTATGTGTGTGTGTGTGTGTGTGTGTGTGTGTGTGTGTGCACTTAAGTACACACACACACACACACACACACACACACACACATATAAAGGGGGAGAGAATGACTTACAGGCTGTGGTTCAGCTAGTCCAGTGGTGGCTGCCTACCAATGGAAGGGCCAAGAATCTAGTAGTTGTTCAGTCCATAAAGTGGATGTCTCAGCTGGTCCTCAGTATACACCAGAATCCCAAAGAGGTGGGCTATAATGCCAGTGAAGGAATAGACGTATCAGTAAGAGTGAGATTAAGCTGATAAGGAGAGAACCAGCTTTCTTCCATGTCCTTTATACAGGCTGCCAGCAAAAGGTGTGGTCCAGGTTAAAGATGAATCTTCCCAACTCAAAAGATCCAGATTAAAAGGCTACCTTTCCACCTCAAAGATTCAGATTAAAAGCAGTGAGTCTTCCCACCTCAAATTATTTAATTAAGAAATAAAAACCCTCACAGGTGTACCAGCTGTTGGGGGGGAGGGGATCGGTTCATTCCAGATATAGTCAAGTTGACAGTGAAGCTAGCCATCACTGGGTGGAAGTTGTTTCTCAGATGACAACATGCTGTGTCATTGGATGTCCTCATACTTTTCTGGAAGTGCTTCTGGTGGCAAGAAAAAAAAATAATGCCCCTGAACCCTAAATGCTGAGTGAGGCCTGCCAGGGCTCAGACACAGACTGCCTCTGCTGTTGCTGTACCAAGGCTTGAAAATGGAGAGTTAATCTGACAGCAGGCAGAGGCCAGGCTGCAGTAGACACTCAGTTGTTTTCACGCCGGATGCTATGCCTGGGAATTTTGATTAAGATCATTTTGTACTGTAGTTTGAAGCAGAAACAAAAACAAACCCAAGCCTTAAACCCATCTCAACTGATTGCTCCTGGCAGATGTCTCTATTTTAATCCAGTATCTGGTGGAAGAGTATGAATTCTAAACCAGTTTGTAGAAGTCTATATTTGTAAATCAACTTAAAAATGCAAATGTTTTGTTCCTAAACATGAACAAACTACTTAGAACCTGAAATATCAGAAACAAATTCCAAATAGCCAGAGACATTCAATGCAGAGTTCGGTCTGATCATGGGATAAGTCAGTTTTAAATTCAAGGAAAATATGCTGAAATTAGTATGTGGCTGGCAGTGGCCCTTTGCTTTCATCGAAACTGCCTGCATTGAAATTAGGCTTTTAAAATTTGTTCAGAGAAAAGTTTTCTCACTTCCAGAAAGTTGTCCTCTGAAGTTTGGGGTGCACTTTCTGGAAGAGAGGAGACACAGAGGCTACTCACACTGAACCCAGATAGATTGTATTTAATTCACTTACCTTCTCTTTCCCTTCTACAGGCTTTGCAGTCGAAGCTGCCCATCCTCCTTGGGAGAGGGTCCCCCTCCCCTTTCCTCCCTGCTCTGTGTCTCATGCCACAGGCTGCAGAACAGGCTGACAACTTTCTCTCGCTCCTTAGCTAAGCCAGCGTCTACCTTAAAGGCCTGACATGTTCGTTTCCTCTGAGCCTCAGCCCCTTGTTTGCAAATAGCACGGCTTAGTAAGCTCAAGTCTGCAGTTCTCTCTTAGGAATAAAATATGGTGCCCGAAAGCAGGGGTGGTGGTTTTTGCAAATGGAGTAGGTATTCATCCAGAGTTGGACAGCACCAAAGGCTTGGGAGGGAGCCTAGACATCTGGGCAGTGTCTGTGGCTGTCAGTGGCCTTCAGTGAGTCTCTGTCTCCTCGTTGGTAGGAAGGAAGGAAGGCAGTTAGCCAGCCCTCTCTCAAGTTCATTCCAAAGGCTGAAATGGCCCCCACTTTGTACATGTCTATAGTCTCCATAGTACTATGGAGATGGCTTGAACATGGGTGAGAGATTCAAATTCAATGTCTTCCTATGAAATCAGCTAAAGGTAAGTGCCATTCACCCTCCCTCTGACTTCTGATGAACAGTCAGAATTAGATGAGGCAGGGTATCCTACACTGAGACTGCAGGCCAGTTGAATGTCTTCAACCACAAGAGAATACTGTCACCTAACCCAGTTGAGCTTTGCTCTTCCCTATATAGAAATATGATACTGAAGGAACATTGGCTGTGGGCCAGTCTAGGGTGTAAACTTGTAAAGAGTCACAGAGCTAGGAGGTGCACCAGTGGCTTCTCTTGCTACTATGACCTGGCAGAAAATAGATTAAGGAAGAAAAGGTTTATTTGGTTCAGTTAGCGGGCACAGTCCATCATGGCGGGTGAAGGCAAATCAGCAGGAGTTGAAGCTGCATCTGCAGTCAGGAGTCAGGGAGAGATAAATGCTGGTGCCCAGGTGCCTTAGCCCATAAGAAGGTGACACTGAGGAGTAAAGGCTCCCCTACTCTAAATATTCCTAGCACCGTTCCCTCCTCAGTTACCCCTCTCTGTCACAGACACACCCAGAGTTGTGTCTCCTAGGCGATTCCAAATCTAGTCAAGATCAGAAATCACAGAAACCCACAGTGGGCACAGCACACTCGGAGTGGGTGTCAGGAGGCACAGAGAAAGCCAGTAAGAGGATTGCCTAGTTTGGTCAGAGCTACAGAAAACACAAGCTAACACCTTACCTTTATTTAAAGCTGATCCTGTGTTTTTCCTAACTAACATGTGACAAAGTCAGAGTCCTGTCACTTGCCTGAAAGCATGATGCCTGCTTCTGTCTCACTTTTATTCTCACTTTCTAGAGATGATCCAGTAGCCTTCATCCTTCTGTTCCCCTTTTTGGACCCCTCCTATATTTGGCTTGGAACACCTGCTGTTTAGAGACTGGGAATGTCTGACAATCCCCCCTCCTCCCCCAAAAAATAGGTCTCCACTGTAATGTCAACACTTACAGAAGGTTTCAGAACTTTCACCTCCTGTTTCTAGTATTGTGAAATTCAAAAGGCACGAGGCATGCAGACAGATGCCAATTACCTCACCTGAGTTTGCCATGATGTGCAGAATAAAGCTGAGAATAATACAGACTGGCAGGCACTCCCCCCAGCCCCCGCACAGACCCAAGTGGCTCCTTGGAAGTGAAGCATTGTCATATCACATAGCTCTCTGTTAGAGGGGACGCTGGGTATCAAGGAGGGGCCCATTTGCCGTATGCCTTGAAGGCTTGCCCAGTGCCTTTGTAGGCATGACATGCCTTTTTTGGAACACTATTCTTTGGTTAGCCTGGCAGAAACGATGCCCCTGGGGGATGATATCTCCACCTCTGGGCTGTCAGTTTAGTGGCAGAATTATCCATGAAAACCAGTTAGCATTCAGACTAAGGTCACTGAGGTCCTCCAAACCCTTCCCCTGAAGAGAACAGTGGATGAACCTCAGGAAACTGAGATCACATTAGTCCACTTTCGGGTCAATTGAACAGCTTCTGAGTCAGCGTTCATTCTAGGGAATCTCTGTGGATCCCTTGGTTAGCTTTTCAAGGCTCTTCTGGGAAACACACTATGAGGTTGTCTGTGGCATCACCCTTGTGTGGCACCAGGTTACTGGCTCCTAGAGCAGACACTGACCAGAATCTGGGCCAGAGATGGCAGGCAAGGACTCAAGAGCTAGAGGAGGCCACCAGAGCAGCCATAGGTAAATTGCTTGACCCCTGTTCCCTACTTGACCCTCCTCACAGGAATTCAGACTTCCAGGATGTAATTTCAGGCAACCAACCTTTCAAGAATGGTCTCCTTAATCAAAGCTGCTTAATGTGTAAATTACACATTTGAACGATTCACCCCTGTCATCAAAATCCGAGGCTCCAACTGTGTGGTGAAACAGTCCATGATTGTGCTTACATGTTTAGACTTCACTTGGAAAATGACCCAGTATCTGTTACCAGTCATGTTCCCAGCTGTTGACTGTGTCACCAGTATGTCATTGTATGATCCGCTTAAGGGCACCTATGCAGGACAATTTGAGTTAAAATCAGGTACATGGGGCAGTGGCCCTGCTTCTACCCTCTCTGACTCTCTCTCCATTAACTTTTATTCTTGTTCAAGACATCTTTTCTTTGGTCTCCAGTGTGTCCCCTATTGCCATGTAGCTCCTCTGTTCCCACTGAGGTGTTAGAATTGTCAGAGACTGAATGATCATTAGTAAGTCTCCTGATTTAATAGATCCGTCTTGGAACTAGGCAGACAGCTTAGCAAATCTCTTAACTTGCAGCCACAAGGACATTAAGTCTTCAGAACCCATGTGAAAACGCTGCATATGCTGGCACAAATTTAGTACCAGAGAGGTGGAGACAGTTGGATCTCTAGGACCCACTGACCAGCTAGCCTAGCCCAATGGACAACTCCAAGGCAAATGACAGATACTGTCTTAAATTTAAAGTAGATGGTATCTGAGGAATGACTCTTGAGGTTGTTCTTTGGCTTCTATACACAGGTACATACATGTGCACACACAACTACATATGCATGTGCTTGCAACACATGTAACTATACGGATAGCTACATATACATGCGTTCATGCAAATCCAGTTCTCCCATTCTACTCTCCCTGTGGTGACATGCTCTTGCAGAGCCTGTCACAAGCCTCCAGGGAACAGGTCTATACTACAGGTGAAGCTTTGACTTCAGGGTTGAGTTTCTGCTTCCTTCATCCCTCACCCTGGCTCCTGCTCCACCTCTGCTTCTGTAGCTCCTTCTACCAATAGCAGAAAGAGGAAGAGCTCAGAGAAAAACAGCTTTCTCCATCATTCTCTTTGGAGCACAGGCTTTCCAGACATTTTGCCTGGTGACATCTACTGGCCTGAGAGGGTGTACCTGTCATAGCTAGATAAAAACTACCTAGCAGGACCAGGAAAATAACATGTCACTTCAGTCTTGCATTCAATCCTGTTCTATTCACTTCTCTCTGGGATTCTGCCTTCCCATGAAATATTGGAACACACTGCTGGGACTCTAAGTAAAGCATAGATCAATTGTACTAAGAGGTGTGAGCCCTTGGATGAACAGATTTACACAAAATTTGAGGTTCATGCACCTAGAAAACCAGTGTTGTTGAGGACAGGCAACGGATTCTTTTAGGAAAGGTGGGACTTTACTGTGAATGCAAAGGAATGGCTAATTCAAGGGAGCCAAAGGGAAATTAAGTGTTTCTAGTGTTTTGACAACACATTTTTAGCAGAGAATCATAATAGGACAAGAAAAATGCTACAAGGGAGCAGGGTCATGGTTCACTGTGTGGGACTGGGGAGATGGCCCGGGGGATATTATTGTCCCAAATGAGACTCAAGCAAAATGTGGGTTAACCCAGAGGTTAGCTGGAAAGGGATGGTAGGCCTATCTATAGTCCTTCTTGGGATAGCCACACATGTGCACACACGCACCACACAGCTGGCGGCTGGAATGTATTCATCCAGTTCCACGACAGTCCCATCAGACTGTCACACTGCTAGTATTAACCACCATCTGCAGGCAGGACAAACAAGAAGATATGACCCCACACGAGGGCAAGGTTTGGGTCCCAAAGTCACTCCAGCCTACTATGAAGGGAAAATCCTGGATCCTGGGGAGTGGAGTTTCTTTGCAGAACCTGGGAGGATATGAGCTCATTGCTCCAAGTAGCCCAGCCAACTTCTCACCCATAAATGATACTTCACAACCTTCCAGGGAGTTTTCCCATCACACATCATCCAGCACCAGAACTCACATCCATAGGCAGTTGTTACTAAGGATGTTGGTGTGCAAGGAAATAGGAACCTTTGGGACCAATGGCAAAAATATTCTGGAAGCTTAAGAATAAAAACTACTTCATGCTTTCTTCACTGGTACTCTGCAGTGAAGTTATCAACTCCTGAGCTCTGTCTACCTGGGTGAGCCACTATTGAGGACAACCAGTTTCAAGAGGCATGTCCAGAGTTAGAACTCGTGCAGCAGACATGACAGCTCATGAGGCAGAGACCACTGGCACAGCATCTTCACCTTTCTGGTTCCATTAAGATGTTAGAAATTACTCTCGTTAGCAACAGTTCCTGCTGATAATGAATACAATTAGGCATTAAAGAGGCTTTATAACTCCGGTGCCATTTGTGCGCTCAGAAATGGGCCCATATTTTCCCCCCTCACAGATGTTACAATAATGGTGTCAACACTTTTATTTCTTTGTCCATAAGCTGAAAATTATGGCTGTTTCACAAATTGCTAACGTGCCCAGAAGATGGAAGCCCATCTGCAGAACACATGAGTTCAGACTTCTGCCCGAGCCTCGTGTTTCACGATGACCTCAACTTCCTGTGCTGAATAGGAACCCATGCGAGTAAGTACTTGTAAAAGTGTGTTTGAAGAGTGAAGTTATGAAGGGGTGCTGCAGTGTCAAACATCTGCTCCATCCATTACACTCAAGCAGGAGCCGGGAACGTACAGTAGGGGCAAAAACATCAATAAATTAAAACTCTCCTGCCAGCACGCTTTCCAAGAGCCGGCCAATTGGAACCAGGAAGGGTGGGGGGAAGATACGGAATGAGTAAAGGAGACGGCTTGTTCTTCTGGAGCTGCTTTGGACAACAGTAGTTTTTAGTTTGGTCTTCTTTATGAGGTTGGTACATGTCTTTGTCAGGATATAAACAATTGTTTGATGGCTGATTTGTGGGTGTTAGTGAGTCTGAGAACTGTAGAGATCCTGGTCTCTCCAGGAGCCACATTCCTTTTTAACATCTTGATGACAGATTGTTTATCTGAATCCTAAAAGAGTGAATGAAAATGAAAAACTTGTCATTAGAGCTAAGTGAGAAGATGGTGAGTGAATTGGGGTGGTACATTGTAATCTCTACTGGGAATTTGAGGCCCTCGGTTCTGGTAGATTTTATTCCCAACCTAGAAGCATGGATTCTGTTGGGGTTGGTGCAGTGGGTTCATTAATAACAGGAAGGAAAATAAAAAAAGAAGTGATGTCAATATTTTTTGTTCAAATTTTGGGGGGTTGGAATGCCTAAGAGGCAGTTTCAGGAGAAGGCGTCCCACCCCCTTCTTGCCCACCTGCATGCACCTTCTGAGGTCTTCGAAAGCCAGTCACAAACACATGCCAAGAACTGGGAGCCAGGAAATTGGAAATGGACTGCTAGGTAATCCTCCCAGCCACCCCCTTGTCCAGCCTTCTTCCCCCCTCACATCATATATCAGAGGCAGTCCAATTGTTCTAAGCCCACATCTTTCCTGGTACCAAAGTCCAGGTCTGAGCACACCAAGAAGGGTTGAGCTTAGTCAAAGAGAGCATGTGTAAGGCTGTGTGTGTGGCCAGGAATGGAGGACATGCAGAACCTGCAGATGGGGATTCCTGGTGTTCTCTGTGATTCTCACTACCCTAGCAGTGATGGGATCTGTCAACATGGGCACAGGACGCAGCCATATTTCCCAGGTGGGCATGTTCTCAACTTCCCATTATTTGCAAAAGTAACTATAAACACCTCTGAGGGTGTAACTTGGTGGGTGGTGGAGTGTGTGCTTAGCATATCAGGTCCTTGGTTAAATCCTTGGCACCAAAACATCCACTATTTGCTGGATATGGTGGCATACACCTTTAATCTCAGCACCCAGGAATCAGGGACAGACAGGTCTCTGAGTTCAAAGCCAGCCTCACCTGTGAGACAATTTTAGGTCAGCCATGGCTAAACAGTAAGAAAGTGTCTCAAAAAGAGAAAGAAATAAACAAACAAATACACGGCAATAATAAAAAAAAAGCCTCTTAGATCCCTACCCCGAGTTTCACCTCATTTTTCTCCAAAATTGAAAAGAACCATTAGGATGGAAAAAAATCAGTTCTCTTCCTCAGTTTCTCTTAAACATAAAATGGGTCGGGTCCTTAAAGGAAAATATTTTAGAACTGTATCCAGGTGTGATGGCTCATACCCAGAATTTCAGTAGGACCTGGAGCTGAGACCAGCATGTCATCATAAACCAAAAGCTATCCTAGGCTCCCTTTTAAAAACAACTAGAAATAATAAAGTAAGTTGTTTAATTAATGCTAATTTACCTTATTTTTACTACTCTACATGCTAGTTCCTAAGATGAAAAGAAAAATTATTTTTAAATAATCAGATATAAAAAGAAAAAATGAGCTGAGTAGACTGATGAGACCCTGATTTTTTTTTCTTAACCTTCATTTTATACATAAGATAAATCCAGGCAAGAATTGGATTTATTTTTTTTTTCAACCCAGATAGCAATTTTATATAAAGAGGTGTTAGGTGAACACTCAGGATTGGGGCCTAAGAGGCTTTTGACTTTTTTGAGAAAGGGTCTTACTGTGTAGACCTGGCTAATGCAAAACTGCTATGTAGACCAGGCTGGCTTCAAATTCATGGAGATCCACTTGCTTCTGCGGCCTAGTGCTGAGCTCAAAGACCTGTCTCACCATGCCTGACAATAAATAAAAATGGAGGCAGGGAAAACTGATGCCCTCTTTATATCTCCATTTGTCTATTACACTAGCTTGCAATGATAAATAATAATGTTTTATGGCATATAAAATTATTCAATACAAGAGGAAGTCCATTTAAATGGGTCTTTTTCTTCTCTCTCCCAAAGAACAAGTACTATGTCAGGAAAGGCAAAGGATTAGATACATCTCATATGTGCCCCTAAATCCTCATCAGCAACTTCTGACTGTGGTTCTGGGAGGTGGCCTTATGCAAAAAGACTCTTTATAGTGTCACTCACTAGCTGCAAACTGCTGTGAGCCCAAGTGCCTTCTTCATTTCTAATCAGCTGGTTAAGTAGAATGAAGGTTCAGCAAATACTTGACTTTAGCATCATTGTTCTTGTTGGCATCTTTAAGTGATATTTAATCTTTCAGGTAAATTGGGGTTTGACTTTCTGCTTTCCCATTTGCTCCCTCACTAAATGAACCCATGCAGACAGACTGGCAAGGGACATTCCTGGAAACACAGAAGGTATTTTCCAGCAATGCCTATTTCCATTATTTCATTATTTCCATTGCTATTATTGTAATAATGAGATGATAACATATTTCTTGACAGCTTCCCATTCTCTCATGAATCTACATCATGGTGAAACCAGTTTATCTCAGATAAAGAGAAATGTAAAGCTTAACCTATGGGAATGTATGCTGCATGTTTTTGTCTGAGTCACTGCCTTGTGTTATCATTTTTTTTTCAATGTTAATATCTGGCTCTTTTGTACCTTGCTGACCACCTTCACCTACTGAAGTGTTAGAGGGCATAGAAAGTCTACAAAGTAGTACTCATAATGAAACTGGATGGGTGTAAAGATCAATAAATAATTAAGCAAGAAATCTGAAGAAGAGCTGATATCCTCCAATGTCATGAGCTAATGAAAAGAATGATAACTCATATGGTCAGAATGCTTGGATATTTCTGTGCCTCTTTGGTGTGGTTTGCATTAGAATTCTCTATATATGTACACATCCAAAGAGTAAGTCACTAAAACCGAGTGTCCCTATAGGACTGGGAGCTCTTGGAGGTCAGTATACCAGATGTGGTTTAGTAATATTGTGCACAAAAATTCTAACTGTATTTTTGACCTTAGCTATTAATCTTTTAAGTCTTAGAAGTTTTTATTTATGTATTTGAAACTGTTTTTAAATACATACACATTTGATAAACTTTAGACTTTTTGATAAAGTTACCTCTTTATTATGAATTTTCTATGTTGTTCTCTGGTACTAACTCTGATAATATTCTTAACCAAAATCTCCCTTGATATTAACATAGCCAGATCTTTTAAGGACTGTTGTAAATACAATATTGCTAGATTTTGCTTTTAGTCCACTCTGAATATCTCTGCCTTTTAATGGGTATGTATAAGCCATTTATATTTATTGTAATTTCTATTATGATTGGGTTTAAGTATACCATGATGGAATTTATTTATTATCTATCCCACTTATTCCTTTTCTTTCTTTACTTTGGTCATTGGGATTACTTCTTATAATTCTCTTTCAACTCTACAATTGTCATATTTTCCTTAGCACTTTTGTACTTTATGAAAAGAATAGTGCAAGACCATTAAGAATTTAATAGCCAGCAAAATTGCTTTTAAAAAAGAAGACAATACAAATTCTGTCCCAAATAAACAGATAGAGGCTTATATTAATTATAAACTGTTTGATTTATGGCTTGGGCTGTTACTAGTCCTTGCATCTTAAATTAACCTATTTCTATTAATCTGTATATTACCATATATTTTATGGCTTTATCTGTGCCCCGTTACATAGTGCTTTCTCAGCAATCAGCAGCACCCTGGCTCTGCCTTTCTCTTCCTCTCTCTGCTTGGATTTCCCACCTTGCTAACATAGGTCAAAACAGATTTCTTATTAGCCAGCGATATTAACATATATTTACAGTGTATAGAAAGACCTTCCCACAGCAGTTGCTCCAGTTTTTGGAGCTTAAACTTATTATGGCTTATCTAAGTCATCTCTGTGTATGTATGTATACATGTATATATATATATATATATATATATATGTACATATATATGAGGGGACTATGCTTTTATACTGTAAATGTTGGTTTAATAAAACACTGGTTCGCCAAGTAGCTAGATAGGAAGTAGATTCAGGACAACCAGACTAGGAGAATTCTGGGAAGTGGAAGAGCAGAGCAACAGATGACGGTGAGACACAGAGGAAGAGAGATGAGATTGCTGCATTAAGAAAAAGGTACCAAGCCACGTGGCTAACATGGTGATAATCATGGGTTAATTTAAGAGTAAAGTTAGCAAGTAATATGCCTGAGCCATGGGCTAAACTGTTGATAATTAATATAAGCCTTTGTGTGATTATTTGGGACTAAGTGGCTATGATTCTAGACCTGGGGGCTAGGCTGGGTCAGAAACTTCTGACTATATATATATGAGCATATATTTGCATATGTGCATGTGCATATATATGTGCATTGTCTGTGGGTGTGTGAAGAGGCCAAGTCAACCTTGTGAATCATTCTCAGGGGACACCTAACTGTGATCTGAGAGGATCTGACTGTTGTCTAGGACTCGCCAATTAGACTAGAATGGCTGGTAAGACGCTTCAAGGATTAGGTGCCTCTGCAGCTGGTTTTTATGTAGATTCTGGCAACAGAACTCAAGTACTCATGCTTGCATGACAATTATCTTAAAATACTAGTAGAGTGTTCTAACTATCTGCTATTAACCTTTATCAATTATATAGTGCCCTTCCATCTCTTTTTTTCTTATCCCAGCTCTGTGATATTGTTATCATATATTTTCCTACATGCTATAAACTTTCAACGTAATTTTTAGTATTTTCTTTACACACATGAATATCCTTTAAATTAGGAAAATATTGGATACTTAACTTTGTTTCCCCAATCTCTTGAGCTTTGTAATGTTGTATAGAGGAACTTTCCATCTGGCACCAGAGTACTCATGTCTGAAGAACTTCCTGTAGTTTTTTTTTTTGTCGTGAGGTGTGATATTCAGCTGAGTTTCTGTTCCTATGAGAAAGTTTTTACTTTGCTTCTCTATTTAAGAGTATTTTTGCTACCAAATGCTCTGCAGACACACAACTCTCATTCAGTCCTTTGAAAGTATTTCTCTTATTTTCTTACTTTCAAAGTTCCTGGAAATTCCTTTCTTTCTTCATCCCTAATATTTGTTTTCTTTGGGTTATTTTTGCTTGTTTTAGGTCTCTTTCTCTCTCTCTGACAGTTCTGAGAATTCTAAGCTTCTTAGCTTTGTGGATTTTATTCTCTATTCATTTTGGAAGATGTTTTCTTACTTTCTCATGAAATATCTTCCCATAACACTCCCATATTTCTTTCTTGTGGAACTGTATTTGCCATGAGAAAGACCACTTGATACCAGATTTCTCTTCAGAATCTCTTCTGTTTCTTCACCTCACATTTTTTTTCCATTAGATAATTTCTGTTAATTCAGCTTCAAACACATGATTTACCTGCCTGGTCCAGACTATGAATAGATCATGTGGAAGAAATGCTTATCTCTGAAGTCATTTTGTGTTCAGCCTTCATTTAACTTTGTCACTTAACTTCACCCTCTCTTTCCTCATAAAAATCATTGACCCCTCAGCTACTCTTTTAGATATTTGCTAAGGTTCCTTCTAAGCCTGTTAGTCCAGCGCCTGGCGTCTTTGGGTCTGTTTGTAATGACTGTCTTACCCTTGAAGGCTTTTGTTTTGTTTTATACTTGTACGTGTTTGGAAAGTTTTAGTTGACCACCTAATATTAATCTCAGAACTATGAATATTGCAGAAGTATTTTGTGTTCACAGCCATCTTACATCTTCTGTGTCAGTTCCTTACTGCAGGATGCTGGCCTAACCTTGTCACTGGTTAGGTTCCATTTAGGAAGCCATAGCTGGGTGGAGCATGGAGGCCATGAATTTAGAAGGCTTTTTCTTTCTGATATCTTTTGAATTTCACTAAGCTCACAACATAGTATGCCTCTGCATTCCTGTGCCTGGTTCCTTCTGAAAAACAAAAGGACTTCAGGGACTTGAGGTCCTGGGTAAAGAGGTACCAGAAGGAGTGAAATTTTTAAAGCTTAGAACACATTCAAATTCTGCATTAAAAATTCTCCCTGGGCTATGATGATGGACACTCTTAATCCCAGCACTCAGGAGGCAGGGGCAAATGGATCTCCAGGTTCAGGGACAATATGGTCAACATAATGAGTTCAAGGACAGTCAGGCCTACACAGAGAAACCCTGTCTAGAAAAACAAAATTAAAAAAAAAAATCTCAGTTGTTTTTCCCTTGCTGGTGATGTTTGCTTCTTAGCTACTTCATTGGAAACATTTGTTTAGCTTGACTCATAAGAAGAACAGAGGATTATCATAAAACTCACTCTAGTAATACACTTAAAGAGGTCAAGGGTTTGTTTAGCAAACAAGCATGGTTTCAATCAGGGTATCATCTCCCCAAACCAGCAGAGTGATGGCATTATGTAATAGCTGTTCAATGATGTTTTGCAGATAACATCTCCAGAAGATACTATTAGCTAAATCACTGCCACTGTCTAATATCCATGTAAAATTTTTGCTTCATATATTTTAGATTGTTCATCCAGAACTTGGGAGAAAAAAAAAAAACCATGATAAAATGTATAATTAAAATGTAGATGAGATCTCAGCAAAACGGCACCAGAATTTAGTCCCAACACTTTAGGCAGAGGCAACCAGGTAGATCTCTGTGAGTTTTAGGCCAGACTGGTCTACAGATTAAGTTCCAAAATATCCAGGCTACACAGTGAGACACCCCTCCACACACACAATAAATAAATAATTAACTAAGTAACTTACCAAATAATTAAACAAATAAAATGTCAATGAGAAAATAGAGAGCCATTTAGTTCCCTACTAGACTGGCAAAATAATCTACACCCTAGTTGTGTCTAGGTAACAGACTTTCTTATTTAAGTTTATTTTTGTATTTCTCCTTTTTCTTTCTATTAATGTCATTGTTAACATCCACAGTAATGCATTCTGTAGCATTTTTGCAAATATTTGTCATTATACTTTGGTTTTTTTAGCAGTCAAATATTGTTGGAAATTTAAAAGAACTTGAAGTTAATATGTGTCCATAAATGCTTGAGTGTAAAAAGCATTTCTTTGTATATTCATTCACACATGTACACACACACACACACACACACACACACACACACACACACACACACTGCATTTCTAGTGGCTGAACTAGATATCTGGCAGGAAGCAACTCTAAGGAGGACGAACACAGGCTGTCTCACGGTTTGAGGAGGTACACTCTCCTCCAGGCTGAGAAGTCATGGCAGCCTATGACGGCTCACAGCTATGACCAGTGGAATAAAAGGCTGCATGGCAGCAACTAGGGTGGACAAAGAAACAAAAAGAGAATAAGGCAAAAGCAAAGCCAGGATGTAACCCCTAAGAACTGTCACTACTTACTCACTTCCTTCAACTGGGCTCCACAGTATCCACAACGTCTCACTCAGCAGCACCAGCTAAGGGTCAACTGCACAAATATATAAACTGAGGGGCACTTAACATTTAAATTATGGTGACATCTAATGTAATAGAAATTAACTTTTCATTACATTTATCTCTTTATGAATGCACACCTGTGTGTATGTTTGCCTGAATATGTGGGTGTGGGTGTGAGTGCCCATACTCCCAGGCCAGCGTTGAACAGTTTAAGGATGACTCTAGTTGCTATCTGAGGAAGTGATGACCTGTCAGTTAGTGTGGAGCAGAGATAGTTGAGGTTGTAGAGCCTGTGGTAGTGCCAACAACAGCAGTAGCTGACACTAACCATAACCCTAAACACATACCTAAATTTAAGCCAAATCCTAATCCTAACCCTAATCACTAACCCTAACCTTAATATTACCTAGCTCTAACCCAATAACCATAGCCTTAACCAAATCCTAACCTGAATCTTAACCTTAATCTAACCTTCACCTAACCCTAATCACTAACCCTAACCTTAATCCTACCTAACCCAATAACCATAGCCCTAACCAAATCCTAACCCTCACCTAACCCTGACCCTGACCCTGACCCTGACCCTGACTCTCCTCTTTCACGGTCTCTTTTGGGAATCTGGGAGTCAAGGTCTTTTCTTGCTGACTTCCTCTTTCCTCAGATTTGTGGGGCCTGCTCCACACTACACAGGACTGACTTTGGCTGTTCCTCCTCTGCAAGCACAGAGGTTAGTTAACCTATCTACTCTCAGATTTCCTTCTCTCTCCTCACTGACTATCAAATGCCCCAGACATGCTCATCATACCACCTCTTACCTACTTCTTTCACATTTGACTATGGGGTGGGTTTGGTATCCTCCCGTAATTGAGCCTGAGCATAGACTTCCCCTTGCTGAGTCTGGTCCTGTGGCCCCAACCATCTGTTTTCCTAGTGTCGCAGATGAATTGCTGCTGCCTTCAGAAATAGTTTTCTGCATCACTCTCTGAAGCCCTTACTGCTTGCTCCTTCTTCCCTAGCTCCAGCCCTCAGAACTCTCTCCCATAAGCCATGAACATAAGCAGTGTGTGCTCAGCTCCATTAACAGCCCCTAAGGATTCCTAGCATTGCCTGGTTTGAAGGTCTCCACATGACATGCTACCATGTTGAATCCTTTGCCTCTTTGCAGAGGGTGAGCAAGGTAGATGGGCATCTTCTAAGTATCTCTTTACATTTTGCATATCCCCCATGATGATACGTCATGCCTGTTCAAGGAAACCACTCCCTGCTAAGTGAAGGCACATGGGCTGAAGGTTGCAGTAGCAGAAGGCAGGCAGGAAGTCCAGGAAGTTTTTAATGGCATTAGAAATGGAAGCTCTGGCAGAGCTTTCTGTAAGTCTTCCAGTGTCGGGATGGTGTAGCTAGTGTATGTGGGTGCTTGGAGTAGAAGGCAGCTATGCTGCCTTTAATCTCTCCTGTGAGCCTGCGCATCCCTGCCATAGCTTCCATTCAGCTATTATGGACTCTGGGTTCCCTCTTCCAGGGCCATTTCTGCCTAACATTAGCAACATGCAAGATTCCTGAAGCCAAGGCCCCATCATGGCATTCAAGACATTTGCCGGAGAGGGAAGCCATGACGATTGCCTTCTCTGTGTGTCTGTGAGTAGGGTAAGTGAAACAGTGGAGCTGCCTCCTTCATTCCTCCCGAGTCAAGGCAAGGCCTCTGAACTCATCATGCAGTACTCTCTTTATGAAGCACTTTCTTCTTTACACTTGAAAACCCTGACCCAGCACTTAACATCCTGTAAAGTAGCCCTCCTTTTCCCTGACAGTATCTGACCTGGGTTTTGGCTGCAAGTTGGAGTCTGTCTTCCCTAAGGTGCCAGGTAACTCGAGTACAGGCCCCAGCTCAAATTTCTCACACACTATTGCAATTTTCTCTCCCAGCCAGCAGATGCTTCGAGACAGGGCCTGTGTCTTGCTTGCCTAGGTACTTTCAGCACCTTGCACATATCCTGGAAGTCACAGGTACTCGGATATCAAACTGCGTGAATTAGAAAGATCAAAGGCCCCCCGGGGTTGGCAGCTACAGAGAGAAAGAGGGACTGCAGGTTAGGAAGAGAAAGTGCTGGCCTGATAGTGGGTGTTTATTTGTTTTTTGATAATAAAACACTATAAGAAAAAGTGACAAAGAAAATTCAGTCGTAGCCACCCCCCACCCCCCAATGTTCCTCTTCCTGGGAGCAGAGCCAAGGCAAGTCAGAAGAATCTAAAGTTTCTCAGGAAAGCTGGCCAATGTAAGACACATCAAGAAGGTTGGCGTGTTGCATTTTTTTTTCCTGGCACATGGTTGAACAATTACACTGTGTGAGTGAGTCCTCAAGGACATTTTAGTTCCAAGATACTACAGAATAGTCTTGAGTAAGTCTTTGAAATGGAGAAGTCCAAGACAAGATGTCGCTTCGCAGGGTGTAAAAGAATCCACACAAACGCCCTCTGTGTACATTTTTGCCTGGATGGCTCGCTACAAGCACACGCTCCTGCCTGATAAACTCTATTCCCCACCCCTGAGACTGTGGAGAAAGAGCCCAGAGCCAAGAAGGTAGGGTATGGAGCCCGGAACCAAAGTCAACGGCAAAGGGAAAGATCTGAGAGGAAGGACATTCTAGCCCATCCTTTAGTTTTCTTTCATGCTTTATGGCACCTTGGAAGGAACAAAAGCTTTACAGAGAAAAGGCTGTCTTGGCAGAGGACCGCTCCCTCCTCCCATGCTTTCCTGTGTTCTCAGCTTTGCTGTTTCCCTACAGACTAACGCCAAGACGCCGGGTTGAACATTCATCTTCTCTTTCCTCCCTCCTTCTCCTCTCCTCCATTTCTTTAATGATTCTGGCAAGAAGAGCAGAAATCCATGTGATTCACTATGCTGGGGCTTAGGTATCCACCTCTCGGGTTATCTCTCTCCTTCCCCACCCGCTCCTGCCTCCCCCTCTCCCTCTTCTGCATCCTTTCTCCCTTCACACCTCCCTTCTCTCCACCTCCACCCCTGCTCTCCTTCCTTCTTTGTCCCCTCTCCCTGAAACAATGCTTCTGAATGTTCCTGGCTCTTCCACTTGACGCAGAGGGACAGCTAGCAAAGTGAGCATTCTGGAGGACAACTCCAGTATGATTTCTGAGGCCCCACGTCATTCTAGCTCTCTTCTGATCCACAGTTGTGACAATCTCTGGCTGCTTCCCTAGCCCAGAGAGTCACAGTTGCAGTTTTCTCCTGGCTCCTCTTTTTTCTACATCTGAAGTCCACAAGCAGGCAAGCCAACCGGGCAGGAAGTTAGGATTGCCACACACTGCCGAATGAAGTCAGGGACCAGCCGATCAAATTGCTCATTTTCTCAACACGATCCAAGTGAATTTCTGGATAAACAATACGTATGAAGACATCTTTGAATAATTTTATTCAGTGAAACACCAGGTTTTTATTTCCCATTTTACTGTGTTTTCTGAACACTGTATTCTAACCACACCGAAACATTTTGTTTTTAGGGCTTGTGGAAACACTGATGGCTGGGCTGCCAGGGACATCCAGCAGTATGTATCCAGATTCTGTTCAAGTCTCATAATCTTTGGGGCCTGCAAAAATTCAACTGAGAAGCATGGAGAAGAGGCTTTCTCCTGGGAACCCTTGGCACTTACTGCTTCCGCTTGGATCAGAAATACCATGAGAACATCCCCCCCCCCCCTTTTGCAATATTTCAACACTCAGGCTTTCACGTTTTCACGTGCAGATGGAGGGGAACAGAGGGAGCCCGAAGAGGAAGGGAGAAAAACACAGCTGAACTTTTCTTAACCTAGAAGTTATTGCAGCTTTTACACAAGGATGTGGGCCAGAACCTCCTCAGCTGAAGCCAATTGCCTTGTCCTAGGAAACCACGCAGGGACCCTCTACCCACACAGAGTTCCTGTCGAAGGCAGTCATTTCTTGCCACATCCCGGAAGCCTCCATTGGAGTTCATGTTCTAACCCCGCCACCCCATTCACCACCTGGATCCTCTCTCCACTGCAGCGAATCAGAAATTAAGCCTCACAGCCAAGCAGACACAAGCTCTGTTGCTCGTGCAGTGTGTTCCACGTCAGCTTGAAGATGTATCAGTAGATGGGCTGCAAACACTAACCATAGTCCTTGGGTTTGTGGAGCTGGGAAGCAGCTAACCCTTGCCCTAGGCTGGGGCAGTAGGGGTGTGTGTGTGTGTGTGTGTGTGTGTGTGTGTGTGTGTGTGTGTGTGTGTGTGAGAGAGAGAGAGAGAGAGAGAGAGAGAGAGAGAGAGAGAGAGAGAGAGAGAGTGTGTGTGTGTGTGTGTGTGTGTGTGTGTGTGTGTGTGTTTCATTCTGGGGTTAAGAAAACATTCTCAGGTTAATTGTGGAGTGATTACACTACTCCGAACATATATGAGAAACAAATGGATTGTGCCTTTTAAATGTTGAGTAGATTGTGTATGTGTGAACTTTATTTCAATTAGACTGACATTGTAGAGAAAGAACAGTCATAATCTTCAGGCCTTTGCAATGGGACTTGGCAGCTCTTCCCTTGAGGAATGGAGTCCGCCTTCTCATTGGTCTGCTCTGTCTTTCTTAGGACTTGTGTTGCCATAGAATATGCAGAATGAAGCTGAGGAGATTGCAAAGTCAGTGAGGTATTTGCCTTTCAAACACAAGAACTTGAGTTTAATTCCCCAAATTCACATGTAAAATTCTGGATGTTGTGCTTGCAATCCCATTGCTATAGAGTTGGAGACAGCTAGAACTTGGGATTCATTGGTGATTTCTAGGCCGGTGAGAAACTGTTCACACACACACACACACACACACACACACACACACACACAGAGAGAGAGAGAGAGAGAGAGAGAGAGAGAGAGAGAGAGAGAGAGGAGAGAAAGATCACTAAATATAGTTTTGAGCTTTTGTTCATGAAAGCCAATGTATGTCCAGCTAGCTCTCACTTCAGCTAGATCTATCCCATTGAAGATATGAATCCGTACAGTGAAACAGAGCCACCCGCAAGGCCATAATAGACTCACCTGCCAGCTACAGATATGAGGGGACCAGCTTAGACCAGCCCATAGCAGTGGAGACATGCACCTGAACTATGAACTCAACAGATAGTTAGGAATAACTGTTTTGCTTAATATCTAGTCCTGGGCTATTTGTTCTGTGGTAAGAGCTGACAATTGATTTTTTTTTTCTTTTTTAGATCCAAAAATTGTGGAGAAGAATCTGAGCATCAATAGATCCCTTGAACTTTCAGCCATTAGCCATGACTTGTTTGTTTTTCCTACCAAACACCTTTACTTCCTGAAGTCATGATGGAACTGGTGCATGGTTAGATAAGAGCTATTTGTTATGAGCTGTGGGTCCTCAGATGGCACAACTGACCTTCTGGACTGTGACAGTTAACTTTAATTGTCAACTTGACACAACCCATTACAAGGCATTTACATTGTAATGATACTCACCAAGGGAAAATATCAGTGAGACATTGTCTACTTTGGGTTAGATTATAAGCATGACTATTTGGGATTATCATAAATTAATTGATGTATGAAGACACAGCCCCTTCTGGGTAGCACCATTCCTTAGGCTGCACTGTCTAAGAGTGAAGAAATGAATCAGAGCGCAGCAGGTGGGCATGCATACATTCATTTCTTTCTGTTTGTGGCTTAATGTGATATGCCTAGATGCAAGTTTCTGCTGTCTTAACTCTCCTTCTATGATGGACTGTATAGCCTAGAACTGTGAGCTAAGACAAAGCCTTGTCTAGTTAAAATTAATTTTGTCAGGGTGTTTTATTACAGAAATGGGAATAATACTAGGATTCAGGCAGTTCCTGGAAGAGGCAACTTGGGGCAATTTCATAAAGTGAGGGGTTTGGGCTGTTTGGCCATATAGGCCACACCTACAGAATCCGGTTGCCTCCATCACAGTTCACTCTTGAGTACTGGGGGGGAACTTCTCAGATAAGTATAAACTATGTTTGTGTTTATATCAAAGTATATGGAAAGTTTCTTCTTTAAGGTTAAGGAGCCTAGCAGGGGTCAGACTTAGGACATGGCAAAGACTAAGGGCAGGAAGGGACAGAAGGACAATAAGAGTCTAGCTGTAGGACAGCCAGCACCCAAGGCATGCTTCTACAGAACTTAGAAGCTTTTAAACATTTTATGGGAAGTGGGATGGCCCCTGTGGTTTCAGGAAAGACACAGATTGGTAGATGACTGTGATGTCCCTATCAGTTGCCATACAATTTGACCTATGATCTTTGTTTCTACAAAGAACACAGGATTATTTATTTGTTTGTTTACTTACATGTTTGTTTATTGGTTATTCCCTAGATAATTGTGAGTGACAACCCATTACAAGGCATTTACTTCGTACTCAGGATTAAAAGTGAGCTAGATGTAAAGAGTGTGCACAACTCATGCATTGCCTCACCCCAGAGGGACATCTGTGCAAAAGGCTGGCACTAGTGTCCAAGACCAGGTAAGCATGGAAGAGTTGTGAATATGTAGCCTGCATGACATCAGCTCTCCTCACTACAGCCTATACCACAGTGTGGCTGTCAAATGTTGACATAGGCTAGTAGGGCAGAGGATTGAAATTTAAATCTTATTTACTTCTTGTTGATTTTATTCCAACCTCATGTAGCTAAATAGAGCTCATGGTATCCTGTGGAAACAACACTGTGTAATGAGTAGATACCTGATTTTTTGTCATTAAAGTTGGATAAGCCTTCTGTGGGATGGCCTTTGTATACTCTGTGAATATATGTTGTTATCATTGGTTAATAAAGAAGCTGTTTGGCCTACTCAGAGAGACAAGAGAAGGGCAGAGTTAGGGAGATACAATCCAGCTGCCCAAGAAGCAAAATGTGAAAGTACCAATAAGCCACCAGCCACATGGCAATGCATAGATTAACAGACAAGGGTTAATTTGAGATGCAAGAGCTAGCTAGTTAATGAGCCTGAGCCATAGATAGACCAAACAATTTGTCATTAACATAAGATTTTTTTTTGTGTTTATTTGGGACCAAGTGACTGTAGGACACAAGAAAACTTCCAGCTACATATGCCATTTATTTATAGACTACACTCAGCAATGACTAAGTTTCAAACTTTAACCACTAACACAAGCTTCCTAATGCCCAGTGACATCTTCCCCCACATATCCAACAAATGTATATCCATGTTAAGTGCCCAGTGTTTCTAAGGTGTCCCAATTTTTAAAATAGGACTGAAACAAGAGAGTAGATACAGAATCCTTTTACTGTGTTCAGATGCTTTTTTAAAAAAAAGATGCAAGAGTTATGACTAGGGAGCCATATCAACAGATAAAAATGCTTGATGCACAGCATGAGAATCTAAGTTTGAATATTTGGATCCAACAACAAAAGTCAGGCATTTGCCATTCAGATACCTATAACACTAGCTTTGTGGGAAGAGGAGATCAAAGGGTCACCGAGGCATACTGGCTGCCAGCCTAGTTCCAAATTCAGTGAGAGACCCTGTCTCAAAGTAGTGATAGACCAGGGTGCATTAATAGCTTCCCCCCACCTCTCTCTCTCTCTCTCTCTCTCTCTCTCTCTCTCTCTCTCTCTCTCTCTCTCACACACACACACACACACACACACACACACGGATGACTTTAACAACATTTGGAGTCAAATTACTTAAATTTAAATAATGAGAATTCATAAAAAGAAAATCAGCACATTCAGAAAAGATTTGTGTTGATGCTCTGGGCCAGCAAGTTTGATTTCTATTACAGTTGAAGATGATGTAATTGTGGCTTAATAAAAAAAAATTATCTAAGGGATTATGAGCTTTCCTGGCGAAACCCAGCGAGAAAAGGTAAAAAACAAAAAACTAACAAAAACCCACGTACAAATTTTTCTGCATTTGAATTTAAAATGCATCCTACTCTACAACAATGAAAGAAAGAGAGAGAGAGAGAAAGGGAGGGAGGGAGGGAAGAAAAAGAAAGAAGAAAAGAAAGAAAAACATAAAGCCAGAAAGATAGAAAACAATACCATTCAAAAAGTGAGTTAAAAAAAAAAAAAACAAAAGAAAAGCTAATCCATGTTGATTTCATTATTCTCTTGGTAAAAGAAGGAACTTCCACATGAAATGAAGACTTTGAGTTCTAACTTTTAAAGAATTGGCATCCTTGCATCAATTTTTAAAAGGTTTTAGAACTAATGAACTTGGATTTCTTTTAGCATGGCACAAAATCCATTTGTACAGCTTTTAATTAAGGATGCAGCCTAGGCAATTAAAAGGGAGGGAAGGGACCACAGTCAATGTCCTGTGAGAACTCCAGTCGGAAAAATTATGATAATGCTGTGTGTTCTGAAGCCGTCTCTGAGTATCACAGAGAGTGGTGAGGAGTCATCCCCACCACACAGGAACATTATGTGTAAGGCTAATAATTAGGAGCATTTAATTTGGATGTGTATGGGCCTTGTTTACCTCTAATCTCCTTGGCATTTGCTAGGGGACTGGGAGCCAGCAGGAGGATCATCTAAAATTGAGTTCAGAAAGCAGAGACCGGGTCAAACTCCCAGCCCATAATACAAATACTGCAGTTGCTTCATAGACAGGGGAATTCCTAATGTGGGTTTTAATATTTAAAGTTGTCAGTGCCATTATTGAGAATATTAGGATGCTTTCGTGCCTAACTGATTAAAATTACATTTGGAATAATAAATGACATGTAATGTACAAATAGCTGTCTACTCTCACATTATTTTTTAAAGTCTGAAAAGTCTGAATAACTGTGATGGAAAGTAGCCTGTAGTACTTCAGGGACATTTGGGTTGGGGGCAGGATACAAAGTCCAGCCAGCTGTTATGTTCTAAAAGAGTTTGACAGAGAAAGAACCCCTGTCCTCATCAAGCTGAAGTGAAGTCTCCTCAGTAAGCATAGGCACATTTCCTTCCTGGTCTCTGGATGACGGAAAATTTCTGTTAAAGTAAGTCTTAACCCTGCTGGTTCAAGCCAGGCCTTCAGTTAACTGAATTCAAGTCAAGTCTTAGTCTTTTATTAAACATACAGGGAAACCCTCAAATATGTCGTGTGTGCTTACTAAAGCCCTGTCAGGTCCTTACCAAAGCCATCTCACATCCATTTTCCTGTCCATTCTTCTTAGGCAGTCTTTTGGGTGGAGAATATGAACTCAGATCCATAGTAGGGTCCCACATTCTCCACTGAAATTTTGAGAACCGTCTTCGGGTGTATATGCACTACTTGGCAATTTCCCCAATTTTCCGGGTAAAGCGCCAGGAAGAGACTTCCATTCCTCCCTGGTCCTCACTCCAAGTGTACCTGGAGAATGGCACAGATGCTCCATGTTCCTGGGAAGGTCAAGATAAGCCCGAGGTGCCCCAGGCATGAACAATGTAAAGTCATCACAATCTCCCTGAACACATCAACCTCTCCTTTAATGTGAAAAATGACAATTCTTTTTAAAAAAGTTCATGTATTTTATAAGTAGTTTTAGCTTTTGAGAATAATGATTGGCGTGTGCAAAATGCTCCCATATACTACAACAGCCTTCCCTACGCCTTCCTGCCCCTATTAGCACTTACATTAACAAGGGACTGCTGTGACAGTAGATGGACTGTTAGATGATGATGATCTGGCCCACAGCTGACATGAGAGCTCTTTCCTAGGGGAGCAGATTTCACAAGTCTTGATAAAGGAAAAACAATGTGGTCTTCCCCCAGTAAAATCACACAGAAAAGCTCCCTGCCCTAAAAAAAAATCTCCTGTGACTCACCTCTTCATCCCTCTCTCCTTCTAAAAATAGGGATGGGATTATGTTATTCCCGTTTACAATTATTAAATTAAAATGGCTCCCCAGTGCCTCCTGTACCATACACCAGCCTATTAATCTGTAGTGCCCCACTTTACCTACAGGAGCTACCCAAAAGAGCCCAAGTCCTTATATGAGGGCACAGGAAACTTTCATGCTACAGATGATTTTGACTTGCATAAAACTTGACCATCACTAATGCAGTATCCTGGACCACAGCATTGACTTTGGGATGTGGACACAGCCCCGCTGCTCCCCACCTGCCTGACCCCCACTTGGTGCCCAGCCTCCAAGACCAGTCCCATTGAGAAATATTTACAAAAAATAGGAGTTTGGGTGCAATCTGGTAGACAGCTGGAGTACAACTCACATAACAAGCATTTTCTAATAGCCCGGACATACAGTGAATATCGTACTGATTGCTTCTATACTACTGGGTTTCCATAGGACACTTTTGAAAGGTCCTGAGTGTTATCTTGTCTGGCTCTCTTTCTGCTTTGCCCTCTAAAGCCCCACCCAATTTAAATCTTTATGGTGTATTACTATAAGAAAATGTGTTTTCTGGATACAGCAGGGCAATTGCACACATGCCCTTGAAACACTTGTGATGGTACACACAAGACCTGGGCAAACTCCAGGCAGACAAAATTCCAGCATGCAGAGGGGAGTAGTCATTGGCAACTGGCATTTGAGAGCTTCTGGGAGAGGGAGCCCTGGTTTGTTATTTTTCTTTAAGGGTCTGAGTTCGGATAGGTTGATCACCTTCCAGTGAATGCCACACACCCAAATTGGGGTATATATGCAAGAAGTTAGAAGGGAATACATATGTTCAAAGCACATTGTATGGAATTCCCAAAGAACTAATAAAGATGTAAAAAGAAACAATTGTACACACCACACAAACACACACACACACACACACACACACACACACACACACACACAGTGGGATGTCTTCTTGTATGCTATGTATGTTATTGGTAAATAAAACAACTGTTTTGACCTATGGCAAGGCATCTTAGAAGTAGGTGGGAAATCCAAGAATAGATACAGGGGAACAAGGGCAGAGTCAAGAGGTATGCAATCCAGCTGCTCAAGAAGTAAGATGCAAAGAAATAGGTAAGCAACAGGCACATGGCAACAACAAGGCCACGTGGCAGACAGATTAATAGAAATGGGTTGAGTTAAGATGGCAAGAGCTAGCTAGCAATGTGCCTGAGCCATAGATCAAACAGCATAAAGTTAATATAAGCGTCTGAATCATTTCTGGGAACCTGAGCAGCAGCAGCGGGTGGCTAAGCTAAGCGGTATAGCACTGCAGGGTCTGGGCCTCTGGCCGCCCGAGACCAAGAAACCCCCCTACTACACATCTTACTCTGTTTTCCTAATTAAGATGATTCAAATATCTTTTTGATGAATTGTTCTTGGTGTAATAGAAGGTAATTCCTTTATTTTAATTATTATTTTCTCTATACCAGTAGCACGTTTTTCTTTGAGTTGGATCGCATTGTTGCCCATCTTTATTGAGACTGCTTCTGATTCACTCTGTTTTGGGTTTATTATTTATAAGAAGCACGTGATTTTTAAGTCCTCTGGATTTTATTATTCTATTATATCTTTATTACACTCAGTAAAGAATACCTTTAAAATACGGACAACCTAAATTCATATACTCCATTTATCAACAAGTTTCCCTAAGCGTTTTATTCTTCCATATTCTCCAAGTGTTTGGGAGTTTTCCATTTCCTTCATAATTTTCTCTAAGGACCTGAGAGATTAGCTGATATTTTTTATTCAGATAGTTAACTGAAATGACTTAACTTTGTCTCAAAATAATAAACAGGAGACCAAGCCTGGACTCACAGTTGCCTAGAACACAGATGTTGGGGTGTTCCAACTTCAGGATTACCTGGGATAAAGGACAAGTTCAAAGTCCACCCACCCACAGAACTTAGGGAGACCCCACCTCAAAATAAAAGATAAAATCTGTTGGAGATGTAGCTCAGTGGGAGAGGACATACATAGAGAGAAAGGGGCAGCAGGTTCAAATCCTAGCACCACTATAAAATAACAAAATAGCCAGGCTCACCTCATATTTAAGTATCACTTCTGTGAAAAACTGGAGTTCTGGCTAATTTTAGCCACCCGTCTCCCTTGTCACTCTTTCATGAGGTTGAGTTCAACTGGCAAAGCATTCACAATTAATCACGATTCCTTATTGTCAAAATTAATTAAATCTACCAAAGTATCAATCTTTGGGTGGCATTGTGTTTATGTGAAAACAGCTTCAGCTTTCTCTTCCTCTTCTGTCTTCTCTGCCTCTCAAGTACCCAAGGCTAGCCCTGAACTCCTGATCACCTCGCCTCTCTCTCCTAAGTATTGTTTATTTCTTTTATTTTTTTCCTCTTTAATTTTTTTTCTGTTCCTTAGTAATATTCATCTGAGTAGAGAATTCAAAAGTTGATTTTTTTTTCTTTTCTCCTCATAAGATTGAGCTTCTCAAGGCCATTTGCGGTCTTTGGGCTTATTATTGTTGTCATCGTTGTTATTATTATTATTTGCACCCCTCCCTTCAGCTTTCTTGTTGTAAACAACTTCCCAGAAGGTTGTCTGGGTCTTTGGGGTCTGCCTGACTTCGCTGTCGTTGTACAGTTTTTCTACAGTGTAGTACTGATTTCTGTTGTAGTGAATTCACAAACCACCGCCCTTGAAGCCAGAGGACGCCTATGTGCCTTCAGTTTGGGGTGATTCTTGGATATTATGTCCTCAGCTAATGATTGCCTACTGTAAGCTTTATCTTTCCTTTGGAATTTTAAATAACACTGGTGTTTAGAGGTTCCAGATGAGCCCGAGATTCTCCTCCTCCCTCCTGCCCCTCCCCCTTGCTTTCTTAATGCTGTTTCGGGGAAGTTCTCATTATGGCTTCCTGGCTGGCTTCTGCTGGCACATTCAACAAAGTGTGCTTCTAAGCTGGCTCCTCAATAGCTTCCCTTCTGATTTATGTCTCTGAAAGTCCCTGTTGGCCCTTCTTCCCCAAGGCCACTTTGTCTTAATTCTCCTTTATGTCCCAACATCTTGTCCTTTAAAATAGGTGGGTCTTTCAGCAAATATATATATTAAGGACTGGTATATAACTCAGTGGGATAGCACTGCCCTAGAATCTCTGTTTCTTTGTTGAGGACTTTAGAAATGCTTTTATTTTTACTTTATCTGGAGCACATGCCTTCTCTGCTGGTGGCTGCATCGTGTCACACCACTCCATTGTCACTGTCTACTCCTGGGTGTGCTGTGTTTCTGGTCTGCAAAGAGGTGAGTCTCTGATCCCTTCCTACTCTCTACCAGACATGGCTGGTCTGCTGTCATCATATGGCTCCTCAGGGAACACTATGGGTTCTGTGACTGCTGTCACTCTGGTGGGCTTTGGCACAAGGTGTCTCCATGGTCTTCTTTCTAGAATACAGTTTCTTGGAAAGAGCAAATATCCAGTAGCCTAGGCATTTCCTTCTAGGCACAGGAGCTGGTTCTATAGAGGCCTGTGTGCCCCAGGGAACATGGGTAGAGTGGTGGCTTCTGCAGCAGCATTAACCAGCCTCCCACGGAAGCCTCAGGCTGAATCCACTCTTTGTCTGTTGTCCTGGTTCTGAGGTCCCAGAGAGTTTAGGTCTTTCTGTGTTCCTGTGGGGTTTGTTCTTATTACTTCCTCTCTTGCCTTATCTGCCACTCTGTTTGTTTGGGATGTGAAGTGACATGCTAAACAGAATTATCAAAATTTTCTGTTCCCATCAGCCTTTCTCCAGAGCCCTCTCCCTCTAATTGTTGGGGATTGAACAGAGGGACTCACATATTCAAGGACAAGTACTGTACCCACTGAGCAATAATTCCAGCCATTGAAAAAAAATTTACTTGCTAAATTGGTCAAGCCGAGCTTAAACTTATAATCTTTTAAAAACATCTATCTATCTATCTATCTATCTATCTATCCATCTTTCTATTTATCCTCTACCTATTGTGTATGCCTGCACTGTGCATGTGTACCACATGCCTGCAGGTGCCCAAGGATGTCTAAAGGTACCAGGTCCCCTGAACTGGAAGTTACAAGTGGTTGTAAGCCATCATATGAATATTTGGAACTGAACCTGGGTCCTCAGCAAGAACGGTAAGTGCTCTTTATCGTGGAACCATCTCTTAAACCCCTTAAAAACTTACAGCCTTAGGCCTCAGCCTCCCAATACTGAAAACACAACTTTTAATGACTACAGACAATTTGGTTATGCAACAACCCTTATTTACTTGTCATGTTGTTTCATTGTTTAACCTTTGTAATTACAACTTATTATAAATCCATACAGCATTTCAGACCCTCTAATGCTGTACAGCAGATTTCTCAGGATAGAGATGCTTGTGTCAAAAATGTCTAAGTGAGGCTTACATTAATGGTTAATTGTTGTTTCTCACAATGGTTAATTATTTTCCAGCCACCTTTTGTGAACGTGATGCAGGTGTGGACTGGTTAGAGGTGTGGTTACAGGTATGACTGTGGGTATAGGTTTGGGGATGTAGACACAGGTATGGAGATGGGGTGTGACTGTGAACGTCACAAACAGGGATGTGGGGTAGAAGCAGAGGTGTTGCTGGAGAGTGGGGGATGTAAAGGCGAGGGCCATCCATGTCACACTTGTGATCAGGAACTGGGAAGGAGTGGTCCAGAGCCTGCCTCCTCCTCCTCCTCTTTCCCTTCTCCTGTTCTTCTTCCATCCCTTCCTCCTTTCTTCTTTATTGATTTATTTCTCCCTCCACACACTTCTCTCTTTCTCTCTCCTTTCTTATTTAAGTGTCATGTTATGCAGCCTAGCTTGACCTTGAACTCTCAATCTTCCTGTCTCAGCAACCTGAGTGCTGGTTAGACATCTAAGACTATAACAGACTATGATTTTTGTAAAACCACCTGAATGATAGAGAAAAGCATAAAGAAAATAAAAACAGTATTTTCAATTTTCTTTTGACACATACACTAATATATTGCCCACTGCCCATGACATGGCGATACAAACTTATTTTATGCTACCTTGATAAATAAAAGATTGGGTGTAACTGGTTTATTTTATTTTATTTCCCCCCTCAACATATGGTCATCATTCAGTCACTGAAAGTTCTCTATAAACTTCTGTCTAATGTTTATTGTTTGTCCATGCTTTAATGGCTGTCTCTTAATGTCATCAATCTTATGACTGTGTAAGTCACTTTTAGTCTTAGAACCGAAAACTAGTACAGTGAGTGTTTGAGACCCAGCGGCAGTCCCTTACCACCCACCTTTCTTTACCAGATACAGCTGTGCTCCCTCTCAGGCCCACTTCTGATGTCTGCAGGACCGAGGGGTAGAAGGGGGCCTGGTTGTATGAACAGGACATCTGTTCATTGGTTGACAGGAGAAAAGCTGCACACAGGGACAGAGGTGACCGTGCAAGCTTCAAGAGCCATGTCTTGGAGATGCTTCCCTCAGAGAATAAAGCACACATGAAAGAGTTTCCAGAAAATACAGGGCACCTTGTAAGTATAGGGTGCTCTGCCGAAAGGAGGTCAGGAGAAGGTAGGTGAGTATGGAGTCCCAGGGAGTCAGCTCCATGAGAGGCAGTGGTGCCCAGCAACAGGGCCTGGAACAGGAGGAAATAGAAGGTCTGTCCTGAAGAGGAGTAACTAATTTCCCAGAATACATTTGCTGATGAGAGGTCACGGGGGGGGGGGGGTGTATTATGTTCTGATCGTGAAATGTGACTGTGGACTCTATGGGGCTGTGACTGTGGACCCTATGGGACTGTGACTGTGGACCCTATGGGACTGTGACTGTGGACCCTATGGGACTGTGACTGTGGACCCTATGGGACTGTGACTGTGGACCCTATGGAACTGTGACTGTGGACCATGTGGGACTGTGACTGTGGACCCTATGGAACTGTGACTGTGGACTCTATGGGACTGTGACTGTGGACCCTATAGAACTGTGGCTGAGGACCCTATAGAACTGTGGCTGAGGACTCTATGAAACTGTGATGACGGTGGACCCTATGGGACTGTGATGACTCTGGACTCTGTGGATTGGCTGTGGACCCTATGGAACTGACTATGGACCCCATGGGACTGTAACTGTGGGCCTATGAAACTGTGATGACTGCGGACACTATGGAACTATGAGGCCAACTCAACCCTGTCTCCCTATGCTGCTTCTGTTAGCTCTATTGTATCATATTTTTGAGAAAGTAACTATGAACTAGTGATGGCAACAATTCTAGAGCAGCCTGAGAGCCAAGAGGGTCATCTATGCTAGGAGAGCAAAGGACAATGGGAAAAAAGTGACGTGGGAAGAAAGATGCCTAAGACAAGTAACACCGAACCGGGGGAGCAATGCAGAGGTCCGTTAATTCCACGGTCTGGATATAATAAGAGCAGCCCAGGCTGTGGACATGTGGCTTTTAAAGCCGCAGACTGCAGTGGCTGAGAGGGAACAGTGGGAAGGCCGTATCAGCCCTCAGGGACTCATGGGAATATCAGGGTGAGGTCTGTGACACTGGACTGGAGAGCACACACTCGATACAGAGATCTCATCAAACAGGAGAATGGAATCCAGACAGGTGTGGAGTGAAAAGCGGATTTAGAGATAGAAAGGAGAAAAGCCCCTGAAGTCTGTTTATGGAGAGCCAAGGCCCCAGCGTAGGACCCCACACTCCAACCAGACAGAGCTCCTGCACGGCTCACCCACTGCAACATGACATCAGCTTGCATGGGTCAAGGTGGGGTCTGGGAACACCTGTGCTTCTCAGGCCCAGAGACTCCAGGCAGCTGGTTCAATGACATCATCTAAGCCCTTTAAGCCTCGACAGGAACCCACACAGATTGCAGCAATGTTGACACCATTGTGTGGGTCCCTCATCAGTCTCAGGGTTAAAGTATCTCTCCTCCTTTGAGAGCCTACATGCCTATCGGAGCAAAGTCTGGAACCAGAAGGAAGTGCATTCAGTGCAGTAAGGCCAGCTGGCATCTGACAGCAGGTGCCACCCTGGGGTGGGTGGCAGCTGGAAAGCAGTGTCCCATTGTGCCTTCCTGATGGAAGCCTCAGACATGGATACAAAGGAATTCAAATTAGTAGTAGAATAAAAAAAATCACTGGGGACCAGCAGGTGCCCAGTGTCCCAGTTATCAGGCCAGTGTCACTCAGAGCCTCCTCAGGGCAATGCCTCTCACCACACAAGGCTGCTTTTGCAGTACAGTGAATGGTTGCAGGATCACACATCACAGCCAAGAATGGATGCAAACTGTAAATCAAAAGCATAAAACATATGAATGGAGAGGAAATGCATTCTGGCTGTAAGAAGAGACATCTGTTGGGCTCCATATAATATAATTAACAACTGGAACCAAGTGGGAGCCAAGGATTGCCCTGAGCCCCCTGGGAAGTAGCCTGTTTAACATGATGACCTCATGAGGCTCAGGAAGAAATTTACAGGGTCATCTGAGACCACCAGGAGGGAAAATGCTTATCTGGGAGAAGGGATGTTCAATGTTCTAAAAATGTGTGCATACCACTCAGAAAGGAGAAAGGGATTGGACCAGCTTGTATAGTGACATCATTCTACTTCCCCATACTTGTAGTGGTAGATCTTCAAAGGCCCTGGCACTTTCTTTATTCCAGAAAAACACACATGGGGTGCTCATGCTCCCCCAATGCCCATTAGTCTATAACAAGCTACCATGACTTCACCCCTTCAGTTACATCAGATCACATGTGACACTGAGAGACAAGAGTCACTTTCAGTTCCCTTCTTGTTTTGTTCTGATGACAAGTTGTGACAGTGGGAAGATCCCCACTGGTTATGCAGGTTGCTCAGGTCATGCTTAGGTCCCAGCCCTGAGCACACCAGGAGCCATTGTCTCATCACAGTAGCCATTGTCCTTTTAGGTGACAGGCTCAGGTGGCTGTACTAAGAAAGCACACTGATTTTTTTTTTTTCTGAAAAAATAATTTTGAGTCAAAGGACAAGACCACATACTTAATGCTAGGAAATCAATGTGGGATTTGAGATAATTCACAGAAAGAGGCTTTGTCTTTCTGTAAAGCTTGCTGCAGTGCGCTCCTGGGACATGAACAAAACATGCCAACAACTTTAATTAATATTTTTCTTGCAGTGTGTCTTGGATGAATGTGCCTAACGTGAGGATGGTTTCTATTGCTGTGAAAAGACCCCATGACCATGGCAATTCTTATAAAAAGAAAACATTTAATAAGGGTGGCTTATAGTTTCAGAGGTTTCGCCTGTTACTATCATGTTGAGACATGGTAGCATGCAGGCATGCATGGAGCAGGAGCTGAGTGAGAGTCCTACATCTTGATCTATAGGCAACAGGAAATAGTCTGAGAGACTGGATGTGGCTTGAACACACATGAGATTTCAAAGCCCAGCTCCACAGTGACACACTTCCTCTAACAAGGCTCTATCTACTCCAATAAGGCCACACCTCCTAGTAGTGTCCATTTCCGTTGGGAGCATTTTTTTTTTTCAAATCACCACAGGGGGTCTTTTGGGGAATGGTTTTCCAATCTCCAAGCTTTTCTTCACCATCAGGTTTCTGGGTGACAATGGTGGGCAAGCCAAGAGCTTGAGATTCTGGGGTGTTTTTGACAGTTCATCTTTAAATGACTTGAGCTTGTTTTGACAGGCTCTGACAGACTTTGAGTCCTTTCTCAGGAGTCTGCAGCAAGAAGGCTTTGAATGTTGACACAAACACAAACTAATATTCTAGTATAGGAAACATATCAATTCACATCACTGTTATAACAGTAGACTTTGGTAATCAGTATGTGCAATTGTAGATGGTCACAGCTACCCGACAGCATTTACTATTTACAGGTGCTACAGCAACATGGTCCCTTGAAGTTCTGAAGTGCCTGCATATTCCTTGCATCAACACAATTCTTCCATGCTTGAATTTTCAAGATGGTATCATCCATTGCCTTGGTTAGCTAACCTGCTCCTTTGACCTCAATAATGTTTTCCCCCACCATCTCTAAGATCTTTATGTCTCAAGCTTTGTTTTATTTCTCCTGGTAGCACTTCTACCTGGAGATCCAAGTGGCCCTGCATGTGCCAGAATGCCACACTGTGTCTTTCTTTGCTAATATCTTCCTTGTTTGTTGTAGCCAGAAGTTTTTGACCCAGCCTGTCCAGGCTAGCCCCAAGGTCTGGAACCACCACAACTGTTTTGTCTCAATTACTCTCACAAAGGCTTATACTAATTACAAATGGTTTGCCTATGGCTCAGGCTCATTACCAACTAGTTCTTATAACTCAGCTCATTTCTATTAATCTATTGTATTGCCACATGGTTCACGGCTTTGCCTGTCTTCCATTATATCTTGTTGTCTGAACAACCACCTACAATATCTTCTTGACTCTGCCCTTCTCCTTTTCCTATTCTTGGATTTCCTGCCTGCTTACCAGCTGCCTTCCTATAGATCAAAACAGCCTCTTTATTAACCAATGGTATCCATAGCATACAGAAAGACATTCCACATCAATTGGTCACTATCACCTCCTCATCAACTGTATCTTAGTACTCACCTGTGAAGTTCTGACCATCCTCCTTCTCCCTCTGTAGTTTCAATAGCCATTTGGGCATTACTCTTCAGGAAGGTGACTCATTCCCAGCATGGCATCTTCATCCTCTTTTATACTCTGCTCCTCTGAGTGAGTGGGATCACTCACCTCCATCCTCCAACTTAGGAGCCCTAGAGCCAGCCTTGTGTTCTATCCCTCAATCATCAAGATATCCACTTTCCTTTTCTCCACCTTCTATGAAAGCTATTTCCCAACTACAGCTATCAATGGCACTGGTGTCACTGGACCACTGTCCCATTTCCTCACTGTTTTCCTATTGCCCACTTCTTCCAAAAGTACAACTTTGCCCTCTGTAACAGCTGCTTGATATCTGGTTGACATGAAGTTCTAGTACAATATATTAGTCTGTTTTCTACTGATATAATAGAATTTCTGGTGATAGGCTGTTCAAAGAGAATGGGTAGTTATTTTATAACAGAATGCCTGATACTAGGTGAGTCAAAGAGAATGAGTAGTTATTTGGCTTATGGTTCTGGAAGCTGGGAATCCCAACATCATGCATTGGCATGTGAAGGGTTTCATTAAGAGACTTTCATCCCCAGGAAACTCACCCTATTTTATAGCATATCCATCCTCGGGAGAGCCATCCTAACTAAGAATCCTTCCTAACAAGGTCAGTGTTCATTTTCAAAGACATAGGCCCTGTAATGTAATACCTTTCATCAGATCACACCTTCCAACATCACTTCACTGGGTGGGGATTTAAAATATGTAATATATGAACTTTGAGATTCACAGTCAAATAGATACACACATCATAGCTTGTTTTTGAAATAATATAATGAAACTTTGCCACAAGCTTGGACCTGTAGCTTACTCTTCTCTGTCTAATGTGCCTCCAAGGTATTAGCTCTTGGTACTTTACCTCAGTTCCCCTTCTTGCTGCACTCTGCTTCCTCAGAAAAGCTGTTAATGCCTCTTACTCTTTCTCTCAAGCTTGTCTGGGTCACACACTCTAGCACCAATGTAACTCCAAATTATGATGTCGTAACATGATGCCACCCTAATGCCATCTTACCCGTAGGACATACACTGTTACTGTTCAGTACAGTCAACTCTTAGTCCCTCATCTCTTGGGTTGCATCACACATGCTTCTTCTACCCTTTCTTTCCTCAGCAGTGAGTGGTACTTTACCCCCTCAGAACAGCTAGATGCACATCAGGACTTGCCATGTAGGAGGCATCCATAGATGTCCACTGTAGGAGCTAGTGGAGACTCAACATCTTCCAGTATGGACTCTTTAGATGCCTCATCTATTCCTGGATGTGTCTCACACATATACCCTTCTCCCCAGTGTTCCATACCTGCTTGCCAGCTACTTTCTTTGAGTTCACATTACTAACAAGTGTCTGAGTCTTAGCCCTGACTGTCCCTTTCAAAGACCTCTTTCCCCAGTCAATGGTACCATCATCTCTGCAAGCAGCAGTCATCCAAGAGACCTTTCTTTTAGTTTCTCTTATGACTTTCTTACTTTTTTCTTTCCTTCTTTGAGAGGAAAGGGTTTATTTCACTCACAATTCTACCCACTGGACTGTGAGAACCCTGGGATAACGTTTTATCCTACATTGAAAATGTTCTATGATGTCAAGGACAAAGAGTTTGGCTAACAAGAAAACTACATTTGAAAATGCTGAATAACTATAAATGGGAAATGTGGGGTCAAAGAAGAATTCGACTTTGGTTCTGGTCTTTGTCCAATTTCTGAGGCTGACAACTTGTTAAGAGCTAGCAATGACCACGATCTGTCGACTGAAGAAGTTGACATGAAAATCTTCATCTTTGTTCGATATTCTAATACGATCATGGCAGGGGTAGTTTCTGTCTTGGAGACCTCAATAATTTGTAATTTCACAAAGAATCAAATTACATGTTCTCAGTGGTATCAATTCTTCATTTAGTTAGAATCCTTTTAGGGTAGTCTCGGTGCTTATGATACAAAAGTAGGCATAACATTTACACACACCATTGTTCCTCTAATTCTATCAACAGTTATGAGCTCCTCTCAGTCAACACAAATCTAGCTAATGGAATTCAGGGTGGGGGTGGGAGGGTTGAGGAACAAGGCCACCTGACAGAGCAGCCTTCCCTAGCCTGTGGGCACCATGGAGACTCACGAGGCCATCTTGAGCCCACATTGCATCCCCACTGCCGGCACCAGTTAGAACAGCTCACTCCTGTCTCCCAATGAGTTCTGACTAAACGCCATCAACCATATGACAGGGTCTAACAAATATCAGCACTCTGCCAGGTTCAATAAACACCCTTTTCAGGGTAATGGTCTTTAATGAGGACACCAGCCATCAGCTAGGTTGGGAACACACTGTAATTATTACTGGGCAAAGATGTCTGGAAGGAGACCTGTAAGAATAAGGTTCAGGACAATGCAGGGGGAGGGAAGCTCATAAAGAAAAACCACCCAAGCTCTAAACTTTGTGCTGGCAGAGGGAAAAAATAATAATAACTCAAATTTTAGGGATCATTTCCAAAACAGTGTCAATAATTTATCTAGGGATATAGGGGTTAAATAGTCACTCATGTAATCAGTGCCAAATTTTATACATATATAATTAAGTCAATGAGAGAACTGGTAACTTGCTTGATGGAGCACTTGGCTAAATTGGATCTATTACATGGAGCGAGGAACACCTTCCATCAAAATAATCCTTTAGGGTCTGCCGGGAATGTCATGGATGTTTCCATCATAGCGGCTGAGACAGCCTTTGCCCCCAAGGAGCTCAATATATTATGGCTGTGTTTGTGTATGGCTCATCTTCCCAATTAAAAGACCGAAAGGTCAGACACCACCTTAGACATAGCCCACGAGCATGGAGGAGGGGGGCTGCCTCACATTGGGATGGGAAGGTAGGCATGACTCATTGAAGGAGATGTATTGCATTGCATTTATTTGTGGAAGGTTAATTTGTTGTTTGCATGCACTGTTCCGGAGCTGACATGGCCCCGGGGAGGCAGAAGTGACTGAGACCCAACCCTGTCCAGTTGATGACAAAGTCAAGTGAGGAAGACTTGATAGGTCTAGAGGGCGGGGAAGAATTTGACAGGTAAGAGGACAAGGGAAGAGCATTCTATAAATTGACACAGTACAAGTGACTGAGATGCTGATATACACAGAGAGAACAGTTAATGTGGGGTAAAGGCTAGGTCACTGAGTACCTACTGTGTGTCCCAAACACACCAGAGCTTTGCACATTTTATATAGGGAAGTGCTCACAGCAACTAGAAAATAATTTGTTTTTAATCATAATTTTATGGAGACAGAAATAGTAGCTGGGTAAACTCAACTAATTTCCTAAATGCTTATGGCAAGTTAGGAACGGCACAGGATCCACCGCCAAGTCTTTCTAATAGTTTCATCATAGGTTTGACTAGCTCTCCAATCTGCCTATAATATGGGTTGTCTACAGAGGGGAAGGACAACTAGCAAAGAACCATTGAAGCAGAACTAAAAAAAGGACCACCAATGCCTGACAAAATCTAGTCAGATGAGGGGCAGGTCTGGTAGAAAGAACGATCAGACAACATATCCTGGTGATGAGGTTCGGTAAGAAGAATGGGACCAGGACCGTTAGAGAGGTCAGCTGGGAAGGTGGATGGGGGATGTTTCTGATGGTCTCAAGTAGGTACTAGAACTGCTTGGGGGAGTGGATTGGAATGTCTAGGGATTTAGGCATGGCACGGAGAATAGGAAAGGCATCTCATGCAGAAGCTGGCTCTCTTCCAGAGTCCTATCAGCAAACTGTTTAAGTCAATTGGTGCCCCTGGGATACAAGTACTCTTCTTCCTCACTTACCTCCAAATAGGTTAATAGGTTGTTTACAATCCCAGCCCAAATAGATAGGCAACACTTACTGAAAACTGGTAAACAAAATCTGTGGCTTTAACAATGTGCAGGATAACTCCTCTTTGGGGAAGTGAAGAGTCTGGGTGGGTATTTGTTGAGATTGTTGACCCCTGGGGGCCCTATGGTCAGCATTGTTTTTGCAAGTGGCTAGCAAATTTTAGGACACCACCTGGCTACCTTAGATGAAATGGATGGCTCAGACTTCCTCTGTTTCTCAACTGTGATCTTCAAATTGAACAACAGTTTTTGAAACCAAAATCTTCCCTTTGATTCCAAGAAGTTTCTGAGTTGCCTTCCAGCATGGGGTGAATTCAGGAGAAGGTGGCACTTCTGTTATAAGACAACTATAATTATAAAATTAAATCTGATATAAATAATATCAGGGATATACTATAAGCTCAAACAGAAGGGACAGAAAGCCTTTCTTGGTTATCTTGATATTAAGAAGCAGAGCCCCAACAACTAAACAGATCCTCATTTTTGACTGTTCAACTTGGCCTTAAAAGATTCATCTCTTCCTCCCCACCTGCCAGGTACCCCCACCACACCTCCAGTGCCTTTTCCTTGGGGCATGAGTTGAATAGTTTTATCTTGGTATATTTTAAATGGAGATGCTTTAAATCAGGATACACATTAATAACTGATTCTTATGGAAATTGCCAGGTACAATGGTGTATGCTGGAAATCCCAGCACTCAGGAGGTCGCATCATGAAAACCTGTGTTTAATAAACAACCAAATAATAAATACATAAACAATGATAGTAGGCAGTAATTTTAGTACTATCTGTGGAAGAGGTGAATATCTTCTATACAAGGTAGTTAAAAGCTGCAGCAGGCACCCCCACTAAATCAACAAAGGACACCCAGGACAAAAGCATTAAGGAGCCACATGCCAACTGGACATTGAAATCAGCATTTTCTGAAAGAGACACTTTGCTTTTTAAGAGAGTCTTAGCCTGGAAGCTCATAAAGTACCTCAATAACAAAAGGGAATCTATAGTTTTTCCACTTTCCAGGAACTATTTTATTTGACTGGGTGATATGTTATTTTTTTTTCTCCTTTTATTTTGGATTCTACAGGTGATTTTAATTGTAGTAACATTGGTATTTTAATTTGCTTTTATTCTTTCACAGAACTACCCTTATAATGAGAAAACCCATTGCTCATAATCATTTAGGATTACATACTTGTTATTATTTATTACTGTTATTATTATTATAGCACATTAAAGAGTAAAATAAGTTTCTACCCTCCAAAACGAATATATTGATGTAACAGAAATAATAAGTGCATTGTTGTGCTCTGAGCCACTAGGATGTGAGATAGTAAAGGATAATTTTAATAAGTTAAGAAAAAAGAAATTTAATTATCAATAATTTTGAAACAGACAATATACTAAGTCTAACACTTGAAACATGGAGAGTGATTCTTTCTGAAGCGAACATCCAATGCCAAACATTGAGAAACCATTTTTAAAAGTGGTGGTTTTTGTAAATTATCCCCAGAAGTTTCAGAAATCTTTTATTTTAGTCATTGTGGTCCAGTGAACCATGAAGCCATTACAAAGGAGCCAGAATACTAGGGAGAAAATTGAAACACAGCAGTAATTAACAGTAGGAACATGTCAAAATAAAATGAACTGGAAAGAGGAGCCATCGCATGTGCCACACAAGAGAGAAACATTTACATATCCTCAAAACCAGTCACAGGCTCTCAGAATACCTGTGGGTAGAGTCCTCATCTCCAGAACTGACGAAGGAAAACTTGGTAGTGTTTTCCAAAATGTGTGGGAAAGTGTCTTCAAAGACCTGCTTTTCACATTTAAAAGCCCATTTTTTTTCCTAAAGTACTTTAATTAGCATTAATGTATTTCTTTTTGTTTTAGGATTGTACTTAGCAGCCTCCATTTTAAATCTCTGCCTCTTGCTTCTGTATGCTTCGTGCCGATGAAGAATAATTGAGAAAACCCCAGGAAAGCAGCCCCCATCGCAAACACAGATTTCCCTGTGGGTTCCCGAATACTTTACAGCAAATGTTAAAGATTTATTGCACATGAACATCAAACATGGTTTTACTACAATTCTCATTTGGATCAAATTGACACATTTTACACTCATTTTAGCCTAATGAGATTCTTTCTCTAGACATTATATTCCAAGTGACCCTGCACATGAAATCTGTGGCATGGAACAAACCCATTGATATAACAAAGCCCTACTCTTACTGGTTTCTTAATTTACAAAAGAGAAAAAAAAAACAGTTAAGCAAAATCATCCATCTTCAACAAATGAACATTTTAATTGACACTCAACAGAGAATTCAGATACTTTGCAGACGGGTCCTGTTGTATATGAGGTTCGAATGCAGCATTGGCAGCTAAATTCTCCTCCACTAAGATGATAATCTGAATATTCAGTGGTTCAGGCATATTTCATAATTCAAATTGAGGGAGTTAGTAATGACAAAGCTGCAATCTGCAGGCAGTGGAAATGAGAGCTGTGGTTCATTTTTAAGTCTTTGCTAACAGGCAGCCTGGATTCAATATTTACTCTTGTGCACGATTTCTTATTCTCAAAGTCAGTCTTAGAAAACGTTCTTGCTGCTTAATCCTGGTGGTAGGGCATAAGATGATGGAAGGCTGTACACAACAGCTGCCATGCCTTCCTCAAAGCGCAGGAGGTGACCTTGAAGTGAGGTGAAAGGAGACCAGAAAATGTTAATTAAAATTATTAGCCCTGTTTGAGGTGCTTATCTTGTTTACTGCTAAGGTGTTGCTCCCTTCTGCATAATTAGGGGTAATTTTACTTACTTTCAAGTCTGGAATTTTAAATATCACAAAATTTTATCTTCTAGGTGAAGTAATTCATTATTGGTCTGTACATAACTGCTTGATGTTTTAATCAATATATGTGAGTTCCGTGAGTCTGTTATAATTTATCTGGAGGTTTTATATATATTTTTGTAGTGGCAGATTGTGAGTGGCACATGAATTAAAATCTTTCTTTTAAAAAACAACTTTTGTTGGGATTTCAACATTGCTCTGGGTTTTTGATGTGGGGACAGATTTGTATTGATCTGCCCGTTCATATTTTTTCCTATGTAAGACTTTGCAGACCAGCAGTACTCGCCAGAGAAACTTCTCTCAAGTTCTTCCTATTTGGAAACAAAATACTCTTGTCACTTAATCCAGACAAGAACAAAGTATATTTTCACAAGCTGTCAAAGAAATAAAGAAAGAAATGAACCTTTCATGCTATCAACTATTTCTATCTAAGCACTCTGTCCTGGTGGTCATTGTTTAGGAAGAAACGGCGTAGCAGCTTTGAAAAACTGTGACATTAACCTTAATTATCAGAGGTCTGAATGCTTAGCTATAACTATGGAATCTTCCAGATATAAATTTCTTACAAAACCATCCCTTTTTGAAACATTTTACTTATTGGAAAACAGAGACATGTCTTGGTTAAAATTACTTTTTCCTTGTTTATGTAAATTGATTGTGTGTGTGTATGCTTTTAAAGCAACCCAATAAAATACTGTGAAAGCTGATTTTTTTTTTTTGCAGAAAATTAGTGATTAAATTAAGGCATACCAGGATATATGATTTAAATGACAGCAAAACAATGTTCAGTACCAATATCCAAGTGTCTCTTCAATCTGTTCTTTGGTTTTAGGTTAGTGACAACTGGCTGGAGGACCAGCTATTTGTCAACCCAAAACAAGGTGTACCAAGCAGACCTGTGTCCCTAAAACCATCACTGTGTTTCTATTTAGAATAGCCTGACACTGAAATTAAGAAAATGGAATTTTCTAGAACATATTAGAGCTTAGCTTTCTCTGGTACTTCAGGGTATGCAGAAAGATGACTCCTGGAAGATAAATTAGATCAACATTGAGTCCCTTACAGCTGTTCCCTAGGATGGATGAACAACTGTCTCTTGAGGCTCCGAGTAGACCACCTCCCAGAGAACTTTATCAACTGTCTTAGATTAAGACTCTCTTTAGATGCTCCCTTCCCTAGCATTCAGTAATTGGGAGGCCCCGCAACCCCCACATAAGGAGCCCTTCAAAGTCCCTCATGAAGAAATGACAGGGGCAGGAATAAAGGATGTTAGAGAGACCCACTCACTGGCCTTCCCAGAGACAAGGTTGCTCTGCTTGGGTGCTATGCATCCTCAAGTGACCTTACTGGTCCTCTGAAGATCATCTTACTTTGTCTCCTTGAAAGAGCCAGTCCCTATTTTCTGTCAAAATCAACCAAGATGCTCCTCAGCTAAATCCCATCTTCTCATGCTTACCTCTGTGCATGAAATCTGACTTTCAAATGTCCCTCAGGGCTCAGCATGCCAATGTAAAAACTCTCCCTGGGTTCCTCTGTGCTCTCAGTAAATGCAAACACCAGTATGTATGGCCCTCTTGCCTTGATTCTTTTCACACCCCTGACCTACCAGATGGCCCCTGCAGCTCCTCTTTCTTGTACTTTTCTAGCTCTTCACACAGCCTATAGCACTGCCCCTCTGTGTCTATTCCACGTGACACACCTCTAGCCACCTGTCTACATAGAGGCGTCCTGAGCCATCTACAGTGATTAGCTTGGTGAGCTCTCAGTCCTCAGGTTAAGAGAGAGGTTATCCTGTTTCTTTCATCCTAGGCTTCCCCTGACTATTCACTCTGCTCCTAGGAAAGCCTTGGATCTCGCTCTTTATTCAGAGCACCAATGAAGGGAAAGTTGACTTTCTAGAATCCACATGACCACTCTGCATGTGGGAGATGTGCTTTGCAGCACGTGCTAACCAAGAAGCTGGCAGCCTGGACAACCAAGCTGTTCCTTCTCAGGCCAATCTCTTTCACTTCTAGCCCTCGCCCACCCCTCGCCCGCCCCTTGCCCACCCCTTGCCTGCCCCTCACCTGCCCCATGGATCCTTTGGTGGAGTACATCACTCGCATTTTCTCAGAAGCACCTGGAAGAGCTCAGTGCTGTCTGTGGAAGCACTGCCTGTGGTTTTGCTCAGCCATTACACTGTCAGTTTATTATCCTGGCAATGGGTGAGCTCCATACAGTATCAATCTATAGCAGGAGTTGGAAGAGGGAGTCTATCAAAGACACAGAGTCCTCAGACATAAGAATAGAAGAGAATCACAGGCCAAGGGGAAAGAGGCTCTGATCTAAAGTCTTTTCACCAGCTGGGGACAAGATGGCCTTCCTGTACTCAGTGTCTCTGACCGCAGGGATTCCTTGATTCTGTGTCCTGGTGACCATCAACCAATGAGGCCCTTCACATGCATGCCTTTCTGCAAGCCTGCCCGTGTGCTGTTTGTCCCTGTGTAGTGATAGCTTGCTTCCGAATGAGGGTGACCACAGCTGTCTTTCAGCTCTGCACACTATCACTCCTGTTTATCATGAGAGGACCTTCCATGTCTCTCACGGAGTGACAGCTAATTGCCACTTGAAGGTACACATCCTTGAGGCCATTCTCTTCCTCTCAACCCTTCCCTACCACCAATACCATTTTTTGGAACAATATTAATTGTGGAGAAACTATTAGGAAACATTGGCCTAAAAAAAAAAAAAAGGCCATTATATTTCATAAACAAATGGACATTCTACTTTTAGGTTGGAGAGTTCTGAGGATTCTAGCTGCCATGACCATTTAAAAAAAAAAAAGTCCCTAGGAATCAGAGACTTTGAGGAAACAAAGTCATCCCCTCAAGAACTTGGGGACAAGATCCCTCATCTAATAGATCAGAGGCCAAGCTCAGAGAGGTTCATGGGCTTACTTGCTTGAGAGCCCCCGCAGTACCTGAAAGCCATGACTTTCTCTGAACCCAGCACAGACACCATGTTGTCAATGCAAGAAATATCAGATGTTATTGAATGAAATGTTTCTTGGGGGAAAAAAACCCACTGATGTTCTGAGGTAGTTTCTCTTTTTTACTCTTCTAAGTGTGTGAAACTCTTCAGTGTGTGAAACTCTCATCACAGACATGGGAAGAATGCCCAGGTAGCTTACAACCAAGTTCATTTTTTGAATCTGTGGTATGTTTGCTCAGAGCCAAAGGCCAAGGGGATTTATATGGTTGTTGGGAGTATTTTCCCCGAGGAGTTAAAAAACATTCTGCAATAGCCAGTTTTTTAATAAACTGTGAGATTGATTTGCTTCAAACTTGTCCCCGCTTATCTTACGGGTTCACTGTTAATGGTCCCAGGAGAATCCAGAAAGATTGGAGAATGGTTGTGGACGGAGGGGGCCAAGAGGAAGTTTTAGAGAGAGACAATGATGACTCAGACCTCAAACAACTAAACCATTTGTGAGAAGGTATGCCTTGTGACCCCGCTCTCTCCTACTTTCTTTGTTCCTAGCCTCACGGCACTGTCAACCGTAGCCTCAAGATCTCCTAAAAACCAGACACAAAACTTATTATCCTACAAGAAAACTGGCTTTCTCCACATTGCAATGATAAGCTCTGTGAGAGGGGAGTTCCAGGGGTGACTGTGTGTGTGGCTCCAAGGCGTCTCTGAGTGTGTTAAAGATGAGGTTCTTGGAAGGAGACTAAAGAAGAGCTTTTGGCTTCCTCTGCTGGAGAGGACTCTTGGCAATGGCCAGGAGCAGCCTCCTTCCTCTCCAGATGGAAGGCAGGATTGGGACTTACCCAGGGCCATAGTCTGAGACATATTGATTCCTGCTTTTAGCTATACACAGAGTCTTTTCCTAAGAAGTCCCTTCCAAGCACGGACCTCAGACATTCTGTGTTCCATGGCATCCTTGGTGCCAATTCTTATACTCTTTGGCCTGGGTGCTGTTTCACGCTCTCAGTGGAAGTGCCCAGCAGACAATCCAGCCCTCCCAAACAGAAATCCTGCCCTCAGTCATACAAACTCTTCTTCTTTGCCAGCTCCCCTTCTAGAAGACAAAATGAGCTTTTATTTTGCTGCTCAGGCCTAAGGCCTGGGTACACCTTAGGCTTGCTTCATATCCATCCCATACATAGTCCAGGCTCACTTGCTTGCTTCAGCCTTTGTACCATCCACCTGCTGTTGGCACCCATTCTTGATATGTCAGAGAACTTTTAAAACACCTTCCCATTGACCCCTTGATGTCACTGTGTGGTTACAGCAATCTGTCCTAACTCACTGTGGAATCTATGCCTCTTGGCTCCACACACTCCTCCAGTCCTGTGTAGGATCCTGCCTATCTTTGACCTAAGGTGCCTCCCTGTGGCTCACCATGCTCCTGCTTGGAGACCACCCACCTATCCTTCATGTATACCATGCTATGCTTTCAAGTTTTGTTGATGTTTCTCATGTCCATAGTACCACTCTGGGAGGTTATCAGGGGCTGGCTCCTCCTCCTTACTCATGTCTCAGACAAGCATCTCCCAAGCAAATGGCCTCCCAAACATCCTATCTGAAATCACAATGTCAGCCACTTGGCCTCTGCTTTTCTTCTTTTGTTCTTATTAGTGGATAGTGATATGGGATGCCTTTCTGTATGGTGTGAGTGTGCTTTATTACCACTGGTTAATAAAGGGACTGTTTTGGCCTATGGCAAGGCAGCTTGGAGGCAGGCTGGAAATCCAAGCGGAGATAAAGGAGAAGGAGGGCAGAGTCAAAGAGATGCTGAGTGGAACACAGGTAAAGCCAAGGAGCCATGTGTCAATAGATTAATGAAAATTGGTTGAATTATGTTGTAAGAGCTAGTTGGTAATGAACCTGAGCCACGGGCTTAACAATTTGTAAGTAATATAAGCCTTTGTGTGATTATTTGGGACTAAATGGCTTTGGGACTGCGGGTCCTGACCTCCAGGCTAGGCTGGGACAGAAACTTAAGGCTACAGATATTCAGTAATCATTGTCCACATCGTGGGTTATAAATATATTTTTATTTAGGGACATCGTGCACTTTGACCCTATTCACTCCCCTGGCTATGCTTATTTCCCATCCCCTCTGGCTAGTTCCTCTTTCTCCAGGATAGTACTACTTCCATTTTTATGTCATATATGCTCAGGATTTATAGCACACAAGAGTTGGGACTACCAAAGGGAAGAGACCCAAAGGAAAAATGTGAGTAAAGGCAGAGAGGCGGCACAAGAGCAGAAGGAGGTTTTAGTCAGGGAGAAGGGGTTAGGCAAGAGGGGAGAGTGAAGTCAGGGACAGCAGAGAGTAAACCAAGTAAACCAAAGTTTTGAATACCTGATGCAGCTCCTCACAATCACCAAGACACCTTACAAACTCCAGTGCCTTCATGAGAGCAGATTTTTAAAAAAAATGTGGCACAGGTCCACAACTGAGTGGGACTTTGTTGTGGTGGGTATGGAGTCCTTCTCCTGCATGCATTAATCCCCTTGGGGGGGGGGTATCATGTGTTAAGTGAAAGGGGCCAGGAACAGGATCCCAGCAGATGGAGAGCTCATTCACATGTGGATGCTAGAGTAGGCTCTGGAGGAGCAGGGGACAGGTTGGTTGTAAGCAGGAATGAGAAGGAAGGGGTCTACAGTGGGGCAGTACTGCAGCTGGGAAGTTGTGTCTCCTCAGGTCAGCACAGCTGTTAGCAATGTATTGTGCACTTCAAAGAGCCAGGAAAGAGGTTTTTTTTCAACTCTCTCCAAGAACTGATAGAACACTTCAAGGTAGCGAATTTGCCAATCATTCTGACTTCTTCAGTGTCATGCATCCACAGATTAAAATATTTCCTTGCTTGATGTGGTTGTTTGTGCCTGTAATTCTAGCAGCAAGAAGGATGAGGCAGGATTGAGTTTGAGATCAGCCTGGATGCATAGTGGGTTCCTGGGCAACCTGAACAATGTATGAAACATTGTCTAAAAAAAAATTAAATAAACTCAGGCTGGGGATGTGGCTCATTTAGTCATGTTTTTCTAGAATACATTACACCTTGAGTTCCATCCACAGTACTGCGCAAACTGGGTGTGGTGGAATATTCTAGTGATTCAAGTGCTTGAGAAGTAGAGAGAGGTGGTTCAGAAGTCCAGGTCATGCTCAGCTGTATAGTGATTTCATGACCAGGTGGAGTTATATGAGACCTCTGTTTCAGAGAGAGAGAGGGAAGGGGAGAGAGAGACAGAGGCATTATGAATAATATTTTAAAAGAAAGGAAAAAGGCATTAGTTTTAGTTTCAAAAATTAATATAAAACGAACCATCCCATCATACTCGATAAGCATGTTGATTATTAAAATTCAATAAAGTAGCTGTAATGAAAAAGTCACTACAGAAACCAACTTACCTGAAGGTTAAAGGAGTGACTAGTAATACACAGCATGAGTAGTGTGACAGGGTCCTTCGGTTTAATCTCCAGAAACAAAGAACAGCTCACATAACTAAAATATATCTCAGTTAAAATTCACAGGTCTCCATGAACCTCACAAGAAGTCAGGACACTGAGTCCTTTACTGTTCAAACTCAGGAGCAAGAGTCAGCCTCAGCACCGTGCCTGACATCATTAGTAAAAGCAGCAAGATTAATACTGAAGTGAGACTTCCCATTGCCACTGAATTGTGTACTTGAAAATTGTGACATTTTCATCAGTTATGTACATATATGCGTACAATAGCAATTAATAAAAAAAAGAATTTGAAAGAAAGCAGTTAGGGCTATATAGGAGAGTTAAGAGGAGGAAAGCTGGAGGGGAATTGTTGTAATTATATTAATCACCTCTCCCTCCCACCCCCAGAAACTTATGACAGCTTGAACAAATCCCATGCAAGCTCAACTTGGACAAATCTCATCATGGAGAAGGCTGGTAGGCACAGAGTCCCATCCCATCCTAGCTGAGGAGCTATTAGCAACCGATAGCAGCTGGGAGAGTGAGTCAGTTAACTTTGAGAATCTAGGCCCTGGTAAGGTGCCCATGTCTAATACAGTGGTTCTCAACCTGTGGGTCGTGGCTGGGAGTTGATTATCAGACACCCTGCATATTAGATATTTACATTACAATTCATAATGGTAGCAAAATTACAGTCATGAAGTAGAATGAAATAATTTTGTGGTTGGGGGTCAGCACAATACGAGGAACTGCATTAAAGAGTCACAGGAAGATTGAGAACCACTGTTCCAGCTGAAGGCCACACACTTAAGAACATACAGGCAACACAGATCGGTCTTGATGGATATAAGAAAAAGAGGGAGACACAAGGTCAGATGGGCAGGGAAGGGGGCGGTGGATCTGGGTGGGGTTGGGGATGAGTGAAAGTGATTAAAATATGTGGGATAAAAGTCAAGAAACTAATACAAAATAAAAGACCAAATGCTACATCACGGTTGTTATGTTACATTAAATCAATTTTGTTTCATGCATCTCGATCATACTTACTCCTTGCCCACCTTCCAGAGAATGTGTAGTGGGGGGGGGGGTGAAAGCTGCCAGTGGTCAGAAGACATTCTGAGAGCAGTGACTTGTGGCCTCAAGACGCTAAGAAGTGGATGGATGGTGGGACCAGAGAGAAGGCAGCATGGAAGCTACGCTGTCCCCTCTGGACCTTTCCCAAGGCAAGAACAAGTGAGCATCGAAAGGAGACCAGATGTTCAAGTCTACACTCAGACTGCGCATAGAGCTTCACGCTTATGTTTTAGAGGTTTTCCACACTGTTGAGGGATTACACAGCTAGTTGCCATAGACTTAGCAGAAACCTGAAGCATAACAGTGGCTTCTGAGCCAGTGGAGTGTGCAGGTAGCTTGATAGATTATGGTGTCATCGTATGCTTCTTAGTGGTACCTGAGTATGAGAGTAAAATACCCTGCCGACTGGAGAAGGCATCATCAGGGCTAAGTATGCACAGCCTGCAGCTGAGACCATGGCTGGCAGGCCCATCCCCTCCCCCTGCCATCTGCTCTCTGCATCCCCACATCATAACTGCTCTGTCCTGAAGTTCCTATAGGTGTCTTTGAAGTGGGGACGGGGAGGCGGGGGAGGGGGAAGCCAAGAGCTCTTAAGTTATTCTTAATTTGTTTTTCACATACTTAAAAAATGTCGAGAGTTGAACACACTGCAGTTTTAGAGAGAATTCTGCACAGTCCCAGTGGGCGTAAGATTAAAACCGGCAGTTGGTCTCTTGTGCTAAGTAGTAAAGAGAAGACTTTCCCAAGGATATTTTTCATGTTCACAGCAGTTTTCCCATTTAGAAACACAGAGCACAGACTTAAAACAGCAATCGGAAAATAAGCAAAGTTACAGGTGACGGAGAAACCAGGATAATTCATGAGTTTCATAAGAGACACAATTAGAATTCTTCCCTCCAGCCACAGCCCGGCACTGGCAGAGATAGAAAGCTCTACAGACCTGGTGTTTCCCATCTGCATATGATCCTTCCCAAATTAGGTTAAAATTGGGACATCTACTCAGATGTCTGGTAGACATATCTTTAAAATGAGTCATTTTGGAACTTGGAACATGGCTGTGCCTAGCTAGGTGCATCTGGAAAATGCTAGATCTTTCAGTTGGCTAAAAAGCAAGGCCATGGATGCTGAACTTTGATGCCAGACTGAGAGCTTGGCTCAGGGTTTATCTGTCATAGCAAAATACTGGGCTTTCCATTAGATTGGCTGTCGAAATAATTGAAAATTTTACTCACAGCATGGTCTTTATTTTTTTCGGTTCGTCCGTGTGTGTGTGTGTGTGTGTGTGTGTGTGTGTGTGTGTGTGTGTGTGTGTGTGTGTACTGGTGGGGACCAGACTTAGAGGATGGTCTTAGGATATTCTCTTTTACTTGCCTCTCTACCTTATGTTTGGAGACAGGCTTTCTCATTGGTTTGCCACTCACTCTCTTGGCTATACTGACTGACTAACCATGAAGTTCTGGGGATCCACCTGTCTCCGCTTGGTTTACCCTCATCCTGACTTTTAAGTGGGTGCTGGAGATTTGAACTCTCATGTTCATGTAGTACTTTACCCACTGAACCACCCCATACTTTTCTTTTTTTTTTTACATTTAATACAAAATAGGTATTCCAGAACTCTGCCAACCTCTGTTTTATGTTGAGGGGAGAGGGTGGGTGTCTGCTGGCCATTTGCTGCTGGTATTCCTTCTTTGGTTCTTGAAATGTTACTTGAAAAGCTGAAGCTTGTATGCAAATGTATTTAACCCCTACAACTGGCTTCCTTTAGCGCAGGGAGGGTGTGTGAGGGTTTTCTCTATATCACAAGTCAGAAGAGCTGTCTAATCAAGGCCTTTTCATTTAGGAAAAGAATATTGCTGCAGAAGGCAGGGAAGGGTTGAGATCAAAGGGCAGAGGCACTCATTTACAGCATGTTTTCATGGCTCAAACCGCCTCACATGATCCGTGGCATTTGGCCACAATGGAGAGAATTTGGAGAGCGAGCGAGGTCAGGTGGGAGAGTCTTGGGAGAAAAACAGAGAAATACCATAAAATCTGTGCAGTTAAGCAGAAAAGTCAGCATCTGCCAGCTTTTTGGTTTCTCTCTCTCTTTTTTTTTATTCGTAGGAAATTGTGTGTGCACATGTATGTGCACGTGTGTGTGTGTGTGTGTGTGTGTGTGTGTGTGTGTGTGTGTGTGTCTTCAGCAGCTCTGGAAGTGAGATGAGAGACAGAAAACAAACAGGAGGCCTGGCAAGGGAGCTGGGGAATAGTTCATTTAAACAAAGCACCTCTTCATATGCGCAGATGTAAGTAGACGGAAGCTTTCATCTCAAGGTGAAGTTGTTTTTAATTGTTTTTTGTTGTTGTTGTTTTGTTTTGCTCCTCTTCTGTGAATTCTGTGTTGAAGAAGAGGGACAGAGCAACTGGAGAAAGGTCATTTGACATGGGAAGGTCACCCTCCCTTTCATACAGTTCAGCCTGGAAAAGACTCTAGGAAACAATCCTGGAGAATCACGAGGCCTCCAATCAGGTGTGGACTGCAAGTCCGGTGTGATGCTGGCCTCTCTTTTCTCCTCAGCTGATAGACTGGCATCCTTGCTGTGGCTTCCCATGTTCATCTCATCCTCAACCCAGTCTATGCTGAAAAAGGACCCCTCCTTCAGCCTTACCAAGTCTGTCTCCTTGGGACCACGTCTGATCAGGCCTTTTATTGTCCTCATGGGGTTCAGTTTGCTTAGGGATCCTGCCAAGTCAACTAGTGAAGATCTCCCACCCTTGCTTTTCTGAGAACAATTGCTATCTTGTCCTCTTGACCAGCTTAACTTTGTAATGTCTGTCCGTCTGGAACCCCTTATCTGTCCTTGACACTTCTTTTTGGTAGACCTTCATTCACTAATTCACACCCTACTTTTTGATTCTAACCCTTGCAATCAGGGTAGAGTTCTAAACCAGCATCCTGAACCTTCCCAGCTCCCCTTGAATGAAGTTAACCTTCACTGCCTTTCGCAGGTGCTTGGGAAAATGTTTTCATTGACAATGACTCGGCATACATTTTTTTTTTTCCTTCTTAGACTGACACCAGCCATATTGGAAAACCTTACCACTGTTTGGAAGAACTTTTATAGATGTAGCTTCTGGAATACCTGGAGGTTGACTCTCAGCATTTGGCATACGGAATCAGGGAGCTCACTCAGCCCACATACCTTTCAGGCACCCACTGCAGACTTCTGTTCTGCCTTTTGTGGAGTACAGGGGAAATGCTTGCCCTATCCAACATCCATTTGTCACACTTTTTCCTTTAGCCATTTGATTCCGCTTCCAGCTCTTTCCTCGCATTGATCTCTCTCTTAAAAAGCATTGCAGTCGAGTTGTGAAGGGCTGGAAACATACCTCCAGTGCCATATTGAGATAATTCCCTAAATGGTTTCCATCACCAATCATAAACATTGCTGATTAATCTTTCTAATTTTAATTGAAAATTAACATATGTACAAGCCAATAAAAGAGTAAGTCAGCAAGAGTAAAGAGTAAAACATAGTAAATCAGAGGGAAAAATCCTATAAACATGGGAGAGAAACAAGGGCATAGTTCTTAAGTCTAATGGCAGAACCAGAAGTGACAGAGAGATGGGCCAATTCTAAGGTCAAAAGGAGAATGGGTCCTGGAGACCTGGTCTCACTTGTCTTCCCTGATAAGCATCTTGATCTGCACCCTGTGAGCATCTGTGCTCTACTCACTTCTATATCCTGGCCATCTTGCAATAGCTAAGTGAAGGCTCATCTCTGCACTCTTTCAACTTGAAAACAAATCTTCTGCCTCCCCTGTCAAGGGGAATTGCGCTGCTCCATTAGATCTCTCTTTTTCTGCTCGCTTCCACGCTTACCCTCAGATGTTCTCTTTAAAGATAAGGTGAAGGGCAGAAGGAAGTGCTGTGCTAACTTCCACACTACCCCGTCGTCTCTTCCACACTTGCTGCAGCCTCTTGCTTTGGGCTTCCTTACTTTTCCTATGAGTTATTGTTACTATTACCTTCATTTTATATGCATTTTGGATATAATTTCCTAAATGGTTTCTACCACCAGTCATAAATATTTCAGATTCATCTTTATCATTTTAATTGAAAAAATTAATATATGCACAAGCAAAGAAGAAGTGAAACCCAGCAGAGGGCATATCTATAACCCAAATCTTGAAGAAGGCGTCTGTTGCTTTCGGCTCAGCATTTTCTGGAACACACCCTACTTTCTGGATAAAGCAAAGAGGTCACTTAGCTCTCTAGAGATTCTAACTGTGGATAGCTAAGTCTGCCAAGTACTATAGCCTCACCCTGGAATAAGAGAGATAGAAATCCTCAGTTCTTAAAACGGCATAGATTTATTTTTCTTGCATTCCTCCAGTTTGCTTTGCTTTTTTGCAGTATACTTTCTTTGGACTTTCTGGTCCACCTCCTTTTATTCTAGTGCCCTCCACTTTTGTCTTAAGTGGCTTGGCTTTGCTGAAGAAGCGGTTGCTGCCCCATTTGCTGTAGGCAAGAAAGGTAAGTTTCCTCATCTACATCCAGTGGCAGAAGTCGCACATAAAGTTCCCAGCACATGTACAATAAGCCTGCTGATGACTGGAATCCTGTCTGTATGGCACCTACCTAAGCATGGACACACTTAACCACCCACTCTTTCGCTTTATAGTCAATTTTCTTAATGGTGCAACAGAATACCTGCACAAGCAACTTGAGGAAGGACGATTTTTATTTGGCTCACAGTTTGAAAAGACGCTGTTATCTCGAGAACGAATGACTACGGAAGCCTGAGGCAGCTGAACACATTGTATCCATAGTGAGGAAGCAGAGCATAATGGGTATTGGTGCTCAGCTTCCTCTACTTTCTCTTCTGCAGTCTGGACCTCCCATACAAGAGAAGATGTCATTTAGACTCAGAGTGAGTCTTAGCTCCTCGGTTAAACCTCTCTGCCAATAGCCTCAAAGACACCCCTTCCAATAGTGTGTCTCCCAGATGACTCCAAACACAATCAAGTTGACAGTAAAACTAAGCATGATGGAGGCTAAGTGGAACCTCCATCATTCAATGAAGTGAAGTGACCTGAGACTGAATCCAGTGTAGTTTCCACCGCCATAGAAACAGCTTTTGGGTACCACGTTCTGTCAGAACAGGATTCAGTGAGGATCATGGACTGGAAGGAGAAAGGGAAAGTGAAATTAATTTCAATGACCACCACGGGAAATGAACAGAAGGCAACATAAAAAAAAAAATGTGATTGATTTATTTGTCAGCAATAAACTAGACAAAAAAAGTGTAAATGGTCAACATCTACTTAGACTTTCAAATCCTTTTATCAAATCCCATGTTAGAATGAACTGAAAAGCAAACAAAAACAATGTCCGAAGGATTCTGCTTTGACAACCCCAAGGGCTGAGTAACCACTTCAGAGTTATGGTCCCTCTGGCCTTATCTTGTTCCCCTACTAATGAACTAGGAGGCTCTCCAAAAGTCCCCTGCCTCACCAAAAGCAGACATGTAATTGCCCTGATCCTTCTCGGGGAATCTCAGCAAAGATCGCAAGAGAAGAAAGCTGGTTAAGCAGTATTTCACCCTAAGAACCTTGTCCTCGGAAACAGAGCCCGTTTCGCTAGTGAGGAAGCTGGAAGAGGTTCCCCGGGAACCTCATATTCATAGCACGACATCTTAATTCCCTTTCTCCTTCCTCTGTTCCTCACCAGTTCCCCGCTGCTGTGGTTACCTGTGTGAGTCCTTCTTTCACCAAAAGGGACACTCAGCCTTTCATCTTGGAAGGGAGAAGAGTTCTTAAGGCTCTTCTCCTCCTTGGGGAACTATTGACAAGCTAGTGGCAGCTGGGGACCTGGGTATTTCATTGTTCAGTAGTGGAGACTCTGCCAAGTTGCCCATACACCAGGAAATAACCTCCTGCCCATGCCCGGGCAGATAACCCTACTTAAACTCAATGGGTCACACACGTATAAAGGACATAGGCATGAAGTTATTTGGGAAGAAGAGGGTTTAGTGACAGAAGGGAAGAGAGATGAGACAAAAGAGTGGAAAAGAATACAGGTCATTAACAGCCTGGGCAAAAGTATCCATGAAAAGAAATAAACTGTGGCCATTCAAACGCTGGGGGTGAAATCAACTTGGGGCAGGAACCCCCTTTTCAGGGTTCTTTTTATTTTAGGTTAATGCCAGGTGAGAGTAGTCTGCCCTTATTCTTCAAGCCCCAATAAAATGCTGGCCAGCAAGGAGAATGAGCCTGGGTGGGGGAATGCGGTGGTGGAGGAAGGAGGCCAAAGAGGGGCTTCTCCACTTCTTGATCAACTTAGTAGATTTAGCAGAATCACCATGGAGAATGCTCTGGTATAGCTCCTGGGTCTGCAGAGGGCAGCAGTACCCAGCCACCCATGGAAGCCCAAGCCTGCAGTTTATCACTTCACCGGAGAGTCTTTAGAGAATGCTGTGTCTTGCAGGCTCAAAACTCCCTTTCAGCAACACCTTCTTCTAAACAGGTCTTTGTGGAAGACTCTGGATTCTAAGGATCCATTATGAGTAGAGTTATAGACTCAGTTTGCAGCCCTCCAATCTATTACCGCCCCCTCCCTTAAAACCTAGGCTGCTCTGCCCACTCCCAAGGTTCTTTCTAGTCATGTCTGGTCAGTGTGGTCACTTGGCAAAATATTTCAGGGCTGAGGCCAAGATGCTGAGTACCAGCCCACGTGCTCTGAAAACCCAACCTTTAAAATCCTCTCTGAGATGGGGATTTAATTAAACACTGTGTGTTCGAAAGTGGTTCAAATTAGTTTATCCATTTCTGACTGTTGTTTCCCATGTGAGCACACGCACTAACAATGTGGAATGTACTGCATGTGAAAATAAAAGACTCCTATGCTATTTAGGATTTTTTAAAACGTAAATAAATGGAATGACTGCCCTTAAATTGGTAAACCAATTCCAGCCACCATAAAGTCTTAAAAAGCCAGGCGTCTTCTAAAAGTTCTTTATGGGCACACATGAAGAAACTGCTGCAAATGTTATTGTTTGTGAATAAAATGTAAATTAGGGCTTTTGTGTTCACCTGTGAGTTTTCCTCCAAAGCCAGTGATCACATTTGAAAACTGCAATTCTCAACAGAAAGAGAAAAGTTCAGTGCTGATTGCTGGATATTTGGACCTCCCAGTGCAAACATTAACTGGCTGAGAGACCCTCTGGAATGTAATGAAGGGAACAATGTTGGGCTAAGAGCCAAAGCCCGCAACACTGGCGCCTGGAACCGAGGGATTTGCCTCCTGGTAATAGGAGCTGAGCGGGCCCGGCACTTCTGTTAGACTGGAAATGACATACTGTGATCCTTGACTTAGCCAAAGGGATTTTAAATGGAGGGGAGAGCTGGCAAGGCACAATCTCCCGCACTTTTCCGTGTTTTCTAAAACAAGCAGAGGAAATTGGAAGAAGAGAATGAGTCTATTACATCTGATCCAGTTTGGGTTGAGAGTGGAGCTTTTTAAACTGCTATTATTATTTTTTTTTCCGGTTCTTTCTCATCGTGCTCCACCACCCAGCAAGCACAGACATAAAGCAGAAACTCGAGCCGGGCTTTCATTCAAGCGGAAGGGCACCCCAACATCGCATTATTGACAGGGGTTCTGAAAACCCTGACAGCTGCAGAAATTGTGCTATTGAAGCTCAATTCCCTGGAGTTGGGAATAATATACTGATGGTATTAATTCTGTTTGGAATTGTTAAAATAAGAAAAGGTTACAGGGCTGAGGAAGGGACCTGCCTTTTCTTCCTGTGAACAAAGGCATACCTTGTGTCTTCCCTGTGTCCTTGGGATGTCATTTCCAACCTTCTGAAACTGTATCTGATTATCCATGTGGCAATTAATCATAATTAAGCAGGCCTGAGGTTTGGAGAGGTACAAAGGAGGTGGCCAAGAGCTCGCTGGCTCTGGTTCTTAACAGCCCCCTTCTCCATTGGCCCATGCAACCTCTGCTCCAGGAGCCTGAAGAAACAGTGGCAGGGTAAAGTGAGGTGTGGGGGACACCTAGCCCAAATTTTCCAGGGGGTGGGGTTTGCAGGACAGATCACAAGCTTCCTTCTCATCCCTTCCCTGGGTGTTCAACATTCCCTCCAGGTTTCAGCATGTTGAAAGCCAGGTAACGAATTCCTTCTTTAATGCCAAGTGATTTGGAGCCATTCATACAAGCCAGATTTTTCCCATTTATTACAGGAAAACATTCAATCATTATATGCTGGCACGGGATCAGGGGCACATGGAATTCTCTTCTGCCTGGTCCACCCCCAATGAGCATTTTAAAAGCTTAGTAAGCCCAGAATGCCGTCTTATTAAAAAATTTTATATATTTATAATTAAAATACAGGGCTGGCATTCGAATCGTTTTAACAGATGTAATCGGACACGCAAGGCTTTCCCGAGCCCAGGTCAGGCGAGAAACAATGGCTGCTTTAACTCTAGCCTCGGCTCAGGTTTCTGTTTGCACATGGGCCCAATTTGTACCATTTATGATTAGGTTTAAGTGAGTTGATGTGCGATTTACTTAGGAGAATTGCCATTGCGGAATATATTACGATGGTCCCCATACAGCCGTGTGGCCAGCCGTATGGCCAAAGCTTGTCCTGCCTACAACTGGACTTCTGCTTTGCTAACCCTGGGGCTCTCTTCATGGCGGCCAGCCCCTGCCCTTGGCCTTGTCTTTTCCTTGGCAAAGTGTTGGACCATTGTTTAAACAGGCAAGACCACGACTCTAAGGCAGGGCCAGCCAGAGAAGTGAAGTCCCATCCGAGACTCCAGTTCACCAAGCCTGCACTCTCTGCTAATGCACACAGTAGGCACAGTCTCAAGAAAGACATTATCTTCAAGGCTTTGGGAACATGGCCTTATATCCCACAGGAGAAGAAAGGCCCAACCCAGAGCATAAGGAGTTTGCTTGCTACCACGTTTCTACTATCCGTGATGGTATATTGAGCCCTTTAATATCACCATGTAAAGAGGTGGCAAGTGTCCTGCACTGCCTTTGTAATAGTCAAGTCACCAATGTTAAATTTCACTGTACCTAAGGGGGTACATCTCTACTATAAGGCGACACCACCCCTGCATCCGGTGTCCCTCTGTAAGAACAATCCTCTCGCCAGGACCTAAGTACCCTCATTACTTCTAGCTTCCCTGGTTCTCTGCCTGCACCTGATGGCAGGAGTTTCATGGACCACTGTATAAAGGCCTTCTGATCTGGGTGCCAATACTCCAGATGTTCTGGAAATGTCATCAGTCTCTGTCCTTCAGAGATGCGCAGCTCATGCCTTCAGAGGTCCCCTGGGCATATTCATTATGCTCCAAATCTCCAAGCAACTTCACCTTGGTTTTTGTAGATATTTATAGAAGAATATTTTTTCCCCTTTATCTGATCAGGTGAAGTGGGTGTCCTCATCCGCACTTTGATTTTGTCAAAAGGTTTGCTCAGGCCAGCTGAGAAAGGTGGTTTGGAGGTCTCCAGTTATTAGTCATCCCACAGGAGGTCACCTGTCCTTCCTAGGATAGGAGTCTGTGGGGCTTAAGAGCCCACGTTGCACTGGTTTGTCTTCTGCCTTCAAGCTAAGCCATGCTGATTGAAAAGGACAGGTGCCAAGTGCTACCCCCCTTGTCTGCCAATATCTTCCTCTCCCAACAAATCCACACCAGAGCTGACCACACAGCACGCAGCTTCCCTGGCCCTCTTTCCCACTTCCAAGCTCATTACCCTTCTCACACTGTGGGCACAAGGTGCCTTCCGGGGAAATGACATATACTGCCAAGAGAGGTGGGTACCAGGACTTGGGAACTTCTGCCTCTCACTGGAGAAAAGCCCTGCTCTCTGGCTCTCACTTTTTCCGTTTTGCATCAGGTTTGACACATGACCAGCAGCTGGAGAGCCAATAAAGAGACGTTAATAACAGTAATTCCGATGCCTTCCAAGAGAAACAGTTATGAGGGGGTGGAGGGGGGAGGAAAATACACACCTGATTCATTCCCAGGCTTTTCCTACTTCCCAAGTCTGTGAGGATAATCGTGGGCTGAAGAACAGATAAGATAAACAATGCAAAGAAAGAGTTGCCAAGTTTTAAAAGGGACTTAGGGATCTGGCTATTACCACAGCCCTGTGGAAACCAAGCTATTACGTTGTGGATTTGATAGCACTATACAAAAGATTGCCCTAAGAGATGACTTGAATGAGAAATGTCCCCTATAGGTTCCTGAATTTGAACATTTGGCCTCCCAGTTGGTGGTGTTGTTGGGGAAGTGATGAGAGGCAAGCCGTGAATAAATATGTCCCGGGCTACTTTGTGCTTGACCCCAGGGACCAGCCTCTAAAATTAACCAAGGATCCTAGGATCCTCCTATGAGTCAAAATGTCTTTACCTTATAACTGAGGAAGAGCCAGGCGCTAAGCAATTGTGATTTTGTTGTGGAATTACTTGAACTAGGCAAAGATGGTTACATTTGTTTATGCTGCACTTGTTTAATTATGTAACGAGTTGCCTGCCTAAGGCCCCTGACTGGTCTAATAAGAAGCTGAATGGCCAATAGTTACGCAGTAGAGGGATGGGTGGGGCTGGCGGGCAGGGAGAATAAGGAGGAGGAGCCTAGGCTTGGGAGAGGAGGGAGAAGAGAGAATGAGGGAGATAGAGAAGAACGGGGGGGGGGGGGGGGGGAGGGGGGGAGAACCCCAAGGCAAAACACAGAGGACAAAAAACAGCTTAAAATAAGTTCTAAGAGCCAGTGGGACAAGCATAAGATAAGGCTGAGCATTCATTACTAATAATAAGTCTCCATGTAGTGATTTGTGAGCTGGTTGCTGATCCAAAAGAAAGCCTACTACACTATTTTCTCCAATAATCTTACTCCCCAAATAAGAGACTCCAGCCTAGTCTAGATGGACCATCCTTTCCATCCTAGGCTCTCTAGGAGACAGATGTAGAAACAGGGGTCCGGACATGACTATTGGTTAGTCACTGAGTCCTTCTCTCTAGCTTGAGAACACCCTTCTCTCAGGAATGGAGACAAGGAAGGTGACCTCTGCTGCCTCCACAGCCTAGAGGTTTCTGCCTTTCCTTTCCAGGAGGAGAATCAGCACATCTGCAGCAGTAAGGATGGGAGCCAGGAGCTCCCCAAAGGGTCTGGGTTTGGTGTAGGAATTACATGAGTCTGTCCGGTACTTCCTTAGAAATCATCTGAGTTGTTCAATAGAAGCCCTCAGGGTTATTGGAACAGGCTTTTGTGTCAGACCTCTGCCACCTCACTCAGCTCCATCTCCTACCTCACCCAGCTCCATCTCCTAATAGGAAGCTTCCCACAAAAGAGTTATATGAGCACCTTCCAGGTCACACCCTTTTCCAAGCATGCCTCTTTCTCAGGCATGGTTACCAAAGTTTATTCAACTCGACTAGGCCTGACTTCTTGTCCTTGGGGGCTCCTTGGATGCTGATGCTGGTGCCATCTTCTCTTCACTCATTCACCAGGGGCTACAGGAGTCTGCATGGCACATAGAATATCTGAGCTGTACAAGACTAGGAAGATTACAGCCTGACGAAACAAAAGGACCTGACCCTTTTGAGTAGCATAGTCACCTATGGGACAATAGCCGCATGCCCTGGGCTTACTAGTTGAAAAGATGGAGACATTCAGTGCTTAGCTGAGACCTGAGACCTAGGGGGAGTCCAGTCCAATGCCTAGCTGGTATCTGTTATGTTCTGCTACTCCACAGGATGGAGAGAATTTCGCTGGTTCCCACAGTGACTTTTATGAGTTCTATCTACATGTTTTTCTGTACCAGCTGGAAATTTTTAGATTATCGGCATTAAATTTAAATAAAATATATCTACCACGATTGCAAAGAAAAAATATGTTACCAGCAGGGTCAGAATTAGTCAAATTGATTGGGAGAAACAAGCGAGATGTGGTTGGAGGGATAAGAGGTTGTGTTGGGACCCTGTTTTTCTCTTCACCAGTGTCTTCCCTTTCCTTCCTCCAACTTTATTTGTTGACTTAGTACATACCTGAGTGTTTTGCCTACATGTGTACATGTGGATCATGAGTGTGCCTGGTACCTGAGGAAGACAGAACAAACACCAGATTCCCTGAAGCTGAAATTGATGAGCTACCAGGTAGGTGCTGGAATCCAAACCTGGGTTTTCTGCAAGAGCAGCTGGTGTTGTTTTAACTGCTGAGCCATCTCAGAAGCCCCTTCCTCCATTTGTCTCGGTAAAGGAAACAGGCTCTCATTTAGCCAGGTCTGGCATTTAACACTGGAGTTCACCGTGCAGCTAAAGACAACCTTGAGCATCTGATGCCCCTGCACCTTCTTCTCAAGTACGGAGATTACAAGAATGTTGTACCACACAGTTTATTCTATGGAGAGGATAGAGCCCAGGGCTTTGTGAATGGCAGATGATGTCATAATTTGGAGTGACAGTCATCACATCTTTCACGGGAATTACCAGAGGATAGGTAGAGGAGAGTGTCCTGGGGAAAGTGGGGAGGTCCCTAAAAGGTCTTTGCCATGGAATCCCGGTAGCTGTCTTTTTTTTGGGTGTCTGTTCAGTCTGGTTATTCTTCCAGCCTCTGAGATAGGGCCCCCAATGTGTCCTGAGTGCTCATGTCACAGCTGATGCTAGAAGGAGAGATAGAATTTGGGTCACACCCCCAGTCTCATGCTGGATTCTGGTTCACCCTGCAAGAGCTCCAGGCAACATATAGAGTCATATTTATGTCATGAAGGGAAGCTGAACATTCTGCTTTCATATGTTTCCAATCAGAACACCAGAATTTTAGCATCGGGATCTCCTCTCTTCCCCCATAAGCTTCTAGTATGTGGTAACATAGGCCTGCTGCCCCTCCACGAGGGGTGTTCCACCTATGGTCATGGTCCACTTTCCGTAAAGGTTCCTATGGCTCTCGGTAATTCTGTCCGTCCTGAATATGTGAATCACCTTGGTACTTTGAGAGTGGCTGACATCCCGTACTCCATGATGGTCATCCTGCCAAGAAGTTCAATTTCAAGTACAACATGGGGGTCCTGGCGGCATCTCAGGGGACTCAGAGGAGCTCCGGGGGCAGTTCATGCCTGTGCAGTAATCCTGCAGTGAATTCGGAAGAAAGTACAAAAATACATGGCTGTGAGGAGGCCGGATCCTTCATTTCATCCCTGTAAGCCCAGGGGATGTTCTGCAGTGGAGGCCTCTCCAAGCTCTGCAAGCAACTGAAAGAGTTTCATATCACGTTCCTCTCCTTTAAGTTATAGTGTGAAGTTGGCCTGGTAAGTTCCCTGGTTTGGTTTTCTGGATCAGAAGGCAGGGGGAAAATTGATTTGAGCTGGAGGAATCCAGGGTTCATTTGCTTTTAGACAGCCAGATAGCGGAACACAAGGGAAGCCCTCCAAACTCGCAGAACATATGTACTTTGTGTGGGCAAGTTTGAGCATCAGGGCTTAGGCTCAGCCTGAGGGCGACAGGAGTGGCAGTTCTTAGCAAGAATGTAGGTTGATGTTCCAGGGAAACCTAGATTCTAGATGCAGCCCCTGGAGGAAGCCAGTGGGCCCCAGGAACACAAGTCCTACTGACTTGTTGGGACAATGTGCCACATCCCCCTTCACTTCTTTCTTAGCCAAAGGTCTTCAAACTATTCACCCTTCTGGGAAATGTCATAGACCTATAGGGAGAAGAGGGTGTGTGATGGCCACAGCCACTCCCTGGGAAGTGACATGTGTTTCCTTGGCCAGCACTAATATCTCCTGGTGCTGACCTGATAGGTCCTAGAAACAGGTGTACGTGGGGCTTGTGTCCTCCTCATGTGCTGTGTGACCCTCAGGGACGCTTTGGTCCTACCGGGCCACTCTTGAGTCTATAAATATCCACAGTGAAGGATGATACATTCAGCAAGGTGTCTTCTGTACCAAGTAGTCCCATCACCTTTCAATTTAAAGAACAGTCTGAGAAAAGCATGAGCATCGAGAATACACTTCAGCCCAGTTATTTGCTCATGGCTGCCTATTTTGGACTCAAGACAGTACTCAACAGTCCTTTTGTTTGGCTTGATTTGTCTATAGAAGGAAACATCTAAGCAGAACAAATGCAGGTTCCCCATGCCCTTACATATTTTCAAAGTGTCCACCAAGGATGGTCTGAATAGAAATCTCCAACACTCTAACTCTCCCTCGCCTCAGCACCAAGTGCCCCCAAATGAGAAGCATCTCAAAATCTGAACTGAACCATCCCTGGTGAGGTTTCAACTGGGGTGGGAGTTGTTTGGGGGTGCAAATGAAAGACCAGAAGAGCTATATCTGACCAGCCATAGACCCAGCCATATTTGTGGTGGATGCTAGATACCGCTGGGCTGATCCTCTGACTTTGTCCTTCTGCTTTTGCTATAATAGCTCTGGGCTCACTCAGATTCACACTCTCCTCCCCACATAGAGCTAAAACTGATTCTGTCTCTGCCACTATTTAGCAAAGAGAACCATCTCCTTGGAAGGCTAAGGCTGACTCACCTTGGACATCCTGGACCTGTGGCTGCCCTTGAACCAGGCACCAAGGATGGGGGCTACAATGTGCTTGCTGGGCCAGTCTCAGCTACTCAGCTGGCGAGGGAGAGCCTGGTCTTGGGCCACCTGGGTGAGATGTTGTGAGGGACAGATCCCCTCCTAGCAGGCTGCCTTCTGTGAAATAGTCAGTAAGCTAGAGCTGTGGAGGTGCTTGTTTAGTCTTTGTCTTGCAGATTTTAAACATATCTTGATTTCGGTGATTTTTCAAAGGGAATGACACTAAAATAAATACAGATTTAAGCTGATACAAGTGATTTATTATAAAAGATCTTAGTGGGTTGAGAGGATGGCTTAGTTGGTACAGCGCTTTTTCTCCAAGCTCTAGGAGGTTCCCTGGGGTCTCACAGGGACAAGAGGGCATAGTGGCAAACAGTCATAATCCCAGAGTCCAGAAATGAAGACAAGTAGATCCCTAGAGCCCCTGGGCAGTCAGCCTAGCCCAAAGACAAGCTCCAGGTTAGTGAGAGGCCCTAAGACTGTCCTTCAGCCACTTCATGCACAGACCCTCAGTCTCTGCTTGAAGAGTGTTCTGACTTACACACACACACACACACACACACACACACACACACACACACACACACACACACACACACACACACACGTCTCCTCAGCCAAGCTCACAGATGTTTATAGTAATTTCTGAAATGCTGAGAATGTGGGGTGCCCACAGATACATTTTCACTCTGATGGAGAAGGCAGCAGAGAGGAAGGGTCTTTAAAAGAGGTACCTATATACAATGTTCAAGTGTGTACAATTAGAATGAGTGATTTATGTTGACATTAAAGGTCTCAGATAAGATGAGTTTGAGCAATTAATACATAGATAATAGCTTGTTGTGCATATGTATGTGTATTTGTATGCATGTGTATGTGAATGTTTGGGTATGTTATACGTGTGTGTATTAGTGTGCATGCATATGTGGATATATTTGCATTTATGTATATATAAATGTATATCTGTGTGCCTATGTGTTCTGTGTGGGTATATGTGTGGTTGTCGTGTGTGTGTGTGTGTGTGTGTGTGTGTGTGTGTGTGTGTGTGTGACTCTAATTCACTGGTATGTGCCTCTTGGCTAATAGGCATTGCTATCATGTTCAATTTGGGGATATAAATAAAAAGCTGCTATAAAATTCATGTACAATTGTTTTCTGTGATCTGTTCTCTTTATGTTTTAGTAAAAAGTAAGAAGTAAAACTTCTATTCAATATTAACTTTCTAAGACACTGCTGGCTTTAGAAGGTGATTACAGTTGCACTGTATAAAGTGGGGCTGTATACTTCACCGGGAGAATGCTGTCTACCTGCTGTGAGGCCCTGATTTCAGTGCCCAGGTGCCAAGAAGATTTTTTTTTTATTATTAAAATTACACCACCTTGTCCTCCCATACTCAAGCCTTTGCCAGCTGTTTCCTAGCTTCACCAGCATTTAGTAATGTCAGTCTTTCCAACTTTGGCTGTTCTGGTGAAAGCGTGACGTGGATTTGACATTCAGTGCCACGGTGACTCACACAATGTAACACCTTCTCATGCACCTGTTGCACATTTTACATCTTCTTCTGTGAGACATTTTTTAAATATGTTTTTGCCTATTTTAAAAAAGTAGGCTGTTTTTCTCTTAGTGGATTCCAAGAGACAAGATTTTGATGACTCTTCATGTCTGTCACAAACCCTTCCCCAGACGGTGCCTTTTGGTTGAAGTTAGACTTGCAGGTATTAACTTGTTGTTGTTCAATTCATGAGTTAAAAAAAAAAAAAAAACAAACAAACAAAAAAAACGATGATCTTACTGTAGCCCTAGTTAGCCTGACTGAAGGTGATTTTCCTGTTCCGTTTCCAGGAGCTGGAATTACATGTGAGCGCCACCACCCCGGCTTTTGATGACTGTTTTGCCTACAATCTTTCCACTATCTCTTCTAAATTCTTTCCTGACTCAAGGCTGTGAAAACAGGAATTTTTTTCTTTTCTTCCTGACATTTCATAATCTAAGCTTTTTAATGTTTAGACCTATAAGTCACCTCAAATATACTTTTTTTTTTTTTGGTTTGGTTTTGACACAGGAAGTGGGGGTTGAAGTTGACTTTTTTCTATGATACTTTCTTGGCAGCCCCAACACTGCTCTATGAAAAGATGAGACTTCCTTGCTGAATTTCTTTGGGCCTTTATCAAAAGTCGTTTGACCATACATATGTAAGGCTACTCCTGGGTTTCTCACTGAGCCTCTTTGATCTGTTTATCAGCCTGTACATCAAAGCCACACCAGCTCACTAGCCACAGCAGCTGACAGAGCTTGATATCAGGGAGAGAATTTTTCCTGCCCGTTTTTCAAGATTGAGTCATCTTAGATTGTGATTACTGTATAAATGTTTGTGTTTTGTGTTAGCTTTTCAGAAATGTTTGAAGGCATTTTCATTTGGATTATGTTGAATAACATAATTATTTATATTTTAATTATATAATAAATATTATAATAGATTTTATATAATATAAATATTATAATAGATTTGGGGTAGGGGTGGGATTTCTTTGTAACAATGAATTTAAAGTTCATGAACTATATTTTGTCATTCTTTTAGCTGCTAAAAATTGCTTTTAGAAGCTATCCTTTGCCTTCTTGGCATAGATGTCTAGCATGGTTCATATGTTTTTAGGAAAGTTATTCTTAGACAGTTTGTGTGGTTTTTTTTTTTTTTTTTCAGTGATACTGTGGATGGAACTGTTTCTTCAGTGAAGGGTGTTCTCTGTGTGTGATCCCGCACAGCATCTGTACACCTTGTCCATTTCATTTATGAACTGGCTCGGCCACTTACAAGTTCCAGTAAGGTTTGCACCTCTACAGCATCCTAGAATATTGCCAAGTCAGCAGAGAAAAATTATTTACACCATTTATAAGTTTGTGGCCTCTATTTTTAAACGTTGTATTGCTCTATTCATGGGCAGTGTTAAGAACACGTGCATCACTTTACAATAGGCTTGGAGGGGAAGTACTGGCAGTTTCAGCTTAGCGTTGCACAAGGGTGGTAGATGTGTTTTATGGATGTGTTTTACCTTAAGGAGCACATTACTGCTTCTTATAGTCCGGGGACTCTCTTCTGCTCATCAACGATTACCACTGAGTCACAGCAAACACTTATGTCTGCACATAATGAAATGGTGGTTTCCTCCTTCGTTTCAGAAACTTGGAAGAAGTTAAACTGACTGATTTTTAAGTCCTACATTAACCATGCAATCCAGACATAATAATCTCCTACTAAGACTGTTGTGGATTGATCAGAAAATCTTCCCACGGGCACAGGTGTTTGAACACTTGATCCCCAGATGGTGGTGCTGTTTGAGAAGGTTTTGGAATCTCTAGACAGCAGAAGTGGGGTGCTTTGAAGAGAGCCTCAAGGGCCAGCTTCATTTCCTAATCATGCTCCAGCCCTTGAGGGGACCTGCAGGGTGGCCAGCCAAATCCTGCTCCTTCACCCATGTTTTCCTGCCTGCTGCCATGAAGACCCCAGCATGGTAGACTCTACTCCAAACTGTGAGCCAAGATAAGCCCTTCCTCCTGTAAGTTGCTTTTTCATGTTATTTATTACTGAAATTTGAAATATTTTATTAACTATTTTACACACATGATCTTTTATTGATATATTTTATATTATCTGCGTTAGTTTTTAAGATCAGAACTATGTAGCTCAAAAAAAAAAAAAAAAAAAGTCTTAGTCTTAGTTAGCCTTAGATTTGTTATCCCAGCTCATCTAATATGGAAGAAATAAGGAAATTTAGCTATTCACACTGTAGAAATATCAAAAAATGCTGTTATATAATATAAATACATACAATTTGTACTAAAAATCTTATGTCTTGGTAAGCTATATGTTTTGAGTTTTCCTATTCTTCTGATTTACAGAAGTTATTCACATGAAGATGTCCAGGATATTTAGTATTGCTTTTCTTTATGACTGTCCTGTGAATATTTAATAACAATTTCTCTGTCATTCACACTGTTGATAACTCCAATCTTCCCTTCTCAATTTTTGCTTGTCTAGTCTATTTGCAGCCGACAAAATATCGATTTTTATGAATATTTTCAAATACCTCAATTGATCATTGCAAAATATCATTTTTAAAATTTCAAGATTTTCTCTGATCTGAGTGCTGAAACTACGCGGAGGCCACTGTTGCCTGGTAACCTGGCCTTGCTCCTGTTGTAGCCCAGTTCTGTGATAACTCACTTTGATGCTTCTTGACAACACGTGTCTTTAAGGACTCACCTCCCGACACAGTAGCAATGGATTTTGGAAGGGACATCAAAGTCCCAGCAGATGTTCTATGAGGTTAATACAAAAAAAGTAGGTCTTAATAGACTATGTTGGTAACGTTGGTGAAAATGGGTGTTTTGTAGATTTAGAGTGTAACTATAAACCTAGGGTTTTTTTTTTTTTTTTAAGGAAGTTTGATGTTTGCTTATTTTTTTCTGTTTGTTCATTTGTTTTTTTACCCCGAAACTCACTTTTAGATACTCATTTTATAAAGATGTATGCACATGTTTATTTTAATAACAATAAAAGAACAAGAATAACCGCTCAACAGCGAGGAACCCATTAAATCATTGTTGGCCTATCCACAAAACAGAATACAAAATCAAACATTAAAAGAATGCGCTCTGCCCTGATATGAAACCCATCTCCAAGTTACATTTTTAATTGAAACAATCAAGATGTGCTAAAATATGCATACTATATACACACACGGTCTCACGTTCATTTGCATGTGTTTAAAGACTATAAGACACTCTTGTGAAGGCTCCAGCTGCCAGTGAGGTTTGATGATTGGGTGGGGGGAGGCTTTCTTTCCTTGTGTATTCTCTCTAGTCTCTTCAGTTTAATTTTAGGAATGAATATAAATTACTTTTTATTAAGTATTTTAAAGCATTGTTTGGAGATGTTTACCTAGGGTTGACATTCAAGCATGGGCTTATAAAATGTAGCTGAGGTAACAAAGTAGCTGCCTGTAATTATGTCAGACCCTACGAGCGTGGGGTAAATTTCAGTGGGTAAAGAGAGGATCCCATTTTGGATCTTCTTAGCCACATAGAAAGCCAGGCATGGTGGCAGGGGCCTGAGAGCCCATGAGCTCACCAGACAACTGGGGTAGCCAATCAGTGAGCTTCACGTTCAGTGAGAGACCTTGTCCCAAATGCTAAGGTGCAGTGAGAAAGAGGACACTTGGTATTGACTTCTAACATCCATAAGTACAGGCATGGATACAAACACACATGCATACTTGAGCACATACCACATGTACTTGTGCATATGAATTTAAAAGAAGAAAGTGCCCACAGTTTGCCTCTTGTGAATATAAAATGAGTCTCTGGTCCTTACCACACAGAACCTGTCTCTTGTTGTTAAATATAGAACTATACTGTAGATCACATGCTGCTGTTTATGTTCGCTGGTCCCACTGGTGATATAAGGACAGTGTTACAAGGATTCACACTGTTTGAGGCTTTTCATGTGGTCCTTCACCCCTCTTATATACTGACAAAATATTGCTCACACAACCTTCCCCTTAGCTTCCTTCTCTTGGCATGGCTTTGACTCTCTTTAGCAAAGAACTTTATTCTGAGCTGGACCTGCTGGAATAATGAGCTATTAGCCATGTATTTGCCTTATCAGATCCACTAATTAATAGATACTAAATGTAAGGTAATGCTTGATGGCTTGAGAACATTGAATTAACCCTTACTTTGGATGAGCAGGGCATATACTATGGCAGCCAGGTATGGCTCTAAGATCTGGGCTAAAGAGTGTAGCCTGTGGCACTCTCTGCATGAGCTGTCACAGCCACAAAGAGGTCCTAGCCAGCCCATCACTTTGAGTGACAGAGATGACAATTGGCCAACATCAATTTACCAACCTATCAATACCCATAGTGTACCCTTCTGGCTACCAGGGACTGTGAGATGCACACAGATATAGGATGTAAACCTGCTCTCAGGGAGGTAGCAGCTCACTGGAAAACAGGCAGGAAGTACAATAAAGCAGAACCACAGACCTGCAGCAGAACTTAAAACCAGGACAGCCCTGAAGTCTGTGACAAGAAGGAGCCATGGCCAGTGGTGGCCCAGTACCCACTGGGAGGATTGAGGGTAAACAGTTGTCTCTCTGCAGCCTTAGCCCTGCATGAGATTACTCTCAGATGAGAGAGGATGTGTCTACTGACAGAGCTCCCTGAGGAAAGCCTGGCATGTGGTGGCATAGGAATCCTGAGAGCTTGTCTCTGCTAAGGAGGGGTTTCCTAATCACTCTTTTCTGAGCAGGTAGCAATTCTGGGATAGCACCTCAGGATTTCATATTTGAGGCCCTGGGCTCAGGCACAAGGTAGCATCTCAGAGGCCCAAATGAGGGGCTGGAGAGAAGGCCCAGTAGTTAAAAGCACTCACTACTCTTACGGAGGTCATGAGTTCTGTTTCAAGTCATGTGACTCAAGATGACCCATAACTCCAGTCCAGGGGATCTGTTGTCTTGTCACATTGTCACATGTGGTGTACATAAACTCATGAAGGCACTACTACTACTACTACTACTACTACTACTACTACTATGCACACACACACACACACACACACACACACACACACACACACACACACACAAACCAAACCTTCAGGGCCCAAGTGAACCAAGTCTGAAAGTATAGCTCAGGGTCAGTGAGAGTGAGTTAGTACAATCAGGAACCTGGGTTCTTCCTTTGGAAAGAGAAACCACAGCTACCAGCTGTGATTGTCCCTATGTGGGTATGTGGAGGTCACACAGATAGCCTGGGTTCCTTTGTTGGTGACGTAAGCTGTGCTTAGATGAAAAGTGGCTCAAGCTTTGTAATAGTCTCAGTGTCACTAGAAGACTCCTAGAGCAGAAGGCAGAGAAGGACTGATGTGAGGACTGAGCCAGGATGTGCATTCCCACCATAGATGCTGATGTGTGCTGTGAGCCAGGCGGCTTTGACGTAGCCAAGAGCACACTGACATGAAGAACAGGACTCCTGTGTGCCGTGACTATTCCTAGGAGTGCCACAGTAAACATGACCACCTTGTCTTTGCAGGGTTGCTCTCTTGGTTCAGGGAGCAGGACTGAATTGTGATGTTAGTTTGCCTTATGCCCCTCACTCTGCTTTTATCTCCTCATGTTGCCCCTGCCCCCCAGCAGAGCTTGTATTGCAAAGACCCAAGTCCCCTCTTCATTTAGATTTCCTCCCAGGCCATTTGGAATTTATTCCTGGGACACGCTCCAGGCAGATTCCCATTTTGCTCAGTGCTGCAAACATGGAGAACGCACTGGAAAGCTCACTGAATTTCCTGTTTAAACAATTATCTGCAAACTTAATTTTCCTTAAGTTAGCCATGGCTCAGAGGTGTGTGCATATCTTATTTGAGAAGCAGAGTTTTATAGAAAGGACACAGAACAAAAGCAGACACACTGTTCTTGTACTCAGCTGTGGACTTGTTCCCAGCTCTCATGGAATATGGTGACTTGAGTGTCATCTGTTTGTAAATGTCTCCAAAGTGGCCCAGCATCACAATGATGCTCCCAGCACATGGTTGTATGAATAAGTGCACCCCCCCTCCAGTTCTCAGGCTCTGAAGGTGGAAATGGCTCCAGCTCCCACCAGACTAGCCTATAGAGATGACAAGCTGACACTGACTGGCTCTTTCACTCCTGGCCAGGTTCTTGGTACTCATGTTGGCTTTATTTTCTCCAAGATGGTTCCAGCTTAGATGTTTCCAATTACACTTGGCTCAGCCATACTGGCTTTGCTGACGTAAGCCTGTCATCAGCGTCACCATCACCATCCGGGGACATTTCCTGTGGACCTCTTGCCAACTGTTGCTAGTTCTACTAATGGTTCTCTACTGTCTGTCATGTGCCAGGCCTGGTGCTAAATGCTGGGCAGACGGCCATGCATGCAGCATCTTGGCTTCAGGAGCCTATGCTATAAGAGAGCAGAGAAGCATAGTTCGAAATAACATAAACAGAGATGTGCTGTACAGGGGGCTTCCAAGTTGGGCAGATGCATCAAGGAAGAGGTTCGGAGCCACAGTGTCCTGGAGGGTAAGTCATACTTCACCAGGGAAGAGGAAGCCATGAGCTCAGGAAGTTTTCCAAGGGATCCTGAACTTGAGCCCAAAGTCATGATCAGATATTGGAAGGAAGTCTTGCTGGATTTCTACCACAGGTCAGCATTGCAGCTGCCACCTGGCAGAAGTATAGAAGCTGGTAGAGAGGAAGGAATGTGCCCCATCTCTTCTCATTGGAATATTCTCTGTGGGACTCTCCCGAGCCTCTCAAAGAACGGCCTGCTGGCTCTTTGTTCCATCCTGCTCTACCCAGGGACTCCAGAATCCAGGCCCAGAAAAATCAGTCCATGCCATCTATGAGGTACCAGGTATCAAGAATAATATTAGATAGATTTGGCTTGGCATTGGTGAATAACTGGAGACTGAATATTCACTTCACACAATTTCTTATGTTTATACATTTACCACTTACAGACTATTGATAGATATGCTACCATGGATGAGTGGGTAGTCACACATCATATACATGCATGTTAGCCATCCAATGTGCTGGACAGGAACACAGGCTGTGAAGCACTGAGGCCTTGAGATTTTGAGTGACTTCTACATACAGTTCATCAGTGGGGAAGCTGAACTTCCATAAAAGGCTGCCATAACCCTAAGGGTTTACCTCTGGAGAGGTGGGAGGGCAGGCATTCACATGGAGCGCGAGTGTCAGTGTGCAGGCTTGGGTCTCTCATCCTCAGCTAACAACAGTGGCACTTGGCATTTCCCAGAGTGACTTGGAATACAGTCATTGCCCATGTATGTCTTATATGGTTTTATCACCGATCTCATTTGCTATGTTAACTTTGTCCAGTAGAATATGACACTCAAGTATGAAAGTCCTAAGATTAGGAAACTTCTTTTTCAGAAGAAGACCATAGCCTAAGAGAATGAACAATAATTTCAAGTTCATCTCCTGCTTAGGCCAAATCAAACATAGTTCATCTTACCAGTTGTTCCCAGTGTCTCTCAAAGTTTTCATTCTCCATCAGAACTTAATTAAGGATCACCATGGCTGTGGTTTCTATAACTTCTTTGTGTCTTTTTAATTTATTGTGAGTGTTTTTAGTTGATTTTGTTTTACATTAATATTATTAAAAATGAGTTTTATCACCATATGAGAAGTCCCATTTTTAGGGTCTAATCTCATATTTTCACCGAAGTGGTATTTAACGTGTTTATCTGTCCCCCATATTTACTGTGAATAGGAATTAGGACTGAAAACTTCATCAAGTTATAAACATTTGGTAAAAACACTTGTACTTCACATGGCTCTCCATCAGAGACACCTGACACGTTTTTCCACCAACACCGATGTTGCTTAAGATAATATCTTGTTTATCTTTTCATAATGAAGACATATTTTCTCCTTGGCCACTAGCAAGTAATTAATAGCATAACAGCTGGCAACTGACTGATGGTTTTAGCATCATCTGATTTTCCTTAGCTGAGCTGTTTCTTTAGAATCTCTGTGTTCATAGACTAAGGGGATGCCTCATAGGTAGGGTGTTTTCACTGCAAGCATGAGAACTCAAGTTTGCGCTCCCAGAAGCCACTTAAAGTTGAACATGTTAGCATATCTGTAAGACAGGGCCAGAGGGGGGCGGGGCCCAAATAGCCTTATGGGCACATTGCTGAAAAATAAGGACTGAGACCTGAGGTTGTCCTCTGGCTTCCATGCGTATGCTGTGGCACACACATATACTGATATTCAAACACACACACACACACACACACACACACACACACACACACATTCAATTAAATTGTATATAATTTTATATTATACTTTGTGTCTATATAATACTGTTCTCTGACTTAGGATTCTTATGGTTTTTTTTTTTTTAATCCTTTTTTTTTAAAAAAAAACTTGAACATTTCTAAAAACAGAATCTCATTTTGTGGACACTTACATATGCACTTGGCCCAATATCCTTGTGGAGACAATTACTAGAAACAGAGATCAGATTACACACATGGAAAAGTTTGCTGTGGTTGACAAACCTCCCACCTGTATGTCAGATCCATTTTCGTGTCCCCCTACAGCGTGGTGTGGGATAAGTCTTCCTCTGGGCCTACCTTTCCTCCAGGTCTCAGTTGACAAATTCCAAAATGCTGGTGGGTGTGTACGTGCGTGGAGAAACTGAAAAAGATGGGAAAAAGTAAGATGTTCCAGGGAACCTCATAATTCGTGGGATAGAGATCTTCAAAATCTTTCTAATTTGTGTTCTTCTGTAAGGAGGACTTTATAGGCTGTCTAATGATTAGAGCTGCATCTTTCTTTGAAAAACAACAGTACGGTGTTTCCTAATGAACCCTTTACCAGTTCTTCTGTCTTTTTCTCTGTCTCTCTCTTTCTTTGTGTGTCTCTGTCTCTGTCTCCATCTCTCACATGCACACAGAGTCCCCATCTAGACTTATGGATTATAGATATTTCCACAATCAGTTACTGTTATCATCACTTTCATGCCCACACAGCTGTCCCAAAGGTAGCCGGTGGGATGTGCTTCCAGCTGCTTCCCATGTGCTACTGACACCACCATTTATTTTTGAGGCCTCTTTATTTTTAATTAAAAAGCATGCTTTTTTTTTTTTTTTTTTTTTTTTTTTCCGTCTCTAGCATGACTAGATATCCCAGGATCTCCCAAGCATTTTCCTTACCCTGGAAATAGAAGGAGCCGGTGTTTTTTTTTGTTTGTTTGTTTTTGTTTTTGTTTTTGTTTTTGTTTTTGTTTTTTTACCCTGGGGTCTCTATAGCCTGGGGAACCATGCTTGGAGAGCAGAAGGCTACAGTGTGTTGGCTGCTGCTGACAGTTCTTGTCTTGAGGGCCTGTGAGTAGATGAGCTGTGATTCATGCTACTTCATTTTAGATGTAGCTCTTTACTCCTTTGACATTTTAATTATATGTGTTTGCTCTTACGTGGAAGAAAATTAAACTTTGTTTTCACTTTGTTCTCCCATAATTATATCATTTCAGATTTCATCATGAGAGAGGCCACACAGTAGAGGAGGAAGCATTGTGTTTGTTCCCTCCAGATGAATCTCTCCAGAAGCTCATTGGATTGTTCTAGAAAAATCTCTATTCTGTGTGATTTGTAACTCGGTTCATTTATTTGGCTTTACATTCAATTATGCTTATTTTATGCTTGAATATATGAAATGCTTGCCTAGTTCAGAACTCAAAAGTGATGACAAGGGTCTTCAGAGATATCTCAGACTCATTTCTTCCTCTCTAGCTGTTGACTCTGAGCCCCAGGGAAGGGTCTAGTTTATCCTTTTGGTATAACTTATATAACATATTATTTGCTCCAATTTGCAAAAGAAAACTAAATATGTAGGTAAGTGGATAGGTGGGTAGATGATAGATGGGTGGATGCATGGATAGATAGATAGACAGATAAATTTTTGGAAATTGTAAACTAATAATGGTTTTTCTCACTCATTTTAAAAAATGACATAGATACTTATTAAATGGATGGTTATACTATAGGTTTCCCCAATCAATGCCATCTAGTTGATTTTTTGAAAAATATAATAACTATAAGGACTAACTGCATTTGGGTTTTATTGCTGTTTTTTTTTTCACTTTGCATTCATAACAATGATTCTCCCAGATTCCTTCTGTAAATAATATGTGGGTGTGTGACTTGGTGATTACCCATAAGCAGCATATGTACATGCTAGCATGGTTTGATAAATATTGCGCATTCCCCTGTCTACCAAGCTGTAGCATTCTGTTGTGAAATATTTGTTTACACTGTATGAAAATACGTTGCTGTGATTAGCTTAATAAAATGTTTAAATGGAAAATGTGTCAGCATACATGTTTTCTGCAGGGTCTGTCCCCAACATTGTGAGCCATCAGACTTCTGGGTCTTGGCCCATCTGAATGATGAGAAACACTACTTCAAACATGTTTTGCTCTATCCTGACTGCATGTAAAGTTGAATGAGTCTGTGGAACATTTTCCCTTCTGTTTGGATGAATTAGCCACTCAGGTCTTTTGCTCATTTTTCAATTCCTGTTTTGGTCCTTTCCTACCTCTGTTTTTATGAACACTTTAGAGAAATAGCCTGTTTGGGGTATAGGGCTCATGTTTCCTATGGTCTGCCACTTCATTTGCCCAGAGTTTTTTCATTCCAGTTAAAAACCAAAGTGGATATTGTCCATCAAAATGCTGCTCTCCAACATGGCATCCTACAACATGATACCTGTGTAACAGAACAAATGTTAGAAATAAGACACGCTGCTGCTTTTGAAACTGGCCAAGTGGATGGTTCAAGTGTTTCAGAATTCAGCCGACTTTCATGGGTAGCTCTCACATTTCATCAAGTAGCCAGGCTTATCCAATTAATCAACAAACTTTGGGTGCTATTCCCAGGCCTGCCTCTCTGTTAAAGAGTAAATGTGGTTGACAACTATGAAATCTACCAGTTCTGCCCTAGGAATGTGACCTCGTTGGCCACCAGTGGCCTGTTGCATAAGCTTGTCAGGTAGAAAGGAGAAGGCAGCAATTTCTAAAAACCACAGGAAGGCTTTTCTAGAAGTCTTCTCTCAAACGTTTGTTTCATGAATAGAGGTGTCACTATATCAGACTTCCTCCTGGCAGGAAACAAAAGTCACATTGCCAATAGCAACGCCGAGAAGGAGAAGGTGTTTAGGGAGGACACATAGAAAAGAGTGGCTAGGACCAGGAACAGGGCCACATAGTCACCCCTGTTAATTCAAGGTGGTATCAGGGAGAAGGTCCTCAGAAAGAGTATGTGAGAAAGTCACCATAAAGAAGAGGTCAACTTGAGAGTAGCTAAACACTTTGATCATGGGACAAAGTCAGTTCAAATGACTTCTATATGTTTGGCTTCACTCCTCCTTGCCATGTTCCCACATCCAACTGTCAGGTGCTCAACACACTCCCTTCTACCCTACTGATGTGACCTTTAGCTATGAGCCTCCTGGGAAACAGAGGGTGGAAGGACCAGTCTGTATTGACTACCCCCATTACTTTGGAACTTCTTAAAGTACTGCCCATTCCCCCTTAACGAGGACCATAGGCTCCGACATGATCAAGATCCAATTGTGACAACCAGCTGTCCAGGTGTGGGGGCATGGATCACTAGGCTCGGTGGTGAGACTGTTAGAGCAGCAGCAGACAAGAGCTTCTGCTTCCTTCTCTCAGTGGTCCAAAAGCCAGAGGGATAATGAAGCTCAATCCGTGGAACTGATGTGGCTGCCAGCATCACTGCATCTGAGGCCAGGACCCCACAAGACAAATCTATAAATGAGGAAGACAGGACCAAGGGCTCATTCATCGCTCCCAAGGCTCATTAGTCCACACAGGATGGAAGACACCTCAGTTGGTTTGGAGTTTTTGTTTGTTTGCTTGTTTGTCCTCAGACATAAATTCTTAAATTCAAGTATTGTATATTCAATACTTCTTTATATTTCAGAAAAGCAGTCTTCAAAATGAGTCTTTTGTTTGAAACCAAATCAGAGTAACTTTGTTTCCAATCAGTGGACAATGCCCCCATGCTCTGACAAAGCCACTGCTGCCCATGGTTTACTTTGTTGGTGCTCTTGTAGGCAGAACAGTAGAGTTTGTAGAACTTTTCAAAAGTTAGTAGATAGGCTCCCACACAGACTCAAGGAGATTTAGACACCTTAATTGCTAACCAAATTCCTGGGAAATTGTGGCCACAATGTTACAAGGCCCCAACCCCTTTGCAGTAATACTTTGAGCAACTTGGAAAGACTTGGGAACCGGTCAGTGGATCTCTCCTTCATCACATCCTTCTACCTTCTCCTTTTTGAGAATTCTTTTATGCCAATCTGCAGTCAGTACTTAAAATTAAATTCTTCTACATTATTAAGTTGGGTATTTGGCTTAATATTTTAAAATCTGAGACCAGTTGAGGCCCAAAAGCACTCTATCAGTGCCTCAGATTCCCCATTGAAATTAAAAGCTTGCTGAGAAAGAAACTCAGCTGATGGATGGCAGTGGAGAGCTCCCTGATGGCCCTGGTCTGTTCATGGGGCTCTGAACATTTCTCTCCAAGTTCAGTGCTAAGCTCTCAAGCCTCCAGAGAGTATCTGGTGAGTTGGAAGTGCAATATGTCCCAAAAGGAATCTATGCTCCGATTTTCTTCCCTTCTTTAATATTTCCTGATTCTTTTGATGGTATCATATGATTTACTCAATACTTGCCCACCCTCCCAAAAGAAAAGTGCTACATGCAGTCAGACCACCCACCACCGTGCACACATTTGGACCCATCGTTTTGTCTTTAAGGAGTTCTTTCTACACTCAGCCCTGAAAAAGTGCAAATTTCCTGTTGGCATGTCTTTAATTTTTTTTTCTCTTCTACCTTTTTTAGTCCCCTTCCAAGACAAACCAAACAAGAGCACTCAGGATGCTTTAGATATGAAAGTCTAGGCTCATAGCTCACAATACTTCACTTGCCTTTCATTGCTTCATGTAGAGTTCCTGGGGAATATGTCAACTTTATGTCTAATTTTTACTGCTAGGGTCTGAGTGATCTAAGTGCAGGACATAATCCCGGCATCTCCCCTTGTCTAGCTGCTCAATGCATTTCTTTTGCCTCTTTCAACATGGCTTTCAGATTTTTCATCTTTATTTTAACAGTGTATGTTTAAGTTTATAACTAAAGTCAGTATCCTCGGTACCACTGTGAATAAGAAGGCTCAATGCCTTCAGGGCAGTGCCACCGTCCTCCAAGGCACTTGCTGGTGATCAGACGTGGAGCATGCTACACTTACATTCAGGCATGTCTTGGATGGAGTTGCAGCTGTAGACATGCAGTGAAATTTTGCCCTACACTCTGTAGACTCTTTGGTGAGCTCCAAGTGGTCATCCCTGGGTGGGGGAAATGTATTGGGTTTTAGTTTGACTATGCTTGTGCTTGACCTCTTCCTCCCCCAGACATTACCGTATTATTATTCCTATTGTACATAGTCTTAGTTTAGAACTTCTTAGTTAGACAAAAATGGGGAGACGTGGTGGGATTCAGGTGTTAGCTGATAAGGTTGGGAGGCATGTCTCTAGAGTCCTGGGAGCCTGAAGGAGGTGTGGCCAGCCCGTTCAAAAGGGGCTGCTGGGATCTTGAGCACCATGCTTTGTTCCTGCTTTCTTTGAGATTGGATCAGCATCCACCACCTAGATCATCCTATCACCAAGAAATCGTCCTAAGATTTAACTTATAATCATGAGTGTAAAAATACCCTCCAATAAATATTAATCCTATATTTAGTATATTGCAAGTAAGATTTACCACAATAGAACTACTTAGAATTAGTCTCAGTATTCAAAAAGGGTGTGGCAGAAGAGCACTGTCTAGCATGTGTCAAACACTGAACTCAATCTCCAGGACCTCCAAAAGGAAAAGCAAAACCAAGTAGCAGCAGTATAGCTTGGTGCTGCTTCCTGAGAATCCATTGATCTCGAACGTGTGATTTTTAAATTCCTTGTCTTGGCCAACTTTCCACATTTATTGAGATTCCTTAGGAGGCTGTTGTCAATATCAGATAATATTTTCAGTGTTTTGTTCTTTGTATCTATCATTTCCAAATAGTTCACTACTGGGTACAGAGTTATCCTTGCCATTCCCATGTAACTGGCTCACAGCCGGGGTACATTCAGGATGCTCCCCACTATTGCTATTGTGGTACACATGAGTACTTGATATGAACTCAAACCAAAGCCTAAATAAAGAAATACTCTGTTAGATGGCTTACTCATTTTCCATTTCACTGTCAAACTGACTTCTACCTGCTGCCTGTGAGCTAGCATCCTTCCACCAGCCTGTCAGAGGAACTAAGTATGTTTGTTATAAAATGTTAGTACAAGTAAGTAAACTTTAATTCATGTTCTTATTTTCATTTTTATTAGTTCATACAGTGTTTTGAACCACATCTCTTTCTTTCAAAATTCCTTTGAGATCCACGGCCCATTCCCATCCAACCAACTCTGTGTCCTCTGCTTTTAAAGCCCATTAAGTTCATTTATGCCTGACAACATAGTCTTGGACATGTGGCTTTCCGTTGAAGTGTGGTCAACTAAACAGGAGCCATATTCCTGAAGAACACTGTATCTCCCTCTCCCAGAAACTGTCACTTACATAATTCTTTGTCTAGGGGTGGACTTCATACTCATCTCTATACTGGGATTCTGTGAAGTTTCTAATTTACATTTCTTTCACCAACATTGTGTTTGAACATTCATGTAATGTTTATTTTCACCTGTGGTTCTTATTTGTGAATCAACTGTTCATATTTCCATTAGTTTGTTAGTTCCATTTGTACCTCTTTCCTATTAGTTTGGAATAAATCTTAAGCTAACACTAGTCTCTTAATCTCTCAGGAAACAAGAACTATTATTTTGGAATAGTATTCTTTTTATGTCACTACTCTGTTGGTCACTTCTCTTTCTAATACACACACACATATCAGAGAAGGACATTAGAGAATTTGTGTTAGCCCACAGTTTCTGGAGTTTTAGTCCATGGTCAGTCTTCTCCATTGCTTCAGGTGGAAGCTAAGGTAGACATCATGGAATAATAGGGATGATGAAGCACGTCTGCTGGTCTACGGCAGCAAGAAGTGGAAAAAAGGGAATGACCTGACACAAGTTATCCCCTCCAATATGCTTCTCCCAGTATGCTCCTTCCCCACCTCCTGTCAATGCTGTCAGAATAGAAACCTACAGATGAGTTTGATTAGATGATGATAATTATTTTAACAAACTAAGATCTACATGGAAACATTTTTAATTTGAGGGTTTCTCAGTAGAACTAAACCTCTTACAACTGTAACATCAGGACCAGGACCAATTCATTGGCTTACAAGAGGACTTCTAGAGGATAAATGGTGGTTGAACCACAGAATGGTCCAGTGATTGGTTGCTACCTGTGTCCATAAAATGTCTATCATTTTTGTTCCTGTATTTCCAGTAAGATCTCAGATAAGTAATGTTTCAATTCGTTTACAATAATTTGAAATGTCCAAGAGGCTGGGGTTCAGCTATTCCTATATAATACATATTCCTACATCTTCCTTACAATCCCATAACTTTCCTGAAGCCCAACCCTGAATGCTACATTTGGGCCAAGCCTACAAGAATGTTTCATACCTAAACCACAATACCAATGTGATGTATTCATATAAAGCATACACTTAAAACTACTTCTTTTTATAAGTATCTGTACTATGGGCTAATCAGTGAGTTCTTTATTGGATGATACACAATTAATTGGAGGAGGAAGAAAGATGTAAACTTTTTTTTAACTTAAATCATTTTAATAGAAAAACTTAAACTTGACCCTTATCCAATTTGGGTTTGTGGGTTTTTGAGGAATCTTTTGTATCCACCTGGATGTTGATGTGGTGTTGTATGTTGATTGTTCATCTGAATGCTAAGAATACCAAGGCAAGAAGTTACAGGGGAGGGGTTGCTATGTCAACCCTGGAATGGTCTACCTCTAGAAGTCTTATTGTCCTGTGGGATTATGTTCTGGTATATTGTAAATATTTCTCCCTCCTACTGGTTTAATAAAATGCTGATTGGCCAGAAGGCAGACAGGAAGTGTGGGTGGGCTACTAGACCAAGAAAACCCTGGAAAGAGGAAGAATCGGGCAGAGAAGCCATCAGACTCAGAGGAAAGAAGACCAGGATGCTGCTCTGAGAAGAGGTACTAAGCTACATGTATAAACAAGATAAGAATCATGGGTTAGTTTAAAAGCAAGAGCTGGCTACAAATATGTCTGAACCACAGGCTGATCAACATAAAACTAATATAATCCTTTGTGTGATTATTTGGGGCTAAGTGGTGGCAGGGCTGTGAGTGGATCTGAACCTTGGGGCTAGGCCAGAAAGTGGGGCCCGAAACTAAATATTACACGAAAACAATAGAATGCCTATATTTTTGTGTTTTGTTAGTGACAGCTGAACTGTATTCTGTAACTGAGCATTCCATAACCAACGTGCTATCAATTAATACACTCCATGACAGTCACAAGTTTATCATTATAACAAATTCTTTTTGTTTGTTTGGGTTTTTTGTTGTTTTATTTGTTTTTCTGAGACAAAGTCTCATCATGTAGTTCTGGCTGTCTTGGAACTCTTATGTAGACTAGGTTGGCCTCAAACTCACAGAGATCTACCTGCTTATGCCTTTCAAGTGCTGGGATTAAAGGATCCCACCATCCCTAGGTACCACAAATTCTTATAAAAATCAACTTGTAAAGAGAACAAGGTATATTTTATATTAAAGCTTTAGACATTTTGGTATATGATTCCTCGGGCCCCTAGGGACCACGGTTAGGCAGCATAATCTGTCTGTCTGGCAGAGCAAAGCTTCTCAGTGCATGATAAAGAAACGAAGAGGAACAGGAAGGGGCTGGAACCACTCTGTCTCTCTTTTGGGGGAATATGATCCAAATTATCAGAAGGATGGCAACATTTCAACAAGGCTATCAGTGGTTATATTTCTAGTAAATTTGTACATGGTAAGAACTTAGTACTTGTGAAATCTGGACTTCCATTCATCACCATGTACATAAGGAAACATACGTCCTCTCAGTCATTCTTAGGAAAAGGCATTAAGTGGGGCTCACTTCCTTCCACAGTAGGCCTTCTTGGACATTTCAAATCATTGTAAGCCAACTGATCCATTACTTAACAAAGATCCTACTGAAAATACAGGAACAGAAAATGATAGACATTTTAATGATACAGCTAGAAATGAATCACTGGGCAATCCCATCCTTTATCTTCTAAAAGTCCTCCTGAAGTCTATGAATTGGAAGGTCTGGTACTGTGTGTTACAGTTATGAGAGGTTTAGTTCTATTGAGCCATCCTAAAATCAAAACTATATTAATGTAGGTTTTAGCTTATTAAAACTGTCTACTATTGCCACACCATCTGAGGACTTACAGTTTTAGCTTAGCTGGCATCCTGACAGTCCATGTAACACGGCTATTAACAACCACGGTAGTTTGAATGAGATGCCTCTCATAAGTCACAGGCATTTCGTTGGATACTTGTTCCCTAGTTTGTGGCTGTTTAGGGAGGATGGGGAGGCATAGACTTTATCAAAAAAGTATGTTGCTGAGCCTTGAAGTTTCTGAAAGTCGTGTACCATCTCCAATGTGATGTGAGCTTTCTATTGTTCCTATTGTCTTCGGCTTACTACCTCTACCCCATCACTGTGGAATATTATCGCTCTGGAACACGAGCAGCAAATAAACCATCCTATTATAACTTACCTTGATCTGATGTATTGCAGTAATATTCACTTGCAATATATCACATAAAGGATTATTACTTATTGAGGGATGTCTGAACCTTAAGACAGTTCTTGGAGAGAGCAACTATCCCATGCCCAGGCTGTTGGTCTGCTCTCTGAGAACACAGGAACAAAAGAGGGATGGAACTCAGTATTCCCTGGATCCCAATCGAGTTTTGCCATGCCTCATAGGGGTCCTGATTCTCAGGAGTGACTAAGGTTTCCCTAAATAACACCTGAATCCCACTACACTGGTGTTTTATCACTACCACAGAAAAATAACTAATACAACAATGCACATGACATGGCTTGTGTATTTCTTGTTTCTCTCTCTCTCTCTCTCTCTCTCTCTCTCTCTCTCTCTCTCTTTCTCTCTTTCTCTCTCTCTTTCATTTTTGTTTTTGAACTTCAAGGGTGAAGTTCATCCTAGTTTTATGCTTATATTCCTCAATCTCCCATCAAACAGAGTGATGTCACCTGGGTGCTAGGCTTGTGTCCTGCTGGCTTTTGCCATTTACCCTAAAGTACCAAACTATACAAATACAGTTTCTGGCTGGCTGTAGGTATACAGATTAGGTGGTTCCATTGTAAATAATTGTCCCCACCTATGAGTTTAATAAAAAGTGCTGATTGACCAAAGGCAGACAGGAAGTGTGGGCGGGGCTACCAGACTAAGAACACTCTGGGAACAGGAAGAACAGAGCAGGATGCCAGAGGGAAACCAGAAGAAACGGAGGACAGTTATGCTGCTCTGAGAAAAGGAACCAAGCCGCAAGGACGAACAGGATAAGAGTCATGGGTTAGTTTAAGGGTAAAGAGTTAGCAAGTTATATGCCTGGGCCTTAGGCTGATCAGCATAAAATTAATGTAAGTGTCTGTGTGTCTCTGCAAGTCTGTGGGTCTGCGGGCCTAAACCTTGAGGCTAGGCCCAAAAGTCCAGGCCACAGTACCAAACTATACAAATACAGTTTCTGGCTGGCTATAGGTATGCAGACAGTTTGATCATGTGACTGTTCCTCTCTGAAGGTTTGGTTGAATAGTAGAAAGCTAGGCTTTGTTTCCTTTCCTATTCCGTTTCCTACAGGCAGAACTTGGCATGGGAAAGATCTGTCTTGGCCTCCATCCAGGTAATTTAGTAGCATGAGTGTCTCATTATGAAGTGGGCTCACCTGTAGGATGGTCCCATGGTCTGGACATCAAGGCTGGCATTATTATTATTAAGATGCTGCTTCTGTACAACATATGTTTTCAGCATCAACAGTTAATTTCCCCAAATACCAGCCTAGAGAGGTTCCTGGAGGGCCGGCACTTTTCTTTGTTCTTTCTGGGAATTGGGAGAGAAGCTAACCAAATTCCAGCTGTCCTCGTCACATGACTATTTAAAATCAGAACCGACAAAGACGGCAATTAGAAAAACATGTTGCCAGCACATTTCTTCATGGACACGAAGAAGGGTCTTTCCTTTGCTCTGAATCTTAGAGCAAGCTTTTTAATTTGGGTCACTAAGGACCCTTGAGAATGGTACATGTAACTGTCCTTTTGTTTTAAAGAAGTGCGTATTCTCTGAGCCCCATTGTAACTCACTTCTACAAAGCTAATCTTTTCTGAGGCTAAAATAGAAAGATTATGTACCAGGGTTACTCTGCAAATGTTTTGTATTAGGGTAGAAATTGCCTTCATGTACCAAGTCATTTAAGCATCTATGACAATGTCGCCAGTGATCTGGGCTGCTGGGAACACTAAATCAACCTGTTGTATTCACAAAACCAAGTAATTTATCTGTCAGGTAGTATTTCATTTAAAACATATTTCTCTGCAAAATGAAATACGTAAAATCGTCCATTTCCATACCCAAGTTTAGCGCTTCCCATTATTTCACAGATAAAAAATGTCTTTTTAATGGAGCAAGAAGGTCCTTGGGCACCCTGGCCTGCCACTCCAAGGAGGACCTTCTATTTGCATTATGTAAATGCCCATTGACAGTCAGGAGAACTGAGAGATTGCTTTTGATGACTGTGCCTCTCCCAACCAACTTTTGAGCATTGCTTCCATGCATGCCAGAGCCAGGAGGTCAGCTGAGATTTTCCGTGATGATGAAGTATCAGTCCATTATCCAATTTGATGCAATAAGAAGCCAGCACTGTATTTCATAGCCTTATACTGGGGGCTGAGCAAGCTTTATGAAGCTTGAGTTTAATCTCCTCTCAGATTTACGCTCCCCAATTCCCCAAATGTACAAGTGTCTTCTAGCACGCCCTCTATGTCAGATGTGCATGGTAGAAAGGGTGTCTGCGTTACCACGTGCATTCCTGTTCTGCTGAATTATTTCATTTTTTTCTTAATTCTCTGATCATAAAAGCTAAGCAGAAGCAGGATGAGAAACAACTGGCTTGTCTTCCACCACCTTAGTACTTTTCTTTCCCTATAAGTAGATGAATCATCCCTAACTTGATGCATTTAATATGCGGGCCCCAGTCTAGTATAATTTCTCCAGACCTGGGTTCTGATAAATGACATAGTATTTCAGTTGGATTTATGTACCCTGCTCACCTGGGGAAATGCAGTTTGCTCTTTCTTCACAAACAGAGAGGAAATGTATGGGAATCAGGTTTCTCATACCCGGATATGCCGGGAGGAAGCAGAGGCGGGCTGCAAAGCGATTCTTAGAAAAGGCTGTGTGGAAACAGAGAAACACATCTGTAGATCTGAAACTACTAGCGTCGAGTGCTTGAATCTACTGGGTTAGTTTTCACAGGTTCTGGACTGGCTTCTAATGGTATCTATTACTATTCAAGGATGCTGTGTGTACCAAAGAGGTCTAAGTGCCTGTCTGCCAAACTGCTAGACCAAGCTGAACATGATCATCAATTTCTCAGCTTCTTGCCTCATTTTGGGCCAGATACAGGGACTAATGATTTTGCTTCCTGACTAATTAAAAAGGCAGATTCCATGCTGACTGGTCTTGTCATCATTTCAGGGCGTTATTCATTCATATTTTATTGACTTCCTCTCAGGTGAGACCTGAGGACTACAGGGGTGATCTGATTCTCGGTTCTCCGGGCAATGAGTTTGATGATGGTGACACTCTGTGGCTACTAAGAGTCATAAGCTCCTTGATAAAATAAAGCACAACAAACAGGAAAAAAAAAATGGTCCAAAGACTTGGCCAATATCTTTGGCACTCCAGGCTTCTCTATGTAAGAGGCAAATAATGGTTTCCTGGCACCTTCTTCTCTCAACATTCCCTTCCTGCTTTTTCAGAGTCCCCACAACAACCACCTCACACCCTAGCATCAGTGTCACCCCTGTACGTATGATTACTCCGCCTTCCCATCCTATGCCCCTCACAGTCTCCTAATGTACCTGACTACTCTTCAGTGGTAGCCTCCCCTGCCCTGAAGAAGTAAAAACTTTTTCCTCAGCCCCTCCTTGCCTGACTATCACCCAACAGCTCCTTAGATCCCAGATGTGCCTCATGGGCATTAAATATCTCCATTCCATTGGCATCCCATTCTCCATCTTGATGCTATGGAATCTTCAGGTGTTACTTCGCACGGTCACTCCCATGCACGCACTTAGAACTCTTCAGCACCTGATTCCTTGTATTCTTCCCTGAAATGTGATTGTTTTTGTCCAATGGTGGTCCTGAGAACAGGCAGCAAGATTAAAGTATAGTGTAGTCTTGTTGCCTGGAATGTCCCATCCCCTTAGCCCGGAGAGTAGAACTGTTTTCTCTTCCAACAAACACAAAACAGAGCTCTGGACCACTTGCCTGTCATGTGCCTCACTGAAGCAGTCCCCCAAGACCCTGTTAGTGGGAAATAGCCAAATCAAGCCAGTTCTGACCACCTGGGAACATAGGCTGTGAGATCTGCCCTCCTTGGTTTTCATTCTGGGGTAATGGTCCTCTAAATGGTGGCAAGGCCACTCATTGGAACTGACACTTGTGATGGGCTCAGACAAACACTAGGGCCTGGCCTGGCAGGCCTCCTGAAACTGGATGATGGGGAGTGACCCAATGTGGTTATCATTTGATTGAAACCATCAGCTCATTTCCCATAGGTCGAGGGATATCAACAAGCCCCAAATCAGAACAGACTGGGTCTCATTGTTTGAATACTACAGCAGCCCAGCTGACTCTTGGTACATGGACAGTCAGGGGAGTGGAAGGCGGGACTTCTCTGAGAAGTCCCTTTTGCATCTGCTCACTGTAGATCTCATAGGTCAGAGGTCGTCCTGAAAAACAGGGCACACTGTTTGAGGGCAGTGAGGCTGGAAATGTAGGCCACACGACCTTGTTTGAATGCAGGGCTAGGGCCTAGACAAGAGAGCTCCTTCTGTTTTCCGTTTTGCAAAGAAACAGCCAAAAAAGAAATCCAGTGGTTCACACCCAAATTCTTTCTTGAAATCTTGACATGAGACTTGGGTTTAATGTACAAAATGGTCCTCCATATCAAGGTGTGGTCCCACTCATCAGCTCATTGGTAGATTCCAATCTCTTCTGGAAGGTGGTCTGACAAGTTGATAAAAAGATGTGGGATCTCTTCCTGGGAGACCAGTTCAGACGAGCTCCTCCTCAGACCCCTGGCTTTAGACATTTCCTTCTCTGACATTAAAGTTCCTGGGGAAACTTTCAGTTTCCTTATTCTAATAATAATTCTAATTTCATTTAATTTTTAACTTTATCATATAAAAAAACTTAGCAAAAACAAATTACATCTAGAAATTAACCAGACAAAGGACTATACAACTCACTGAATTTCTAGACAATTGATTAGTCATTCAGAAAAGAATCTGTGGAGTTTCACACTGGATTTTAATACTTCTATTATCCATTATGGTTTGGTGTTGGCTTGGTTGGTTGCTTTTGGTTTGGTTTTCCCAAGACAGGGTTTCTCTGTGTAGCAGCCTTGATTGTCCTGGAATCATTCTGTAGTCCAGGCTGACCTCAAACTCACAGCATTCCACCTACCTCTTCCTCCTGAGTGCTGAGATCACGGGTGTGCACCACCACTGCCTGGCTGCCAATATGTTTTTCTGCACTTATCTACCAGCCAAACTGAAAAATCCGTGATGGAGTAACAGTTAAGAAAACAATTAGCTTTATATTGTTATCCATAACTTTGTCCATTTTTTGCATCCCCAGATATTTAGCCTTCTTTATTCTCTTTTCTATATATAATATCACTGTCTATGCCTGTACTGACTCACCCTTGTCCATCTATGCACACAGTTATCACATAGAAGCTGTTATATATGTATGTATGTATATGTATATATAATTATTCATCTATCTATCTGCCTACCATCAATCTTTTATAACATCTATATTATCTCTCAACTTAACATTTATCAACTGTCTCTTATCTATCATCTCAACTATTTTATCTACTCATTCATCTAGTTATCTATGATTTATCCTCTGTTCATCTTATCTATCTACCTATCAATGAATCATCTATTCCTCTCTATTATCTATATTATTTACCGTACCCATACATTTGTCTACCCAACTACTAATCTATCTATCTATCTATCTGTCTGTCTGTCTGTCTGTCTGTCTGTCTGTCTATCCATCTATCTAATCTACCTACCTACCTATCTATCTGTATATATTATCTATATTTATGTATATATATACAATTTATTCATTTTTTCACCTAATGACTAACATGTCTATCTTTATCTAAACTGTATTCATCCACATACACATTATTCTTCTATATGTCTGTTAATATCTGTTTACTGAAGTGTGTAGTATGAAGTTTCTGGTCCTAACTAACCCCAAGATCTAGACCAGCAGTGCCAGATAATCACACAAAGGCTTATATTAATTACATATTGTTTGGCCTATGGCTCAGGCATATTGTTTGCTAGCTCTTACAACTTAACTTATTTCTATTTATCTATATCTTGCCGTGTGGCTCATGGATTTACCTGTACTTTTACATCTTGCTCTCTCAGTGGCAGCTCGCAGCGTCTCTGTCTGACTCTACCTTCCTTCCCTTTTATCTATGCTCAGATTTCCCGCCTGATGGTAAGCTGGCTTGCCACAGGCCAAAGCAGTTTCTTTATTATCCAATGATAATTCACAGCATACAGAAAAATATACCACGTCAGAACTGTACTTCATGTATCCATCTCTAAGCTCCTAAAAGTTTCTTTGTGTAAATCTTATAATTCCATATCCCTGGAGCTTCAAAGCTTGTACCAGGTATCACAACCACTTTCACCGTTTCTAGAAACACCATCCACCACTTCTCTGCCTTCCTGCCTTTTCCATGTGTCAGTGCACAGTGGCCTGTCATTGTGCTGACTAAGCCTTTCATGCTGGTGGTCTCCACTGTTATGCTGCATGGGAGGCTACCTTCCTAAACACCTTCTGGACAGCCTTCTTCATCTTTTGGCAAAATGTCTGGCCTTTCAATGCCTGCACTTTATTTTGGAACATTTGTCATTTTGAAAACATCACCATAACACTGAAAATATCCCTGCAAGTGTTATCTTTGCCTTTACACATCTCTGTAACATAACATGAAGGCTTAGTTTACTCAACACAGTGAGGCACTCTGGAAAAATGTCCTGCTACAGGTGATCTAAGTCAGAAGACATGAATTCAGTCACGCAGACACTTGGGGTCACAGGGAAGCCTGGTGCTTCCCCAACTCCCTAAAAGCCTTTCTTCTCTCATGCCTGACCTCTGGCTTCTTTTTCTTACTGGCCACTCAGATAGAATGTGACTGTGTGGAGCTGAGCACTCTCCCCTCCCCCCATATTGAGTTCTCTATGTTCCACTTTGGGTGAAAATGGGCACTTGTGTCCCAAAGCATGGATAAGGCCATGGTGAGCAGTGCCAGGAATTAACTCCATGGACATGTTACCTGCTGCTCTGTGAGAGGCAGAGGTAGGAGAAATGGAGCGGAAGGACAGAAATGCAGGGGATGGCCTATAGCACACAAAGGACTTTCTCATGGGGAGAAGATGGCTTTTTGCTGTTTAATATCTTTTTAAATTTTTTCAGAAGCATCTGTGACTAGATATTTTCAGAAAAGATATTTAAATGCTTGTCCCATCTGAAATGGTCCTTCGTAGGCTGGTATGGGATCAGTTCTGGGCCAGATCAATGATGATGCACTGGCACTGTGAACACGCCATTCCTTCAGCTCTCTACCTCTCTTTGTGTGTAGGAGAAATTAATTCTTAGGTTCTTTATGTTTTAGAGCAGTTATTCTCAATCTTCCTAATGTTGAAACTCTTAGATATTGTTTCTCATATTGTGATGACTCCCAATCAACAAATTATTTTTGTTGCTAGTTTATAACTGTGATTTTGCTGCCATTGTGAATCATAATGTTAATATCTCTGTTTTCCAATGGCCTTAGGTGACCCCTGCGAAATGGTTGTTTGACCCCAAAGAGGTCATGACTCACAGGTTGAGAGCCTCTGTTCTAGACGTTAGAGTTAGCATGTTCCTTTAAAGTGAGTAGCCTACCCGACAAAGCCATCTTAAGGGTCGAAGGGTTTCCTCATAATTCAAGGGTACAGATCACCACAGTGAGAATTCAGTGACTGGAGCTTGAGGCAGCAGGTTACACATCACCCAGACTCAGAAGGCAGAGGTGGGTGGTGCTGGTGTTCATCTCACTTTCTCCATTTTCTTCAGTCCTAAATAGCAGCCCATGGAATGGTGGAGCCCACATTCTCATCCATGAATGGTGGAGCCCACATTCTCATCCATAAGTAACCTGATCATGGAGATCCTCACGACCACATCCAGAGTTGTGTTTACATGGTAATTCTAAATATGATTATTTAGAGCAATATTAAGGCATAAGAAGTGTGGAACATGAAGAGTGTTATGAGGTCTAGGAGCTCTGTGCGTGACCAATGATTCAGGGACCGACCCTGGATTCACGTGACAAAGAGTAGCATCTCTGAATCCTGAAAATGTACCTTACAGTAACATGGCCTGGAGAAGTGTCCTGTGAGAGCAGCCAGACTTAGGCATGGGAAGAATATCTTTTTTTCATAAACAGTTTTTTGCTCATACAAGCTGTGACCCAAGGCTCAGCGATCAGTGGAAAGTTATATGGGCATTAATTGATACTGATAGGGTCACTTAAAATCAACCACAAGACATTTGACACACTTCCTGTTCCACTTCTAATATCCAGGTACCTAATGTCATTGGTTTTTTTTTTTTTTAAGTTAGCAGACAAGACAATGAATTTCATGATACCAGTTGGTCCTGTCCTTGTCCCTCACCCCTCTTACCTCTCACACAGCTCTTCCACTCCACTCCCACAACCTCTTTTCTGCTCTCATGTCAGGTGTGATCCTCCGCCCTCTCTATTTTTCCTCCATCTATTTGTCCTCTAGTATAGTAAAATTCAAAAAGTTGTTCAATCTTCTCAGCTACTGAGAATGACAAAGCCAACATGCTTTTAGATTCTACCATCCCAGTCAAAATGATTCTAATCTGCAAAACACATAACAAGGGAAGGTGATGAGAATGTGGGGGAGTGGAACACTTGCCCACTTTTGATGGGAATGTAAAGCCAGGCAGGGCCTGCACAAATACGTACGTGGGCATCTCAAACAGTAAATCTAGAACCGCCATATGACCCAGCTACACCATTTCCAGTTTTTATACCCAAAGGACTCAGTGGACCACAGAGACACTGCACAGCCATGCTTGTATCTGAACGAGTCACAGTAGCCAAGAAATGAACCAGCCTTGACCACCATTAATGAAAGGGAAAACAAGTGTTCTGTGCATGCACAGTGGGATTTTGTTGAGCTATGAAGAAGAAGAATATTGCATTTGCAGGAAAATAGGCACACAAGGCCACTGACAGGAGCATGGTCATTGTTGCTACAAAGATGACAGACAACAGCTACCGGGCATCACCTGGCCATGTAAGAGCTGACCTCCTCAGGTAGAATCTTGTGCAGCAAATTTATACACAACATTTCTATTGTCATGAAGAGATTGGAAGGAAGAAGAAACATGAAAATGGAGAATTGTAGAGACAAAGAAAGGCAGTGTGGGAAACTCTATATACGCCCCATGCCAGGACCCACAACCTTCACCCCCAATCCCAGCCACAAGACATGCCATGCTAGCAGCTCTGTGCTGCTGTCAAGTTCACACAAAATATCAAGCGTCTTACTGCATGAACCTCCAGATTCCTGGACCATGCCTCAACAATCCCACTATTTCTTAGCAGTGAGTTATTCACAGCACAGGAGTCCTCTCAGTTAGTCCCAGACATCTTCACCTGAGGGATCTTCAAGCTCCTGTTCTAGAGAGAACCTGGCTCCACATCTACCACACAGTTTACTAGGGAATTATTTTGCTGCCTCAGTTTACTTCATCTGTGAATGGGGACCATAGTGCTATAGCAACTCTCTTCCACAACAGTTACAGCAACTGTTTAAACATTCTTGAAATGTGAGAAGATGACAAAGAGATAGGCGGAGCTGGGTGTGGGAAATCCTGTAATCCTAGTACTTGGAAAGTATGGGCGGAGTACAAGGTCATCCTCAGCTATACATGGCTACATGAGACTGTCTCAAAAAAATGAAAGGGAGGAATGAAGGGAGAAGAGAGGATAGAAGAAGAAGGAGGAGAGAGAGAGAGAGAGAGAGAGAGAGAGAGAGAGAGAGAGAGAGAGAATGAGATAATATTAGCTAACCTAAAATAACCAGGTGAGAGTGAGTTGGAGGTCGACATTGAACTTGGTACATCCAAGAGCTCAGCAAGTGATATCTGTGGACACTGTCACTTAGGATAATTAGGGACAAGGCATAGGTGACAGCATGCCAGCAACTGAGATATTGCTCTCAGTGTTCTCACCATGAGCTGTTCAGCTAAGGGATACCAGAGGATACCCCTTGTCTTGGCTATTTTGAGGGGACACCTCAACGACATAGAGTTAAGTATTCAAAGGAAAGAGTTAAAGTGACTTGTGCCCATAGATTGAGTCTCTGCACTGAGGTGGTTTAGGAGTACAACTTAGTATAACTGCTCAAATCCTTTGCTTCTGTTTAACTGAACAGGGCTCCAAGGGATGCTTCAGTGATATGGATAGCCAGTATCCATTTGGTCAAGTCTCCTGTGGATTGACTTAGTACAAGGGATATGTTCCTGATATGCTAGAACCAGACCATCATATAAATGTGTTTTCCTCCGTCCATATTCTGCCTTCATTGCTGGCAAATCAACAGGTGCTGAAGATAGGCTTTGCAGTATCCCATGGCTGCCAAACGGCTTCTCTACTTCTTGTTTCTGGAACCAAATTAACAGACTCGAAATCTTCCAATCTGTCCTGGGGCAGGGGTGGGGGAGTTTATATAATGCATCCAGAGCCCACAACACACTGCTTTTAAAAAGTGCCTGTGACCCTGACCTGTGCCTTTGAGGTATATAGCCCAGGCTGTCCTGAAAAGCCACACTAAGAGGCAAGCTACTTCCCTCTCACAACTCAGAACACAGCTTAAGCCAGCTTGCATGAGAGGTGTCCCACGGCACAGACTGGCTGTTAGAACCAGGTCAAGGTGGACTGCAGGGCTTTGGAAAACCTAGCTCTGGTCCCTTTGAGCAGGAGGGTGGTGACAGGGTGATTCTGCCCATTAGGCTGCTTCATTTCCCTTACGGTTCATTCCTAAACCCACCTTGTTTCCAAATACTGTAGTGGAACCCTAGAAAATAATAAAGGTATTTTGTGGAAAACTCTTTAGTCTGTGGGATAAACCCGGAGCACTGACATGTATAGCTGGAGGCTTATTTTTAGACCCTCTGGAGAGGGAATGTGTGTGAGGGAAGGTCAGGGAGGATAGCTGACAGAGAAAGGTTTAAATCATAATAACTTCATAAAACAGAGTTTTCTTGTAATATTCTTTGGTAATGTTGAGCTGAAAATAGATTTACAATCAAAATGGGCTTAATCTGATATTAAAGAATTCTTTTAAAATCCCCCAATCAATTGAGATTTCCCCCTTTCGGTCTGTCTTGCTTTTGTTCCTTCAAGAGGCTGTGGGTGTAAAGAAATATATTGACATTAATTAAGGTGAGTTTCCTGTTGCTTAGCAGGGGCCTCCACAGCAAATAAACCCCCGTTAGCAAGGATATTGATCCTGTGGGGACAGGATTGAGTATGACATGGGGGCTTTGTGGCAGCAACACCACAGGCATATGAATGTTCCCATGGTGATCTGCATTTCTGAGTCCATACCTAGTGCATGCAAAGTGCTTCAATCTAAGTGCACAGGTATTAGGAAAGGTCTTCTCCAGGGCCAGGGCCTGTATGGACAGTTTGACATCTTCTTCAGGTACTAAAAGTAGATAATTTTTGCTTGGCATTTTGTCTTAATAAAGACCCTCTTGTACTGAGAAGCTAATGTATTTCACTGCACACCTATAACTTGAGTTGATGACATCTAATAAAAATTCTTAATTAAACATAATTTGTATTAATGATAATCTTATAAGCCTAGCCATAATTCCTATATTTTGCATATAACATCATTCAATTTTGAAACAAATCACTGCGTGGCTCTCACTTATCTTAGTATTGACCAAAAGAATGAAATCAGAAGAAAATGTTTTTAGGAACCTAACCATGCACTGGTCTCTGGACTAGCTGTATTAGAAGCTGTACATTTTAATTGAACCCTTTCCATGCACCAAATCTCAAGTCATCTTAAACCCAGGTATTTGGAACATAGTTAATAGCCACATCCATTTCTTGTTGGACTCCACACTAATTCACCAGGGCTAGAAAATACTTCCAGCCCTTCCCTATGTTTTCCCACTCAGACTTTGCCCACGCCTAAAGCAATAAATCCCACAGTTTTGCAAGGACAGCTGTGAACACAGGTGGGAAACCTCATTCTTTCCCAAGATGCTTCACTCTCCAGCTTCTTTGGCCCATGCATGAGGAATCAGGAGATAGGAGAGGCTTTAAGAGAGACCCAACCAGGGTGGCTGGTGACCCAGATGTCCCCACATTTGCCTCTAGTGACAGCTCTGGGATGAGAAGTCTGCAGTGCATTCACTCTGGGTTCTTAAAGAGGCTCTCAGCCATGCAGATCCCAAGTCACATGCACCATGTCTGCTCTAGTAGCTTTCAAAGTAAATCACGACTTCAGAGGAGTGTCACACATGATTGATGAACCCAAGAAGTGAACGGAGCAAAGGCAATGAATGATAAGCTGAAGACACGAGGCAGAATGTTGAATTTTTTTTTAAACTAATAATTTCATGTAGATCTGCCCTGAGCATAGAGGATCATGAATAAATTCAGGGCCAAATTCTGAGTCATTCACAGGTCCTCTGTTTTCACATATGGTGGAGGGGTGCCTGTCTTAAGGATACCCAACTCATGGCTTGTGCTGGCTTTACTGTGATTGGCAGGTGACAGTGGATAACAGTAGCTGGAGTTGCTCTGGACACACACACACACAGGACTGGAGGTATTTGCTGAGGAAGAGCTAGGTGCTCCACTGTTAGTGTTTGCTGAGTGCTTGCACACAAGCAAATAAATAAGAACCACATGAAGCTGAAGAGTTTAGAGATGTGAAAAGTCATGGTAAGCTTGGGGCACCCAGACTTGCTTACTGTATCCCCAGGAATACCACAATGGACAACCTGAACATAGTGGGTAGTCATAGCAGTTTCAGGAAACTGGGTCTCTGAGAAGCCCTAGAGCGAGGTCTTAGGAAAACGTGGACACAGCCAAGCTCTGAGCTAATAGATGAAAAGGGCTAAGTGTGGTAGTTGCTCAGACTTCAGTTAAAGTAGACCAAAAAGGCAGAGAAGCTCAAGGGAGGCTTACTGTTGGCCCTTCAATATAGTCAGCAGCAAATTCCCAGCACAGCCAGTGGTGAAAGGCTGAGCCTGTGTTCTTCAAATTACTGAGCAAAGTGCATCCACAACAAACAGAGGGACTGGTGAACTTAGACTGCCTTTCTTCACATCTAGATTGCTCATCAAATGACATCATTGAAGACAGTCAAGCCTATTGGCAGAATTATAACACCAGAATCAGGCCACATCCTTCCCCCTGGCTCCCAGTTTCCAGGGGAATGTTCTCTGTTCTGACCTCATGTGAGAAAAAGACCCCTGTGCTTTTATCCTTAAAACAAAAGTTTTGAAAAGCAACTTGAATTGGGTCCATATTCTTAGGTAGTTTGTATTTCTTAGAATAGTGAGAAATTACATCTTCTGTCATGCTGCCTGGCCTCTACCATCTAGGGGTAAATGGAAATACTCATGCTTCAGTCGAAAAAGACTCTGGCCACAGTTGCCTTGTGAAATTGAATAGAAATGAGATATAGCATGTACATTTGGTACAAGTTCAGTTGGAAACTTCCAAGAAGGATAAGATATTGGGATGTTCTTGGCTTATCTTTGTGTATCCACCTGGTAGTTTCCCTTCTCCTACTCACTGACTAGAGATTCGTTCTTACCTGTAGACCAGGGATCCTTATGTCTGTCATTGTACTCATGTGTCAACTGATGTTTCCACATTTCACAGCTTGTTCTACAAATTTCACAGTGATAGGGAGCTTCTGGCCTCCTGATGGTTCAGTAGAACTTTCTCACTAAAGATCCCAAGCCTGACTTCATGAGTCTCTCCCCATGAGTCTTTCTTATGGCTTTCTTGGATGGAACAGCTTAAATATATGTCTGTCTCTCATAAAGCACAACCTTTTTTCTCTCAAGGACACCAACTGGCCTCATTTCTATCCTTATCTTTCCGAGGAAAGCATCTGAGAGGACTGTGTACCACCCTCTCCAGCCTAAGACTCCAGCGAGGGACTCAGACCTTGACGCTAGTGTGATTATGCTGTGTACTCTAGATGCACACCTAGGGTGATCAGCATTGCCTTGTAGGTCTCCTTTCATCTAGGTTCAAATTCCAGATGGTAGGTGTGAGTATGGGCATGTGCACAAAGTGTGCACAGCTAGCCTCTCAAGTGAATGGGAATCGGTAAGGCAGTGGCCCCTGGTGACTGTCATCACAATTCCTCATTCTCTGTGATAAGCTGGAGACGCAGGCAAGGCAAAGCCGTCTGATACAATGCTTATTTTTTTTTCCAGATTCCAAGACTGAATTAATTGTGTACACCTCAAGGAACGTGTAGAGGAAACAATAGGCAGGCTTCCTTTAAAGTCATCTTATTAAGGGAAACGCGTCCTGGCTTCTCTCTCGAAGGGAACCCTACTCTGCCTTATCAAACATGAGGTGCAGGCAAGATGCAACAGGTTCCTTCCTCCAGAGCTGTGTTCTTACATGCTTCCCACACCCTGTAGGCTTTGAAATCAGTGTTCAAAGTGGACTTCCTGAATTCATGAAAACCCACAGGTCTGTAATCCATCCCTAATGGAAGTCAAACATGATACTGGCAAGATGAAACACAGTGGCCTCCCCCTCTGTTCACAGTGGGTGTCTGCGGATAATAAATATTTTATTTTACTACAAAAACAAATAACTAAACATACCCCCTGTGTTTGTTCTGAACTCGACAGTAGCTTTTGTGAGTTTACGGTATTTCAAAGCCGAGCGAGGAAACCACAGTGTCGTGTCGGTAACGGGGTGCGCACGTTCAAAAGGAAACCAAATCTCTTTCATTTTCTACAAATCGCGTATTACAGGGATGCCAGCCAGTGCCCTCTGCTGAGGGACTTGGCATTTTCTCTGAGTCTTGGTCTGGAGGTGTGGAAGGGCCACCACACAAACAGGTGATGAGCACATGGGCCATCCTTAGCTGGGAGTTCTGACTGACTTTCATAAGGAACCTGAAGGAGAACCTGGACCTGCCTAGGCTTTTATTGAGCAACCAGGTGCTCTCAAGCCCTTACATTCCTGTCATCCGAATGACCAACGTGGAGTCCTTCTGGTCCTTAAGAGTAGGAAAGTATAAAGAGGACCTCAAATCCAAATTTTATGAAAGTTATCTCATAGTCATCATCAGCTTATGAAAATCTTAAAAACCACTCAGTAGTTTGGCTTCAGGGAAGTGCTTCTGACATGTCACTGACTTTAAATCAGGTAAGTAGTTGAATGACTTAGTGGATCCATCCAGACATTTGTCTTGTTATGCCACTAATTTCACATTAGCAGCTCTAACATTGAGCAGTTCAGGTTGGTAGATAATGCTGGGGAGTCTTCTAGAATAGTGTTTGACCTTTTGATTCTTGTTGGTCATGTTGCCATGACAGAAGGTCTGAGTGAAAAGTCTGCTGTGACTCTAATGTGGACAGATAGCCTATTGTTCAGGAGCTCAGTAAGGCAGTGGGATCACTTGGCAAAGAGTTCTGCAATTTAAAATATTATATGAGCTTGCCATTCACTCTCTACCCTGGTTTTCAGATGATATGTGATGTTTGCTTTCCCTGAAAAGGGTGTCTCTGCTCATAACAGAATTTCCTTGGAAGGTCCGCTTACCTTTTGGGGTGGTTGATGGCATCTTCCCCGCCAGGTCTTTTGGATAAGGTCAACATTTAATTCAGTAAATGCTGAGCCAAGCCAATGGTCCACTTTACTGTAGATGAACTCTTTTAACAAACTAAATCAAAGCCAGAGGAGGACCAGAGCTTGACCAAGAAGGGGGAATTCCTCAGTTGCATCCTCAGGACTGAAACTCAAATGCCATAAGCACTCCTGACCTCATACACACTCTTGATCTCCAAACACTGCACACTTGGACTTATCAGCTTCAACGATTCTGGGAGTTCTGTGGGATATAGATATATACTTCTATTCACCCACCCTCCTCATCCATCCATGTATGTATGACTGTTTATATCCATCCATCCATCCATCCATCCATCCATCCATCCATCCATCCATCCATCTATCCATCAATCTACAAATCTTTAATGCTTGATTTTAACATCTAGTCAGAATCTCCTTGGTAGCGAAGTTCAACTGAGGAGTTGTTCTGATTTCCTTAATTGATGTGGGAAGACCCACCCAAAGGTGGGCGACACCTTCTGGTAACAACCCACACAAAGGCACACAATATTGACTATTGACTTTTTGTTTGCTTGGGTTTCTCTGTTGCCTACTTAGCCTTCCATCTTGCTGACAAGTTGATTACCCTATTGCTGCAGCTGCTGATTACTTAGCTGATCTCTGAACTAGCATTTCTGGGATTCCATCATAGATTGAGGACCATCAGTTCTATGTGAACTCTTCAGGAACCTTCTAGATTACCAGTATCAGACTGAGACAGCTGAGGCATCCAGACCCATGAACTGAGAAATTATGGGGTTATAAACCTCTCCAGTGTGAGACAACCTCTGAGGGGCTATTCAGACTGCTGAAGCACCCTGCTGCAAAGACCAAGCAACCAATAGGTTTTCTGCCTCTCTGGTGTAAGACAACTGTTATTATTTTAATGTAAGCTGGTTTGTTTGCTTAGGGGTACATTACACAAACACACACATATATACACACACCATTTTTTTACCTTTCTCCTGAAAACCCTGACTAATCTAACCTTATATCAAAACAAGATGCGATTTAGTGAGTAAAGTGAGATAGCTTGTCTTTAGGGTAAATTGGACCTACTGGACTCATAGATCTGAAATTCGAAGAAAGCCCAGTGCATTTCAACCCAGTGGAGTACCCTGTGCAACACCAGACATCACCACAGAAAAAGCACAGGGCTAGCACTGCTAATACGTTTCAACAAACCACCATAGACAGAGACACCGGTGAATTTCTGACTCAACATCTCTTTTTAAAGCTTATCATGGACAAGTAAAATTGTTCAGGTCACTTGAGGGAAAGGGCATAAAAACTGTTGTATTGTGTGTGCTTCTTCACCTGTCAGCAGATGCCCTGTCACCTCTTTCCCTTGTCATATCTTCTCTGTCTAATCCTGTCTTGCTGTGGCTGGACATCAGGTTGGGGAAAGGGGTCTGATGCTAAAATCTTCCCATCACCCTCCACAACTCTGTTCTTGGTCTCATATTATTGCAGTGGGCTCTGTTCCTTAGATTCATCCCACTGAAGAGGGGGGAGGTCATTAAAGGTGCATCATTGACTTACCAACCCCCAGATACCTTTGGCTGCCTATGTCTCCGGGAAGGTGAACTCTTCTCCCTCGTAAGTTAGACTAGCGTTTCTCTCCTCTCTCAGTTATGGCCACCACTGTCTCTCACCTTATTCCTCTGGGTCCAAGAGTAGTAATGGGTCTTTGTGGGACCCATGGCACTGTCTCTCGTGGTGTCCCCCGGCATGCACCCCTGTAATTACATCCTTTGTAAATGAGCTCTCCTTGAGTTATTCTTCTTGAGTGAAGCCATCTGTTTTCCACTGGGACTCTATATGGTCTATTGAGGATTTTTCTTTTGTTTTTAATATATGAGGATTTTGTTTGTTTGACTGGGAAATGATTTAAGGTTGAAGCATCAGCCACTGAGGTCTAAATCCTGCCTGAAGGAAGTTGGTGGTGGTCTAAATGGGCTGGGAAGGCTTTGGCCAAAAAATGGAACGTTTTTGCCCTGTGAATAAATTGCTAATTCCTGTGAAGAGTGCTGAGCAATACCACAGAGGTGAAGTCTGGCCCTTGACATCCTGCCTGCCTACACAAGGTTACCACCAACCTCAAAGAGTCCCGGTACTAAAACAACTCAACACATCCCCCTTCCTACTGTTTGGGTACATGCTGGAAGCAGAGCAGAAAGCACTTGGAGAGGTGAAGTTGGAGTAAGAAAGAGAAACCCTCAGATGGCTGTTACTTCAGTCTAAGAACCTCAGTGATATACTGTGTTATACATAAGTGGGGTTAAAAGACTGGGAGAGTATTGTTTTTTGATCTGTTGTCAGGTCCAAATGTCAGCGGTTCTAAGAAGTTTCTTCTCATGTCCCAGACAGTCAGAACAATGGAAGATATTATCTCTTTTGGGCCCCTATGTGATGACCAGAAGCCTGATGAGATTGTGGATCACTCCTCACCTTAGCTAAAAGACATCTCCCTTCATATGTTTCCATGTTCTACACAGCCAGACCTCTGGCTTTCTCAGTATCTTCTTTCACACTATTCACAGTCAGGAGGAAAGGGGGCCCAGTTCAAAGGGCACCTTCACCACCATGGGTCACTGGTGAGTGCTCATTGCCTTCAGAACAGAACCAATCAAAGAACAGAAAAGCCTCAGAAGCACACACTGATATATATGCATGTGTGTGTGCTTCCTGGAGACTCTGACCAATGGTAGCACAGTGATGACTGGAAACACCAGAAATGCGTCCTATCAGGATCTGAAGGTCATAAGGAGAAAGTCAGCATCAATCTTCTAAGGCCAAGCTGCCCCAGGCCAACCTGGCTCTGAGAAAACCGGAAGCCATTCAGTGCCTCTTTCGACTCTGAAGATTAGTTATAGCTCTGCTCCAGTCTCTGCTTATGTGGTCACACAACCCTCCTCTCTTCCGTATGTCAACTCTCCTGTAATTCCTTCTTAGAAAGACCTGTGGTGGCATTTACAGTCCCCTCAGATCTCCCAAAGCAGTCTTCCTTCCTCAGAAGCCAAAACATCTGCTATGTCTGCTATATACAGTGACATTCACAGCATGGAAATTAGAACCTGGTGGATTTAGGAAACACCCCTCTTCCCATCCCATGTACACACATTCACAGAGCTTTTTAAATGCCATCTGAATAACTAGCACAAAGACACTGAATCACGGAATGTTAAGGATGTGTTTTACATAGGGATATAGGGACACACTCTCTGTAAATATTGACTTCTTGAACTAGACTTCTCTGGGGGACTTTCTCTACTTTGCTTCAGGGACACTGTGTCATGCCCTCTGACACCTGAACATGGGTCAGGACACTGTAAAGCTCTCAGGGACATGGAGAAGCGCCCACTGCTTTTCAGTTTTTGGACTTTCTGATTCTTTTTCTCTTACTGGGGAAACTTGTCTGTGTCATGTAGTGGCCCTTATAAGCCCTGCAGAGTTCACTTCCCTATTTCCTGCTAGAAGCTCCTGGTCTGAGCTCCATCTAGTGGGGTTCCATGTGGCTGCACCATGGTGCTATCCTACCAGCCTGATCCTGTGCCAGAAAAGCAAATGGAGGGAGATAGAAAATTGGTTTCTGGGACCTCAGAGGGAGCAAGGCCCTGTCTACAAGGAGTTTTGGACTGCAGCCTCAGAACTGTAGAGAAATCTATGTTTATTCTCTTAGGTCATCAAGTCAACATTGTCTGGCTCTAGGACACTGATACTGACCCTAGGAGGTGGGGTGACAGCTTGGCTGGCATGCTTGGGCCTCAAAAGGGCAGCAAACCTTGGAGGAGTATGTTGGCTGGGGCTTGGGAAATATCTCAGCCTGTAGTGTCCCAAGGTAGAGGCGAAGGAGGCTGCATGTCTTATCTGTATAGACACTTATGTTCAGTGTCCATACTCAGCCACTGGGGGAAGAGTGTGCTGGGGGACCCATCATGATTATTCTTCATATAGCCTGCAGGGTAGTTTTCCACATGGTAGTTTACGTGTTTCCTCACATGGCTCCCCATGCTTTTCTTTGCATCATTACCCGTGTGGTTCTCTACATGGTTCTTCGCATGGCTTTCCATGTGGTTCTACATGAGTTTCTTTACATGTTTCTCCATATGCTTCTTCACATCCTCCTCTACACAACTTTTTAAATGGTTCGAGCAAAAGACCTCTTGGCATGGCTTCTGATGGAAAGAGAATGATCTGAATAACGTTCATGCCCTTGGAAGTCCTAGCTCCAGATCGGAGTCTCCAGAAACATCCAGGTGGACCTGGATGACAGCTGGATTCCTCCTTTGTTTTGGTTACTTTGCAGTGGCCACAGTAATTGTGCAAGTCTTCCATCCAGTTCTGCCTACCTGGCAAGACTAGGGGTTTTGTGCATTGAAACTGGACCCTCACTGCTTTTTCAGTACAGTTTGGGAAACTTTTTTATGTGTTTTAGTGCTTTATATCATTCATACTGTACTAAAATTTACACACGCCTTTCTAAAAAAAATTGTCCTGTAAATTTTTGTAAGCTCCAGGCTTATTTTATGATCCATAAACTTAGACAATATATTAAAATCTTGGAAGAATTTAATATCAGCAGCAGATTATCTTTAAAAAAAACACCCACACCTAATTCGTGGGTATTATAGAGACAGGCATATCAAGTATGTTAAAAGGTTTAATAGCTGTTAGTAAATTTTACTGCTGCTGTCAATAATTCCATAATATATTAGGCCAGTTAATAGGTCAATGGAACGTATTTATATCATGCTATAAACTGTTTACCCAAGAACAAACTAATTTCTAATGATAATGAAACATGGAGTCAATAAATATTAATTTTAGCATTTCTAATTTAAATACAATTTTTCACATCTGCCATAAATGTTGGGCTGGCAGCATTAAAGCCCACATTATTGGCCTTGTACACCAAGGACAAATTGCGAAGAGCAAACTGTGACAGTCACCCTGCATAGCAATGCCTGTGAGTGAGAAAATCTTCAAAGTGTGTGATCCTTTAGTTTGCCATTCAGTCTGTAAGCGTACTGAAGCTGTCACTTGAAGTATCTGTTCAGCCACTGACATGTCAATATGTTTCTTAAAAATAAATCTTCTTAAAATTCGTCTTTTAAAAACATACCTTTGAAAAATAAGGGGCAAGATCTCATATCTAATAGATTTTGAGATCCAAGGCCACCTCATTCCTTCACTTTTTAGGTCTTTTCTTTGGTCGCCTGGGATTTGAGTGACTTAGATCAGTTGCCATGGAGTGTTCCTTGCCTTCCCCTTTTAGAACTCACACAAGTTCTTGTCACAGCCTGTGCCAGGTAGGACAAAGTAAGCTGACTACAAGCCAAGCACTACTCCCAGGAGAACAGCCAGCAGGCCTGACTTCTGCTTCATTCTATTGGTGGTTTTCTTAGGGAAAGAACCACGGACAGGCTGTGTGTGCTTTTGTGCATTCAAGGCCTGAGGATCATCTGTAGTGTATCATTTGTAAGATAGTGACGCTTGGAAAATGTTTGAAATGCTTTTGCTCTACATCGGATCTCCTTTAAAAGACTGTACATACATACATACACACACGAGAAAGAACACTGAGGCGGTCTTAGCCTCATCCCGTCTAAATGATAAAGATGCCATCATCTATCACTCCTTTGTGGACCAGTTTTTGAGGATCTTTGCACGGCTTTTTTGCTGGATGTAGCATCCCTCTACCCTTCCATCTCTTCATTCCCATACCCACCCCTACCACCCAATGTTCCTCCTTCCATAGAAGTATTCATCCGTTTATTTATCCCTTCATCTCTCTCCACAATCCCTTCCTCAGCCCCTTTTCATCAACTACTATCTGACTTTCTCCTCTGCACTGTTCCTTCCTATTGGTTTCTTCATCCATCTTTCTGTAGGTTTATCCCCATCCCTCGCACTATGTCTCCATCCATTCTTCCCTCCGCCAACCACTCCCTCCATTCATTTCTCCATCTGTTACCCGCTCCCCACATCTGCTCCTCCCCCATTCTCTCTATGCATCTTTGCCTCCATACGTCCCTGTTTCCATTTCTCCCTCCACCCCATCCTTTCCTATATTTCTCCATCATTCCTCACATCCGTCATTCCAACCTTCCTCTCAACTATTTACCCTTCCTCCCAGCTACCCACTGCCTCTTCTCATCGCTGAGTAGCCACTAGAGTCAGGTATTCTGAGTTGAGATTCCCCCCCCCCCCTTTTCTTAGTTTCCTAATGTCACTTACTACTATGGAAAACAGTGTTCTTCCACAATTCGTAACCTGAAGTCCTCACCCTCAGTATCCCAGAATGTGACTTTGTTTCGAGAGAAGGTTTTTAAAGATGTTATTCAAGTAAAATTCACTCGGGTGTACTATTACAGAGCATCATAGCTTTCAAACGCCATGTGCTTGTGTGTGCGCGAACACACACACACACACACACACACACCCCAGAAAGTCCCTCTTAAAACATAGGAAACAGGAAGGATACATCACCTGTACACAGTGGTGAATAATAGACCTTTGATGTTGGACATCCAGCTTCTAATAGGTAAGAAAATAAATTCCTGTAAGACTTCTGGGAATTAGGAGCTCTAGCAGACCAATGCTAGAATCCTAATTCTCCATATTAAAATTCTGTTACCCTGCTTAGCAAAGCAGATCACACCATATAATCCCAGCACACAGGAAGCTGAGGCAGGAGGCTTATGGACTGAAGGCCAGCCTAGTCTGCACTGTAAACTATAGACAAGCCTGGGCTACTCTTTTTTCCATTCACACCTCACACAGATTTTGAAATTCACAATGAGTATAATTTGTATATTTACACATGGAAACCAAGATTCTTAGCCTTGGAGATTTTTTTGCATTGAGTTAAGGGCTGAATAATGTTTGTGGGGTGCTATTTTGTGTATCATTAGATGTTATAGGGCATTTCTGCCTCCACTTAGGGGATGTCAGTACAAATCCAGCCTGTTCAAATCAAACATTGCCAAACACCATCCAGCGCCACCTAGGGTGGAAGTGGAGAACAGCTGATCTGCATCTGTAATGACCATATGCTCCTCCTGTCTGCACATGTGTGCATGAGTGCATGTGTATACATGTGTGGTATGTGTTTGTGTGTGTGTGTGTGCACTCACCTGTGTGCATGAGTGTAGAGTGTGCGTGTGTGTGTTTCCACAAAGATGGAATGCCACCCACACACCTAACAATTAAAAAAAAAAACAAAGAGCCCAGGAGCCTGTGCAACCAGTTGGGGCCAATCTGGATTACAGAACCAGCAGGAAAGTCCATTCTGTCAGCCACCAGACTATGGGCAGAGTGGACAGAACCTGGGGAGCCCAACAACTTCGAATAGGGCTGCAAACATCAGAGGAGGCATCGGCCCCACGACTCAGCAGCCAGAGGAGCAGCCCAATGCAGGCAGAGCAGCTCAATGCAGGAGGAGCAGCCCAGTGCAGGAGTAGCAGCCCAATGCAGGCTGTTTGCACATTGCTCTCCTCACCACTCCAAGGAGAGCAACTGCCCCCACCCTCTGCTGATAAAAGCAAGTGTCACCAGCTCAGCATCTCTAGGTAGTAAGGACAGATACTCCAGGCAGTGGGGGGGTGGGGTTGCTCCTTTTCTGGGCTGGTCTCATGTGCTCTCCAACAGAGGTTCTCTGTCCTTGGAGTCCAGCTTTCTTCACTTTTGCCTGGCTCTCTCTTGTCCTTGGGCTTTCAAGTGACTGTAGCAAAGGAAGGGTCTGACCAAAGAGCTGAAGAACGCAGAGGACAGGGCTGGTCTCCTTTGCCCTTTGGGTAAGGCGCTGTGGGCAGACGACAAATTCCCTACAGTCTTTCTTGAAGACCCAAACCTCCATTGCTTGGGCTCAACAACCTTTTCTGTCCAAGTCACTCAGACACAAGGGAGAAACTGCCTTCTGCTGCCTGACCTGTGTGCCTTTGTGGCTTCAGTTCTTTCCATTTCTTGGAAAACAGGCTTTTGGCTACAGCTTTTTCCTATAGCACCAATGTCTGTGGGGACCCAGCTGGGAAGGCCCCTCCATGACTTTACTGAGCAGAGTCTCAAGCTGGTGACTATTGTCACCTTGCTCTACACAAGCTATTGGCAACTTACATTTTATCTTTAATATTTAAACTGACACAGTTCTCCCAATTAGTGCATTATATTAAATATTAGGTTTTAGTAACCTAGTATTTTATTAATATATTTTAATATTTAATGCTAACATTTTATGTGAAGTTCTCAGTTGTATTAATCTAGTAAATTTTGCCAATAAAATTAAATTATTTTCCTGTTTTTACTTCTTGAGTAGAAAAGATTACAGGAAAGTAAAAATAATTAGATTTCTTTGGGGTAAGTGATGAGGGGATTATTTTCCTCAAGATGAGACTTCCCTCAGCCTCTTCTAATTTTCTGACTCATGTAGATACCTCACGTGATCAAAATGTAAGCCAGAAGTGCAGGTGTGTGGGCATTTGCCAAGTGTTTTTCTACCAAAGCTTGGATTTTTAGACTTGGAAAAAGCATCCGAGAAACGCGTCTCAAACTTCCTAATGCTGCAGCCTTTTAATATAGTTCTTCGTGATGTGCTGACCCCCAACCAGAGAATTATTCCACTGCTACTTCATAACTATAACTTTGCTACTGTTATAAATAGTAATGTAAATATATGAATGCAAGATATTTGAGATGTGGCCCTCACAGGTTGAGAACTGCTGCCACAGAGAAAGGAATCTGTCCCTGCTGCACACACATGAAGAACACAGTTTAACTCCCAGCACTTTTGCAAAAAGCAAGGTATGATGGTGCATACTTTAATCCCCAATGTGAGGCATGTGGGAACAGGTGGGGCGCGCTGGACAGCCAGTCCAGCTGAATAAACAAGCCCCGATTTCCAGTGTGAGGCCCAGTCTCAAAATTGTGGCAGAATGCTCCTAAGGAATGTCCCTCAAGGTTGACTTGTGACCTTCATATTACAAGCACATTCATGCATACTCACCTGCATGCACAGGAACACCACAACCTTTCCCCACACGTGTATCTATACTCTTACGTGCATACATACAAAAGAAAGAAAATAGGGGGCTCATCATTCTATGGGTAAGAGCTTCCTGTGTAGAAGCATCCATTCCCCTCCCAGTTCTCCCTACACATAAACATTGGTGACATGAGTCTTTATTTTATCTGACTGCTCCATCAGCAGTTGATTCTTGATGCAGCACTCCATTTCCAGGGTGGCCATTTCCTTCTCTGCCCATGTAGAGTTTAATGTGCCTTATTTCTATCTTCCTCCAGGGAGCCTTCATCTATGGTTGATACAGAGCTCTAGGTTCCGGGCATACGGAATTCAGATGTCGCAGATAGATCTGAGCCATACATTAGGCTATCACAGGGCTCTGTCCCTGAGACCTCACTTTTCCCACTGTCCTCCGCAATGCTCAGGATGGAATCACCCGCAGTCGAGCTCTGAAGGTCTGGGAGTGGTGACTCATACCTCTAATCCCATCACTCAGGATACAGAGATCCTTCTGGATTTCTGTGAATTCAAGACCTAACAGGCAGGCAGTGATAGCTCACACCTTTAATCCTAACTCTAGGATTATGATACAGAGTTGAACCAGGAAGTAAAACATCTGGGCAGGGAAAGAAATGCAAAGCAAGAGAAATCAGAAATTCAGTCATTCTGTCTGAGCAACCAGGCAGGCAGACACATGACGATAGTACTTACCCTGTTCTGTCTGAGAAGTTGGCTGGGTGAGAATTGGCTGTGGTTTGTTTCCTTTCTCTGGTATTCCAGCTTGATTTTATTAAATATACAATATATCACCACATTCCCTGGTCCAAAGCCCTCCATAGTTCAACTTGGGGTGTCAATCACACTTTGTGTGGGATTATCCTATTTCATCTGCTTCAAATTTCTTTTCCCCAAGGACCACCTTCTTTTCACTGTTCTTTAAAGTAACCCCAATCACCAGGGAAGTTTGAACTTGGCACATTTTAAGAATTTGTTACCAACGATACCCTCATGGGCTAACATTTTGCAAGTGTCCTTACAGCGACATTGCTCGGGTCTCTAGAATCTCATCAGGAACTGTCTGTGTCCCTGTTCCTACAACCTCTAGCACCTCAGGCATGACACTCCTACCCTGCATCTTCACCTCTGTCTGGTCATCTTTCCGTTAGCCTTTGCTGCTCTGAAACTGGCCCCAGACTTTGACTTTTAACTCTCTAAAGAGCACGACTGCATGTCCTCTCTCTGCCTGCCCTTGCTCTCTCCATGTCCCATTTTTCTCCTGTTCCACTTCACTTCATGTTAAATTTGCTTTTGTTTTAGTTAATGAAACAATTAAAAAGATGGGGACACACAGTAACTGCATCTCAGCACCCAAAGTTCCTACCTCGTGCCTTTAGCTCATGCCCTTTTCTATTGCACTTGTATTTCCCTGTGTGTTGTTTTTGTCAGGCCTCATAATTTAGTATTCCAAGCTGCCTTCCGTGAGGCAAACAAAGCTTAAATCTCAGAGCCCCCAACCTACACGCAGCTCCTTCCTCCACCAGTAATTTTTATCTTCTCAGAGGCCACACAAGTTGCACAATCTTCAGGTCCCCAGGCACCTGGATCTGCCCCATCTGTCCCCATGATTCACGAGTTTCCCACAGTCCTAAAAGTGCTTTGTGCTCAGAATCTGGTAGATGGAGGGTTGGCCATGGGGGACAAATCAGTTCACTCTCTCAGTATGGGACCTTAGGTGAGCCAACAGTCTGTTATTGCAAATCATGGCTAGCAGCATGTTTGTGTTACGTCCTTTGAATGAGTTTCCAAAAGAAGAGGAGCTACTGAAAGTAGAGAGTCATTGACAGACCCCTCCCCAAACAGACAATGTCATAGGCAGTAGAGTCTGTCCTAATTACCCTTGCTTGGCTTTAAAAGTGAGTGCTTAAAAATCCCCACCCTTTGACAGGTGATAGATGGCATCTCTCCACTGGGCACCTATTTGTAAGGTTGAGACTTTGAATCTTGACTATCCTTATTGTAAATTTCCTGGTTAAATCTTGAGCATCAACCCATTTAAATGACAAACTGTTACTTAATGTTACTTAATAATTTCAATGCCCCATTTAAATTTTAAAATGCCTTGCCAAACCTGTGTGCTAGTCTGCCTTGGAATATATGTTTCCAAGTTCAACGCATAATTTTTTTAAAAAAAATTGTTTTTCTTATTTTTAATTGTGTATTTTTGTGTGTACCTATGATTAAGTATGTGCACGTGAGTACAGGTGCCCTCAGAGGCCAGAGACCAAGGATCACCTGTAACTGAGATTACAGGAACTCATGGGCCTCCCAGTGGGTACTGGACACTGAACTCGCTGGAACTAAACTTGTGTTTCCTGAAAGAGCAGGAAGTGATCTCAGTGTGGAACTGTCTCTCCAGCCACAGGTAAGGTTTTGTTTGTTTGGGGTTTTGTGTGTGTGTGTGTGTGTGTGTGTGTGTGTGTGTGTGTGTGTGTGTGTGTGTGTGTGTGTTTTGTTTGTTTTTTGTTTTTTTTTTGTTTTGTTTTGTTTTTTTTAATCTTTACTATTGGAAAATTTTGACGTCAGAAGCTTGAAAGAATTTGTGGTTATTTTCTTACTGTTATGACTTTTTTTTGTTTTGTTTTTTTCTTTTTTACTTCGAATGTGTTCCTGCATCTAGTTGCCATATTGCACTGCTATTATCTGGTTTTTATAGTTAAAGTGTTATTTTGTGTTGGGTTTGTGTTTTAATTGGATGCCAGAGGTATAGGTAGGGTCTATATTTTTTCTACTTAGCTTACCAGTTGTCTCGGTTCTATTTATTAAATGGCCCACTGCTCTCTCCTGGGTTTGGAAAGACTCCTTCATCACACCTTAAGTGCCTGCACAGCTGAGACATGGCTGTGGAATGACCTGTTCTGTCCCACGGATGGAGCCATCTGTTCCTGGACACTGTTTTCATTACCGCAGATTTATTATGGACATTAATATGTGGGAGGGCAGCAGCTTACTCATTACTCTTATCTTGACAAATTTATTATTTTCTAAAATTTCTCATTTTCCTAAAACATTTTATTATGGAATATAATTCATGTATTAAAAATGCATGGAACCATAAACGTAGAACTTAACAAATTATCAAAAAGCAAACACCTATGTAAATACCACCCAAGTAAGAAACCCTGGAGTCCCTGAGGGTCCTCACAGGCCTGCTCCTAGCTACCTAAAGAAAGGTTGCCATGCTGCTTCAGTAGGGTCTTAGAAAAGCTATATCTATCCATATCTGAATTCTAAAACTCTGATCTATAATTTGTGCACTTTGACATTAATATAAATGAATTTCTATTTAAATGGACTTTATGTAAAAGGACTTAAATGTTCTTTTAATGCCAGCCTCTCTCTCTCTCTCTCTCTCTCTCTCTCTCTCTCTCTCTCTCTCTCTCTCTCTTTCTCTCTCTCCCTCTGCGTGTGTGTGTGTGTGTGTGTGGGGTGTGGGTGTGCGCGCGCATATGCACATGGGTGCAGGTGCTCCTGGTGACCCTGGAGCTATACTTATAGACAAACAACAATACTTGAGTAAGTTGCTGGCCATTAAACTTAAGTCCTCTGTAATAGAAGCAAGAGCTATTAACTGCTGAGCTCCTTACATTCTCTCATGCTTCTGGCCTTTCATCTTCCATGTTTTGTTTTCAAAGCCCAGTCATACCACAGAGTATAAAAATACTTTAAGATACTCAGTTCCCTCAATGCACCTCTTTATTCTCTACTGTTAAAAATCTTGCATTGTTTGTGGCCTGAGGCTTCTCTGAAAAGTGTTTCAATGGATTTCTGTACATGTCTTCTAGAGTACATGTGGATACATGTTATTTTAAATGTACTCTAGACTATGATATTTCATGCTGCTGCATCATGCAAAATAACCTTGAATATGTCTGACAGTTTACACTTCCATTAGCTTGTACAAATTTCTATTTTAGGACATTCTTACCACTACATTGTATTGATAGCCTTTATAATTCCAGTATTTTAAGTAGCTATTCTATAGCATCTTCTGTGGTTTTAATTGTCCATCTCCCATGAACAATAATGTTGAACACCCATGTATGTCTATTAGTGATTTGTATTCCCTACTTTAGGTGTCTGTTCGTGTCTTTTTCTGTTTTCAGTCAGGTTGCCTATCTTCTTTGTGCAGTTTGATAGAGATTGAGTCTTACATTGGTATGTGGCTATAAGTGTCACCTCTGATATTTTTTGTCTGTCCCCATACCATTGACTCAGAATTCCTAGGGAACCCAGGCGCTGACTCTTTGTTGCTTCCTTAGGGTCTAGTTCATGAACATTGCTTATGTCTCCTCCTTGCTTCATCTTCATTTAATGCAATTTGTTTCATTGTTTGAGTGTGTGTGTGTGTGTGTGTGTGTGTGTGTTCGTGTGTGTGTGTGTGTGTGTGTGTGTGTGTGTGTGTGTGTGTGAGAGAGAGAGAGAGAGAGAGAGAGCTTTTTTAATTTTATGTACAATGTCCCCTATATGCGTTTTTAAAAAAATACTGTAAATGATACCTCACAATTTTTATTTAATTTCATGAGGCTATATAAATGAATACTACCTGTCTACTAGTTTCACATATAGAAAAGTTTGTGAGTCGCTTATCAGTATGTTAAATAATTTGAAAATTTCTTGCCATCATTTTTACATACAGTTGTTTATTTTTGCTAATTATCATTTCCAAGATAGAAACTTTGTTTATTCCTTTCCAATCAATATCTGCGCTTCCCCTTGACGGTCTTGCAAAACTGCACTGTGGAGACCTTGCTGAGAATCCTAAAGAGAGTCAGTCCTTGGTGCTCTGTCATCACCCCCCCCCCCCCCCGGAGGAATGTTGAGACATTTTTTCCCAAGCTAAATAAAGATGCCTGGGGATTTTACTTGGAGTTTCACTTTGTCACGGGTGTCCTATCAATCTTCACATACAGGATGCAGGATTCCTACTTGTTTGTGTCTTTGGGGGGATATTACAACACTTCCTTTTTATGGGACCTATACATTGCTTTTAGCTGTTGTTCCAGATGCTCATTTTGACTTTGCTTCTGAAAGTGGGAGGGATGTCAATTCCTAAATGTCTATCTGGACTGCTAAATTCGCCTTACACATGCCTCCAATTGTGTTAACTCTTATGGCTCATTATGGGATGTGCTAAAACAGTACACTATGTAGTAGGAAGTTTCCGTTCCAGACTTTCAGGCCTAGCTTCAAGGTTTAGGCCCACAGACCCACAGACGCCCAGACACACAGATGTTTTCATTAATTTGAGGCTGATTGGCCTAAGGCTCAGGCATATCACTTGCTAGCTCTCTACCCTTCATCTAACCCATGACTCTTATCCTGTTCAGCCATGGGGCTCGGTGCCTTTTCTTAGAGCATTATGGTTGTCCTCTGCTTCTTCTGGCTTCTCTCTGGCATTCTGCTCTGTGCTTCCTGTTCTCAGAGTTTTCTTAGTCTGGTAGCCCCGCCCACACTTCCTGCCTGCCTTTGGCCAATCAGCGCTTTTTATTAAACCAGTGGGTGGTACAATTATTTACAATGTAGCAACATAATCTCCCACAATACTACTTTAAGTAAATGTGCCTACTTGTGCTCTTCTAAAAATATGATATCTATTAATTTTGAGTGAGTTAGCACAAGTTAATTTCTAAACTTTGAAATGATGATTTTGGCTTACACTAGTGTTCCAAATTTAGAAATTCTATTATCTTTTACTTAACAATATTTTATTAAACTTTTTACATTTTATTAGAAACATAAAGAAGTTCCATTACAATTTGCTCTATGACATTGTGCATAGGCTCTGGGGAATTTACAATCTGCTGAGTGGTCATTTGAAGACAGGTGAACTTCACTTGTTTCCTGCAAATTTGTGTCACATATGCACACATCTGAGCACCCACGTTCTTTAACAGGTATACTTCTCTTTGGAATATAAGTCCATGTCTAGATATACATATTAATAAAACTTTCTTTTATTGATCAGTGCCTCTCTGGACTCAACCTCATGTTTATATTTTGACTTTATGATGCCAAAGACAGTAGATCAAACCCAGATTCCACAACTGTGAGTTCATCATGTCATGTTCCACTCACAATTATTTTTCTTAATATAGCTTGATTTACTCTGCTCCTGAGAGGTAGGAAGACGACTCCTATTTCTTTTAAGATTGTTACATTTTTCATCAATATAAAATGTTCATTTCTTTATCCAACTTAAATATTCTGCATGGAATCCTACTCAGCATGTTTTGAGCATCTTGCTGTCTGCTAAACATTCTGTGTACCACTTGGTAGAATGTGTGCATCAGCAAAGCTGACCAGTGTGTCCTTAACATACACTCCTCTGTGAATCATTTAGTGAGGTAACCAGAATCAGTCTCGGTCCCTGTCTCTGCGAATACCCATTGGCTTCATTTCTGTCCTCTATCTTTTGCTTTGCTTTCCATGTGGTGCTAGACCTGAAGTTTAATCCCTTTGTTAAGTGTTGTTTCCAAGAGACTTGAATTGACCCACTATAGAATTGTGTCGTAGCTATGCTGGGGGGAAGATGTGTATGCCAGCACCCTGAAATAGCCTGCAGCCCTAACAGAAGGTAGTAACTAGGGCCCTCCCCAAACACAGACCTCTGGTACTAGCTCCTCTTCATCCCCGGATTGCTTCTGTACAACTGGGGAAAAGTGTCATTCATTCTATAATGTATCAGGCAAATACAATGTGAAAAATCAAATATTCAGAGATCCTCAGTTGTCTGGACAGAGGAAGCCAGAAACCTAAAGCCATCAGGAGTCAAATAGGAGAAGGCAAAATCCAGTTGACACCCTGGGCCTGGTCTGATGCTGGTGGCTAGCTCCAGTGGGCATTCCACTGGCTCACTTTCCATCCAGCATAAACATTTAAGAAGTGCTGTTAAGCTGGGAAGAGCAGCCCAGCCCATGTCTATCACTCCCTCCACTACCTGGAGGCCTAGAGACAATAAAGTCACAGTGAGGAGAATGAACCCTGTGATATCACACCAGTCTGTGATAACAAAATGTTGGTCTAAAGGATTTCATTCCCTCACTCAAAAAGTGTAGCCACAAGAATTAAATAAGTGCTCTCAAAAGATAAGAATTTAACTCTCATATCCTTGTTGATCAAGTGGGCACTACAGTGATGTGGAATGTCTTTCTGTATGTTGTGAATATACTTAGTTAGCATTTGTTAATAAAGAGGCTGCTTTGGCCTATGGCAAGGCAGCTTGGAGGCAGATGGGAAATCCAAGCAGAGATAAAAGATGGAGAAGGGCAGAGTCAGGGAAACACTGCAAGCTGCCACCCAAAGTAACAAGACTTGAAATTATCCATAAGCCACTAGCCATGTGGCAAGACATAGATTAATAAGAATGGACTGAGTTAAGTTATAAGAGCCAGTTGATAATGAGTCTGAGATACAAGACAAGCAGTTTGTAATTAATATAAGCCTTTGTGGGATTATTTGGGGTTAAGCGGCTGCAGGTTCAGACCTCGGGGCTAGGTCAGGCAAAGAAACTTTTGACTACACTGCCATCCTGAAGTCCTGGGCTCCTGGCACACTGGATACTTGGAATGATGGTGGGAGTGTTTTGGACTTATTGTTTGGTTGGGATGTACTGGTTTGGAGTAGTTTTGTTTGTTTATTGTTCTTGCTGCTGCTATTGGTATTTGTGTGTGTGTGTGTGTGTGTGTGTGTGTGTGTGTGTGTGTGTGTGTATGAGTGTGCATGTATATGTGTGTGTATGTGAGTGAATGTGTGGTGTGTGTGTGTGTGTGTGTGTGTGTGTGTGTGTGTGTGTATGAGTGTGCATGTATATGTGTGTGTATGTGAGTGAATGTGTGGTGTGTATGTGTGTGTGTGTGTGTGTGTGTGTGTGTGTGTGTGTGTATGAGTGTGCATGTATATGTGTGTGTATGTGAGTGAATGTGTGGTGTGTGTGTGTGTGTGTGTGTGTGTGTGTGTGTGTGTGTAGTAGTGGTAGTACTGTTAGTTAATAATAGTTGTCAACATTACTTTTGAACAGGAACTTAGAAGAGGTCAGTACTTGGGATGACCTCAGACAGACCAGCCTTGTCATATGGTTACTTAAGACACACTATTGTCAACAATGAAATAGTCAACTGATTATGTTAAAGATCATAAAATACATACATAACATATACTTACATAAATATTATAGACTCCTAACTAGTACACACAGATAAGAATAATGTACTAAAGTATATAAAGTAAGATACAAATAGGCAAGTATTATCAATGCAGATAAAATGAGCCTATGATTCAAATCCTGCCTTGTAAAAATGATACTGGAAACGAGGGAGCAACATGTGCCATAGCTAGTAATTATTTGCTGTGAATGCTGTGCTTATCTAAATTCATGTTCAGAATTGGAGACAAGATAAATGCAGTTTCCACTTTTAAGCACCAAAAGTGTTTCCTGCTCTTTTGTAAATGATCTTCAACACTCACTCCAGCAGAATAAAAGCATAAATTTGATAAAGACAAACACAGGAGATAAGAGAAACAATGATGAACAGAAATGCTCTCAAGCGACCAGAACTAACTTCAATGATTTTTCTGATAATATGGTTCAAAAACTTTCATGTGATACTATTAAAGAAGAACAAAGATTTTTTTTTTTTTAGAAGCTAGAGATATATCTCATCAGTTAAGAGCACTGCGGCTGCTCTTGCAGAAGAATCACACATGCACACACATATATATGATTGTCATATGTGGGGAGGAAGATAAATTGTGGCTAACCATATTTAGTGTTTTGTATGAATTGTATGATAAAATGGAAGTAGCATATTTAAATTCTAAAATTTTCCAACAAGCAGTTTTAAAAAGGAATCTTTATTCACATAACAAAAAAAAAAAAAGAGGAAAGAGCAAGAAAAATAAATACCAGCTAACATAACTTGTGCTCACATCGGAACACACTGCAAATTAGGACACTGGAGAATAAGGAACGGGGACTGGGATATCTCAATAGGTTGCTCTTGCAGGGGACTCGGATTCAGTTCCCAGCACTAAATGAGAGCACTCTGTAACTCCAGTTCCAGAGGACCTGGCACCCTATTCTGGACTCTGAGCACTTGCATATGGATCATAGACATACATGTGGGCAAAAGACTCATACACATAAAATAAGTAAATTTTTTCAAGGCACGAGGAACAGACTCAGTGAAAAGGAAGGCAAATGGTCATCTATGAACAAGAAATACAGGTGTGATGTTAAAAGACCGAGAAACAGAGAGTTCAGGAAGAAATAGGTTATGGTGAACTCTGAAAAAGGTATCAAAAATAAATGTGAAAAGGAAAAAAAGAGAATAAGAGTCACTGACACACACATGTGAATCTGGTCTGTGTGCACTGAAATTGTACAAAGGTCCTTACACTACAAGGCAAGGGTTCAACCCTAGTAGTTAATTCTATTTTTAATTGGAAACGGGGCTTTGTTAACTTGTCCATGCTGGATATCCTAAACTTACTCTCTCACCCAAGTTTGCCTTTGAACTCACAATCTTCCTGTCTCAGGTTTCTTAGTAGTTGAGACTACATGGGTGTGCCTTGGGTCCAATGTAGACATATTATTGCATAGTATTCAGGTCAAAATCCAGAATATTAGATATACTAAACAAGATTTCTGCTCCCGAAAGTCTCCCTTAGCTCTTGGCCATACTTTTAACTGCTACATAAAAGTGTATTGAAACTACCACAATGAGGAGGCACTATATTGAACTAATTCAATGTCCTGTTGGGAGAGGCAATGGTGGAGAGTAGTAGGCTTGTTTATACACCCACTGTTAAGTTAGTACATGCTTCTGCTAGAGCAGCCATGGAGCGCTACACAGCAGCCAATGTCATGATTCATGTTGTATATATCTTGTCACTGAGAACTTCCCAGGGAACTTTCCTGGAGAAATATTCATGCAATTACATAAAGCTGGAAGCACACAGGTAGTAACAGTAATATTGTTGTTGGGACCTCATGGAATTAAAAAGCTTCTGTAAGGCAAAGGACACCATCAATATAACAAAATGGCATCCTACAGACTGAGAAAAGATCTTTACCAACCTTACATATGACAGAGGACTGATTCCCAAACTATATAAAGAACTCAAGAAACGAGATAGTAATAAACTAAATAATCCAATTTAAAAGGTGGTTCTGTGTCTAAACTGAGAATTCTCAACAGAAGAATCTCAACTGGCCAAGAAATACTTAAGAAGTTGTTCAACATCCTTAGCCATCAGGCAAATAAAATTCAAAACAACTTTGAGATTCCACCTGACACCTGTCAGAATGGCTAAGATCAAAAATACAAGTTACAGCTCATTTTGGAGAGGATGTGGAGCAAGGGGAACACACCCTGGAGACTTGTACAGCTACTTCCGAAGCCAGCATGGCAGTTCCTCAGAAAACTGGGAATCAGTCTTCCATAAGACCCAGCTATATTGCATTTGGACATATACTCAAAGGGTGATCAATCATACCACAAGGACACATGCTCAACTATGTTCATAATAATTTATTTGTAATAGCCAGAACATGCAAACAACCTAGATGTTCCTTGGTCAAGGAATGGATAAAGAAAATGTGGTACATTTACACAGTGGAGCATTGCTCACCTGGTAAGAACAAGTACACCAGGAAATTTGCAGTCAAATGGATAGAATTAGGAAAAATCATCCCGAATGAGGTAACCCAGATGGAGAAAGACAAGCATGGCGTGTACTCACTCATATGAGGATATTAGCTGTAAAATAAATGACAACCATGCTATAATACACAGAGCCAGAGAGACTAGATAATAAGAAAGGCTCACGGGGGATGTCCAGATCCCCATGGGAAGGGGAAAGAAGAAGTTTCATGAGTGTACTGAGGCTTAATGGGGAATGGAACATGAACAATCAGGTTGGGGTGGGCGTAGGAGGAGAGTGTTGAAAGAGACTACTGGAAAGGGGGGAATTTTGAGGGCGGGAAAAAGTCTGCCACAAGAGACTCTCCCAGGAATTTATAAGGATGATCCTAGTTAAGGCTCCTAATAACGCAAATATGTGTAGCCTAACTGGCATCTCCTGTGACCAGAGTGGTGTGTAGCCCAATTGTCATCAGAGAGGCTTTATGCAGCAATTGATGGGAACAGATGCATACCCACAGTCAAATATTAGGCAGACTTTGGGGGATCCTGCAGAAGGAGGGGGGCTTTAGGAGCCAGGGGGATCAAGGACACCGTAAGAAAACTCAGAGAATCAACTAAAGTGGGCTCATGGGGGCTCATGGGGACTGAACTGACAACCAGGCAACCCGCATGGGACTGACCTAGTACTGAGCATATGTGTTAGAGTTGTGTAGCTTCTTCCTCTTGTAGGACTCCTAACAGGGGCTGTCACTGACTCTTTTACTTGCTTTTGGGACCCTACTCCTCATACCGGAAAGCCTTGCTCAGCCTTAATACATGGGGAGGAGCTTAGTTTTCCTCTAGTTTGATACGGCATGTTTTGTTGGTATTCATGGGAGACTTATACTTTACTAAGCAGAAATGGGAAGGAGTAGATTGAAGGGTGGGAACAAAGAGTTGAAGGGAGGGGCTTGGAAGAGAGGAGGGAGAGAGCTACAGCCAGAATATTAAATAAATAAATAAATAAATAAATAAATAAATAAATAAATAAATGATAAATAAATACATAAATAAATAAATGAATGAATGAATAAATGAATAAATAAATAAATAATAAATGTACTTTAAAAAAAAAGAAAAGAATAATAATATTAAATAATAAAGTCAGGCATGGGAGCACATGGCTAGAATAGTAGCATTTGGAAGGCAGAGGCTGGAGAATAAGGAATTCAAAGTCATTTTCAGCTACATAGGAAATTTAAAGACAGAATGAGACACAAGAGACCTTATCTGTAGCAACAGCCACAAATAACTAAATAGTATACATAAATAACATCCATAATGTGGATTATTCCATGTGGATCTGTGGATTGCACCTAGGTCCTTATACTATGCAGGGCTCAACCCCAGCCATTAATTTTATTTTTATTTGGTGATAGGGATCTGCTAAGTCCCATGCTGACCCTGAAGCCATTCTTTAGTGAAGGCAGTCTTTGGACTTCCAGTGTTCCTGCCTCAGCCCTCTGAGTAGTTGAAACTACTAGTACTATAGATCAATATCAGTGTACACACACATACACACACACACACACACACACACACACACACACAGTAACATGCACTATGGACTAAATCAGTGAAACAATTTTTTTGACAAAATATGATTCATTATACTATGAGTGTTTTTACAAGCTTTATTCCATGAAATATTTTGAAATTTAAAAGATAATCAGGGTATTGCAGAGATATCTCAGTGGTTAGGAGTCCTTACTGCTCTTTCAGAGGACCCAAGTTCAGTTCCCAGAATCCACATGGCAACTCACCACCATCTGTAACTCCAGTTTCATGGGATCTGACTCTTCTTTTGACTTCGTTGCATTTCATCATACACATAGTGTGCATGTATACACCTAAGGACACACACACATACACACAAAGTTAAATAAAAGAAATATTTTAAGTGAGGGAGAGAGAGTTGAGAACAGGTTATTCAGGGAGTTTCTGTTCCAGTCAGAGGGTGTGGGGATGTAGAGAACTTTGATAGTTAAGAGAATAGTGCTCTTTCAGAGGACCCAAGTTCAGCTCCCAATACCCAACCAGGTAGCTTACAACCAAGTATAGTTACAGATGATCTGATGCCTTCTTCTTGCCTACTTGAGCACTGCCCACGTATGCATGGATAGGCAGAATTTAAAATGATTTTTAAAAGAACCTTTAAAATCAGTGGACATACAGTTAAAGTTGTAAGGCAGTGGAGAATTGACTCTAAAATACTTGGGTTGACACCATATCCAAGTCAAAAGGAGACCTCTAAATGTAGTAGAACTGTAATGAAAATATCATGAAATTCAGAAAAAGAAATCTCTTCACAATGCTGTCATTTCCAAATCAACCTGAGTCTGTCTTGTGAGCTCCAGTGACTCAGATGTAATATGGCTGTGGACTGAACATGTTCTCTGGCTGCTGAGTTATTCCATGTCACTGCCTTATAAACAGTGTGTTGCTACCTTATACTACATGGTATGCTGTTATGTTTTAACTTATTTTTAGTCGCACTTAACAATCACATGGTGTTGTGATGAAGTTCCTATCTCTAGGCACGACATGACCATCAGATGTCACAAACAGATTGCTGTGGGTGTAATGGATGTCTTAGCCTCTCGGGCAAGACAACAAGGCAAGTAAATAGAGATGGTAATCTGTCTCAGCAAGTAAAGGCACCTATTACTATGCCTGGTGACCTGAATTCAACTCCCGAGTTCCATATAGAAGGAGAAAACCATTTCTCTCCCGTTGTTCTCTAGCCTTCATGTGCTGTGGCCACCTGTCTCCTGTAGGACTGGGCATTTGAGTGCTTGGTGTCCAGCTGATGGAATTGTTTTAGGAAATGTCAAGAGTGAGGTCTTACTGGAAGAAGTAAGGCACTTGGGCATCAGCTTTAAGAGTATATGGCCTTACCTACTCACAGTTCTCTCTCTCTCTCTCTCTCTCTCTCTCTCTCTCTCTCTCTCTCTCTCTCTCTCTCTCTCTCTCTCTCTCTCTCTCTCTCCCCCATGCCTTGGTGAGGTTGAGCTGTGATCTCTCAGCTTCCTGCTGCAGACACCATGCCTTCCAGCAGTGGCCATGCCTCCCCACTATGATAGATTCTTAACCTCCTGGACTTGTATGCCCAAATAAACTCTCATAAGTTGGTCATGATGCTTTGGTTATGATGTTTTACCACAGCAACAGAAAAAGAAACTAATATAGTGTACTTGCCTATACATATGCATATACACACATACACATGAATGAAAGAATAAAGTGTAATTTTTAAAAATTAAAATTAAAAAAAACAATGCAGCAATCATGGGTTTTATGATGGTGATATTAGACATGCTACCACCCTGGTTCAGAAGAGTGGAGTATTACCAGGCCAGAAACTTAGTTGTAGTAAGAGGTTTCTGGCCCGGACTTTTGGGCCTAGCCTCAAGGTTTAGACCCACAGAGACACACAGATGCTTATATTAATTTTAGGCTAGTCAGCCTAAGGCCCAGGCATACAACTTGCTAACTCTTTACCCTTAAACTAAACCATGATTCTTATCCTGTTCAGCCATGGGGCTCAGTACCTTTTCTCAGAGCAGCATAGTTGTCCTCTGCATCTTCTGGCTTGTCTGGCAATTCTGGAGTCTCTGTGGCATTTCTGCTCGGTTCTTCGTGTTCCCAGAATTTTCTTAGTCTAGTAGCCCTACCCATACTTCCTGTCTGCCTTTGGCCAATCGGCACTTTTTAATTCAACTCATAGGCAGGACAATTATTTACAATGTAACATCATAAATCCACTACACTTCAAACTACACTTGGTTTGGCCACTGTAAGAATCACTAGACTGTCTTTTCTTTAATACTCAAATAGCTGCCAGCATGGTTTTGGGGTTGGCCAGTGTCATAGCCAAACAATCAGAGGCCCCAAACTGCTCTGATCAAGCCTGGCCAGGAGTGGTAGGGATAACTTCTGCTTGAACTTCATTGTAATCAGAAGTTTCTGTCCTGGCCAGAAACTCTCAAATACCCAGCAGCCACTTTCCAAATAATTGACTTGGAGGCTTAATTTTATAGTAACTTGTAGGCCAGTAGTTCAGACTTATTATTAATTAGCTCTTATGCTTAAATTAACCCATATTTCTTATCCATGGTTAGCCATGTGGCTTGGTACCTTTGTTCAATTGGTGAAGCATTCTCATCTTGCTTCCTCTGTACCTGGCTGATATCTGCTCCTCTGCATTTCCTCTTCCCAGAATTCTCCTAGTCTGGTTGCCCTGCCTCTACTTCCTGCCTACCTCCTGGCCAATCAGCATTATATTAAACCAATACAAGTGAAAAATCTTTACAGTATACAAGATCATTATCCCACACTTTAATGGCTCAGAAAGCTCACATGGACTAACCTATTGCCAACCTCCAGATCGTGTAGAGAAGAGCTAACAGGTAGCTTCCTGGGCTTAGGCACTAGCTAAAGGATGACTTTGACCCCTTTACTGTCACAGTCACTCAGATGAATATAACATACAGGTTGAAAAATGTTCTGAGTATTATTTTGGTCAACTCAAAACAAAATATAGAGAAACATAAAATGTCCATCAGATACTACTCTGAGAAGAAGGAAATGCTGATCTAGGGAATCATCACAAGAGTGGCTGGACACTGTGATGGGGACTGTTACTGACATGGGTACCATTGTGGCCTTGTGACAGTATGGATTGATGCTTTCAGCTTTGACTTCTGCCGAACTTACCCAGCCTGAACGTGCACACACTGCAGATACAGAGATCTGTGTATAAGGGTGTGTATGTGAATTAAACTCACCTGAGTCATCCTGTTGTTACGGCCTGGCAGCCCCCACACCTGGCCTGTAACCTGCCTGCCTTCCTCCTCCTGATCTCCTACCATTTCCTCAAAACCTCCACTCTGGGTGCGGCACTCCATGAAGACCCCTCAGCATTGCTGTCTAAATTCCATTCTTTTTATCCTCTTGTCCCATGAGGATAAATGACAAAGGAGGGCCAAGAAGAAGTAAAGCTGTGGAAATCTGAAAGTCCAAGGAAGCAGCGGGCTCTGTGATCCCTCTGGGGTTTCTCCCACAGACAAAACTGGAACCATCTGACTTTTTTTTCCTTTCTTAGCATGGGAACCTTTAAAAAGTGAAGAGAGAGACAGAGGTCTGTGAGCTGTGACTGACCCCAAGGAATAGGTAGGCACTGGCAAGGGACAGGGGATGGAGCAGCAGAGGGTTCTGAAGTCGGGGAGAAGGGAAAATGAGATCTGGCGTGCTCAGAAACTTTGACACATCTTCTTAAAGACAGAGCAAGAGTCCTCTGTGTCTCCTGGAGTTTCTGGAGAGATCTGGAAGGTTCTGCTGTGTTGCACCTTGAAAATGATCACCAGAAAATCCTAACATGCCACTTCTGGTCATAGGCTCCATCTGGAGATTGCAAGCCCAACAGATAAGCAACAGGAAGCATCTCCAACTCAGCCATCTATGGTGTGTAACACAGAGTCACTGGTGTCCCTGCCGCAAATAAGGGCTCCACATTAGCACAGTACTTCTAGGCGGGCGTGTCTTGGTTTCAGAGTTTGCTAATGGATCTGGTTTTAGTCCTGCCTGTCAAATGGATGTAAGAATTTTTCCCCCCTCTTGTTTAAATCCAACTCCATTTCTACACTGCCTAAATTGAAAACATCAGCCAACCCTCCAGAGCTAACCCACTTTATCATGATTTATTCCTGTGAACTCGAGGCTTGCCAAGAAGTGCAGGACCTCTGCCCGACATTAATAATTGCAGTATGGAGAAGAAGCCCATTACATGAGATAACTCTGTAGAGGGCTGAATGTAGTTAAAGAAAAGAAGGGCTCAGAAAGATGAGAGTTTTGCTTCCCACAGACAGGAATGAAAGAATATGAGCTGACAGATGTGGACGGGCTACAGAGTTCAGAAAGGGTGTGAGTGATGCAACCCTCCCCGTACTTCTCAGAGATCCCTGTAACCAGAATTATTGTACAGCTGAGGAGGCCGGATGCTGATTTAACACCAATTCTCTGAGCCCTGAATTATGATGTCTGCCAGTTTCTGCAGCATCGATATTCCTACCAGGCAGCTCACCAATCTACAATCTTTTTATTCTACAGACAAAATTGGTATAATTAGCCTCAAAAGCACAAACATATAATAAGGTCATTAGAAAGTGATTTATTGGGGGGGCTTGATTGCTTTTTTAAACATATAGTTTTGTAGTTTTAAGTTTATGTGGCTTAATATTTAATCACATCTGTGTTTAACAACTGGCTCACCAATTCTTAATATTCTAACAGGTGCTTCTCCTGACTCAGACAAGACAACTCCAATATGGTGCTGTGCTGTGGGCAGAGATATGTGCATCATATGCTTTAAAAAATAATAATCTATGGGCTGAAGAATGTTGTCCAGTGCCCCATATTTTTTGTCTGTTTTACCTTTTCTGGGATTTGGTTACAGCTTGGAGTATGCTCAAAAGAGCAGTCCCCAGGGCAGCCAGGCTTTCAAGCATGAGCCAACATTCCTGGCCTGTGCCCTGGGCTGAGTCCTCAGAAGATCCTCCATCTATTGGAAATGTTTCTGAAACTCACTTTATCATGCACATTTCCACATACTAAATGATGTCCTTGCTTTGGGCAAGATAGAGTGATCCAGAAGATTCTGTTGTTTTATTCCCTTTAGAGAGACCAGCATTTAAGAATCTTGGACTCGTGTGAGACAGTCATTTATCACACACCAAGTTTCCTGGAGTTGGGGGAAGGTGAGGCTGGACATGACAGCCTCCACAAGGCACTTTGAGCAGTAGTTTGGAAGGAAACGCCAGGACAACGTGGGCAGGAACTTTACTATGTTGGAAACTGATGGGAGAGAGAGGAAAACTAATGTGGTTGGTTCCTTACAGCCTACTCTCTGGTCTATACATCCCCCAGGGCCTAAACACAGTCAATGGAAAGTCTATCCTCTGACTAGGAAAAGGGACACAGTGAATTCCCAGTTCTTGTGATAGTTAATAATGATTGTTAACTTAAAAAGCCTTCTAATGGCCTAAGGGATAAGTGTCCAAGCAACACTTATGAGGAATTATCTGGATTAGGATAGCCTTGGGTGTGCCTAGGAGGGATTTTCTAGGTTTACTGAGTTGGGCAGATTCACCCTAAAAGTGGTACCATTCCCTACACTGGGGAAAATACTAGCTAAGCACAAACATTCATCTCCCTCTGCTTCCTGACTGCTATTGTAATGTGGTCAGCTGCCTCAGGGCCCTGCTTCCAACTTCCCCACCAGGATAGACTGTACCATCAATCTGTGGGCCCAAACAAACCCTTGCTTCATGAAGTTTCTTTTACCAAGGGTGTCTTGTCACAGCAACAGGAAAAGAAACAAATTCAATGCTTACATGTCAGGGGGAAATCTACCAGTTAAGAGTTCATTTATTCACACTGAGAAAAGTCAGGCGCACAGGCTCAGTTTCTGAGCCCCAATTCTCCACATTGAAGCCTAGGTCCTTCTCACAGGTGGGCACCCCAGTACACATTAAAAATGGAAATAAGAAGGGGTTAAAGCCTCGTAGTTTGAGTTGGCAGACAGAAGGAAGTGGCTGTGGAGTGATCAGGACCTACTCAGCACTAATAGTATGAGAGGCAGAGCCCAGTGAGTTGACCAAGTTCTTCATAGATATCTCTCTCACTCAGACACATTGCCTCACACCTGGACCACAACAGTTGAGCTAGGGTGGAGGGAAGATGTCTTGCTGAGAGTTCTGGGAATTTCAAGTCCAAAGCTCATTTTATGGTCAGCCCCAATAGAGTCCACATTACTACATGGTTAAATGAGAGGCTTCCAGGAAACTGGTAGTCTCTTTCAGCCAGCTAAGGGTGTGTTCAGGATTCAGCTTTCTAAGTCTTCTTACTATAGTCAGTAAGAGTATAAAGCTGTCAGATAATCAGTGGGAAGTTATAGGGTCTTCTTGTTTCTGGGGGATGTAGGAACCTTAGCTAAGGATGTAAGGTGTTCTGATGAGGACACTCTAGAATGAGCACAAGGTCTAAGGAATAATCTTTTTTGTTATATATGTTTAGAATGTGATGTAACATTTTAAAATTCACTTTTAATTTTTATTGTCATCTGTCTGTATAAGGGTTTTGTATCACACTATACCCATCCACTTGTCTATCAACACTGAATTTTGTTTTATTTTGTTTTTTGTATCCTGGCAGTTGTGGCTAATGTTACCATTAATACAGGGGACCACTGTCTTTGATAAGTTCTGATTTCATTTCCTTTGTTTGGGTTTCTCCAATCCCCAAAGAGGAATACAGAGTCCTGTGGTATTCTTGTGTAAATGTTTTTACAGAGTGTGTCTTCCCTCACTTTGCACCGCTTACGCTTGGGAGACATCTTCCCCCAAAGCTCTTTCTATGCATTGGATATGTCTGAGGTTCTTGGCTTAGCTCAATGGTGTAGAAGTGACTGGGTTTCTCAGTTCTGGCTGTGCAGAGGCATCTGGGGAAGCAGCCCTTGCTTCCTGTGTTCACACAGCAGAGCCTGTAGGAAGACACGAGATCAATGCAGAAACAGCTAAGAGCCCGGGTACAATTGACCCGCTCGGTGACAAGGAAAAGTGCTCACATGGTAGAGGAATGGCAAAAAGTCAATTCCATTTTTGAAAAATCTGTCAGATTAATTAAAATACAGTGTAGTACAGGAGAGCTAATTAATATCCCCTCAGCCTCATTCTCCTTATCTCCTCCAGCTTTGCTCCCTCCAGCCCCTCCTTCGCCCAGCGGCAGGAACCGCTGCCATTGCCTGATGAGAAAGTTAAGTGCTGGGTAACAGTGAGGTAAACTGACACAACCAATTAGTGTCCGTTTCTAGAACAAATAGAAACCAACTGGATATTAATGCTGTCATTTTTAATCCTCTGAAATTATTTGATTAAAATAAAAACAAAAAAGCCCCCAAACAAAAACTCTTTATGATACAATGGACCTTTACAAATTGTCTACTTTTATTTTTCATATTGCCCAAAACAAAAGGAGATCCTGGGCCTCACATGAAGACATTTGTAGAAATTACTGAAGCTGTGACACCAAATTACCTGAGCGATAACGCGGGGACATTTGACTGGCTCTCCTGTCAACATGCAGGAAGCATCTACAATGGTTATTAACCATTCTTGATTGGCTAAGACAGCCCTGCTTCCCAGGGGCAAACTTTTAGGATGAAAAAAAAAATGTAATCAGAGGGGACCCTGAGAAGACAGAAGCCAAAGGATTCCAAAATGGACTACCGTGGGTGGGATTGTTTGGGGTCTACATGGAGCCTGTCGAATCATCTGTCAGCAGCAATTATTTTGATAAATGTGCCACTCGACTGAGTCTTTACCACTTACATTATTCCATTTGCCAACGGGAGCACAAGCCTCTGATTTTGGTGCTCATGCAGATGCGCAAGAAAAACGTGACTTTGTAGTCACGTGGTCTGTTTGAGAATCCCTTCGGAGATTTGCCCCGCCTCCTCCCACTAGTCCTAGGGTATCAGCTTCTGCTCTACAGAAAAGTCATCTTTCTATCTTTGCTATAAGAACAACATGGTAGTGACTTTCACCAGGGCAAAGCAGCTTTATTAACATGGTGACTTTAGTCCATAAGAGTCATTGTCATCACCTTGGGCTTGTCTTCGTTACTTTTCTGTTGCTGTGATGAAACAAGATGACCAAGACAACCTGCAGAAGAGTTTATTTTGGTTTATGGTTCCAGAAGTTTAGAGTCTATAATGACAGAGACGTTGTGGAAGTCATGACATCCTCAAGAGCAAGCACAAAGCGGAGAGAAATAACTAAAGATGAGAAAGGTCTTTCATCTCCAAGCTTGTTCCTGTCACACACTTCCGTCAACACAGCTGAACTTTCTAAACCTTCCCAAATACCGTCACCGACTGGGGGAGGAAGGTTGGCAAGTGTTAAAGTACTTGAGCCTGTGGGGGACATTTCTCATCCAAGCTACCACAGTGACTTACCAACAGGAAGAAATAACTTTAGCTTGGTGACCTTAGCCAATAGGAAATATATACACCATGTTGGTGACCTTTACCTATAGGCAGCGTCTTCTTGTGTTGATACTCAACAAAGTGATGCATTGTCACCATGGTGACCTTCACCAGCGTGATAAGTACCATCACAGTAACCTCCACCAGCTGCAACATCTTCAGCAAGCACAGAAGAGGCTGCTTGAAGTAATAAGCCACTTTCAACCAGCCAATTAGAACAAAAATTGTAAGGCATTTTCTTTTCCAGTTAGTAGAGACAATTTACATTTTAAAAGTCCCAGTTAAAATTTAGCAGAAGAGAATAAGGAACTGATCAAATTGAAAACAGGCAAGGAACTTAAACCATCAAATAAACATGCAAGCAAAGTTTGGAACTTTGCTGGGACCTGGAGTGATCTAGGTTCATCTATGATGAGAACATGGTTTTTGTCAAATGCCTCGCATGATGTAGTTTTGTATGTCTGTATTAAATTCTTGAATTGGATTTTTAACCTAAATATAGTTAAGTTTCCTAAATATATTAAGCCCCCAAACTGGAGCAGCTTTAAATGCAAGACTCTACTAGTTTCTTGGCAGAAGGGCACTCAGGGACAGCACAGAGGGCCTGCTAAGCAATAGGAGGTCCTTGCTCATATGGCAGCCCCATGAGGAGCAAAGTCTCTCCTAAACCAGAGGAGGTAGGTGTACGCAGTGAGAGTACCTGAAAGCCAGAAAAACTCAAGCCTTAGTCCCAGTAACTTCAGGCTGTGTGGAGACTCACAGAAAAGGTGCTCACAGTTGTCTTTTGTGGGCTGTTATTTACAAGCTGTGTGTCCTGAAGCAAGGTACTTAAACTAGCATCTCAGTATGCCTCCCAGTAAAATAGGCATAATAATGAGAACTTGGAGACAGTGCTGTTAAGAGCATCAATTGAATTACTGGCTGGGAACCACTCAGACTGGAGCAGCTTGAGACCTAGGCACTTGCTAGTGTTGATAACAAATGTAGTAAAGGCTCAGATGGGGAGTGGGAAGCCAGTGTCAGGGGCAGATTGACTGCAAGTCCAGCAATAGTTTGGTTGGCCAGTTGGTCACTCTAGCTGTCGAAGCAGAAGAACATGTCTTACCAGTTGGAGGCTCAGCTTAGATGCCTGCATTGCTCAGTTGCTCTATAAGGATCTGTGTCCAGGCTGGTTAACCTCTGCATCATAGGGGCCCAGCAGGCCATCCAACACAGAGCAAACCTTCCCTCAGTGGTGTTGGGTGGGTGTGGTTGTAGCACTAAAACCCAAGAGTGAATCCTTACCCAGATTCTGTAGGCACAGCTCTGTCCTCACAACCCATTCTGTATACAACCTCTGCCCTTGACTTGGCCCCACTAATTTTTGCCTGTGACTTTTCTTGTTTTTTCTGCGGTCAGTTTTCTGCTTCACACCTCTAACTACCTAGAAACACTTTATCCTTGCAGAGGGATACTCCCTGAGTTCCTTTTTGTACTTGAGCCTGATACCCTGAGGAGCTGAGCTGTGAGGACTGTGTGCGTATCCCACGGTTCCACCATCACTTGGGTGGACATTGGTCCTGCTTCCTGGGGGTAGTTCTCAGAGCACCCACTTGCTGATGAGTTTCACATCATCCAATCGTGATGTTCTAATAGAGCTCTGAGCAGATTCACAAAGGTGGATATGAGGTTTGGGATTCTCACAGTCCCTGAGTAAAGGATCTATCTCTCAGGGAAACCAGCCCTGGTTTTTAAAAGTAGAGAAATATCATTGCACTCACTATGGCTGGAGCTCTAGTCTAGCCTCAGAGGGTTCCATTGGCCCTCCAAAAAGAATAGCACATTTACAAGAAACTAAATGACTCTTGTGATGTTTCAGGGCAAACTCTATATGTCAGAATCTGGGGAATATTTGATAGTTAGGGTGTCACTGGTCATCATAAAGAAGGACTCAGAGACCTTGGCTCTTCTCCAGGTACACTTCCCCCAGCTGCCTTCCAGGCATTTGTCTCCACACGCCCATGACCTCTGAGACACCCTCTCCATGCCCTGTCACCATTCTCAGCAATACCAACTTCACTTTTCTGCTTTGCCTAAGAGGTAGCAGAGTGGGTTTCTCACAATGCCAGCATTTTAGCATTCTGTCAGACAATGTGAAGGATGTGAGGGCACATTCCCACAGTGAGTGGAGAAGAGCTGAAAGCCTGCAGAATGTGAACCTATGACAGCAGTTTGGGTTTGGGATGCTACATGGATGGAAACACTGCTTCTGACCTTAGCTTTTCTAGCTGCAGATTGAGTATGTATACTATTACCAGTGAGATTCAGTGTCTCTGGGTAGAGTCTGGTGCTCCGGGTTCCCTCTGGCTTTATTTCTTCATCCGTGAAGTTGAGGGTGCTTTGCTCTTCCTCCAGAAACCCCTTCATGTGAGTTATCCACACCTCATTAAGCCTCTTCCCTCCTCAAAGGCAAAGATGGTGACTTAGGCTTTACTTCCCATTTCCTGCAGGATCCGAGCTTGTTGGATGAGTTTGGAAGCATGTCTAGATAGGCTTGGATGGGGGAGGGGGGGTGAATGGAGGATCTTCAGGCAGACAGAAAACAAATGAAGAAACAAAGGCATTTCCAAGTCAAATTAAGTGGTTCATAAGAAGATAATTGTAAGAGTCCCCTGTTTTCAATGGAAAGGGAAGCTGCTGGATGAAACACCAATTCTAGTTGATGGTTAATGATAACTCAGAGCCAGATATCGGGAAAAGCTGGAATATCAGGGAGAGGAAACAGATCCCAGTCAGTTCTCACCCAGCCAGCTTCTCAGGGTAAAAGCTATCTTCCAGATTCCCCAGCCTGGCTCATTGTTTCTATAGAATCCCTCAATGTCTGCCTACGCCTGCCTTAAATGTCTTCTCTGTCCAGTTGTTTCACTTCTGGCTTCAACTCTGCATCATAATCCTAGAGTTAGGAATAATGGTGTGAGCTACTTGTCGGTAGTTAGGCCTTGAGCTCACAGAAACATATATCTCTGTCTCCTGAGTTATAAGATTAAAGGCGTAGGTCACCACTCTCTGACACTCGATGATTGACTGTGGGTGATTCTGTCCTCTGATATTCCAGGCTGATTTTGTTAAATATACAATATGTCACCATAGCTGGCTGCTTCTTCTAGCCAGTTGGGACACTTGGAGTAAGCTGCATCCTATGGGATGTACAAGGTAAGTAATATCCAAGGCTGAGGACTCATCTACACCAGATTTTTTGCTTTTCTGCTCTTATAAAATAACATTTTAATTTCTTTGTTTTTTTTTTATATGGAGACAATTAACAATCAGTTCTTAGGGACAGTATACAGCTAAGGTTCACAGGACAGGAGGCTGAAGGTTTCTGGTCTCTGTCACTCAGGAACTTATATAGTGCTTGCAAGCATGGTTCTCACCCACAAAGGATATGTAAGGCTGTGCAGGACCAGAGAGAAGCCTGTCCAGTCCTGTGCTTCATGGGGATGTTGACTTAATCCTGATGCTTCTAGCAATTAAAGCAGTATATTTGGGTAGGGAATTTTAATTGAAGAAATATAAAATGTTCATTGGTATAATGTGCACATTAATTTAATATAATGTGAATAAGAAGTCACTGGAGACAGGAGCTGCAAACAGCCCCCGAAGGGCTATTGCCATGACGGGTGACAGAAGCAGAGCCTTGTTAACCCAGTGGAAGGAAGCTTCCTCTTGCAACTGCAAGAAGGCAGAGACAGCTGGGTGGCCAACCAAGACCTCCTGTATTCCAGTTAAGGACAGTGTCCAGTCACAAAAACGTCAAGACACAGCTAAGGTACCTCCAGGGATGAAGAAGGACAACAGCTGTTCCTTACCTTACCCTAACACTGAGGCAGAAAGGATGGATGGAAGACTCTAGTTATGTTGGTAGTTGCCTGCATCATAGAAAGAACTCGGCAATAATAATAATAGTGATATAATAAAGCTTTCCAGAGCAGTAAAGAAAAAAGGCTCAGTTCAGGCATCAAGGCAGTCTGGCATGAGGTGTAAGACACATGGGCAGCCAGTTTTGTCAGCACTGGAAGCAAAATCGAATGGATTTACTACAAGAGAGTAATACGTAGAACGCGTTCTAGAAATATCTAAAAGCCATACTAGACTCTTAGAACCCAAGCTCTTGGTATGAGCCAGCAGAGGCTGGCAATCCTAAATTTCTTACCTCAGAGGAACACGCGACAAGGCTGTGGGATCCTTTCCACAGGTGTCAGATCAACAGGTAGTAGCCACAACCCTCTGGTGCACCAAATATAGATAATTGTGGTTTTAGGTGAGTTCCTCTCCAGAGCTCATTTCCAGCCATTAAATCCGCTTTTCCTAGAAACATTAGCTTATTCCCATTTTCACATTCAAAGTTGCCAAAAATGAGACATTTAAATCAGTTTCAAGCCTTCTCAGCCATGCATCAATCATACGTGTCTGCCAGAAAATGAATATAGTAATCAGTATGTTAACTTGGTGGGTGATTCAGAATGTTCCACTTTCCCATGTGTTATACAGGAGGGGCTGAGCTGATGCCTACAGATCTCCTTATGGCTATTCGAACACTGTCCTTGTATTTGGGGGCTCAGTTTAAGCCCTGCTAAGCCTGGTGTTAGAAGTGGGGATTCTGTGTCCCTGGTCTGAACGGGAATGTCTACCTTTGACTCTGTCTTTGATAATCTGTCTTTGCCTTGCTACTGTCCACGTCTCCCAGTTCTACCCTCTCTTCCTGTGTATATATTGAACTTTACTCCATCCTTCATGGGATTTTGCCCACAAATATCTTAAAAGAAGAGGGCATTCTTTCACTGATTAGTGAAGACATGGGAACCCCTGGATTCCAACCTACTACCTGTGTCTCCAGTCCTCACCTCTGCCTCAGCATGGCATCCTCTGGTCACACAGGACTGGCCCCTAGGATTTCAAATACTGAAGGCAAGAGGTTGTAAATCTATTGTATGGGGTGTAGACAGCTTCATGGAGCATTCTGGGGAGAGAGATGGGCAATGAGGGTAAGACAAAGGTAATGAAAAGTTCTAGTTCTGTAATGAGCATTTTATCCATCTTGTAAACAAAAAAAAATGCTCAAGAGCGACCAACTCTCCTCACCATTACCCAGTGTGCCCTGGCTGCTTCATAGGCTGAACACTTCCTCTGCCAGCATTTTCTTTTACCTATTACCTCGGCAACTGTTCATGCCTTCTTCTTTTCATTGTTGAAATTAGGTAATTCTAACACTATTTCTGGTTTTGGATGATAAGCTCCTTCCAACCTCTTTCAGCTCATGTCCTTCTGGTCTATAAAAACAGAAGACACTAAAAAGACAGAGTCCATGTACAGGCATAATCCCCCCCATACACACACACACCAAGTATGAACATGTGTGGCTACATATGTGAACACTCAGTTCACACCCTCGGCCCCAAATTCTTACTGGTTGCCTTTGATTGTCAGCCGGATACACTCTAGAGCCACCTGTGAGGAATGGAGCGCCATTGAAGAACTGCCCAGATCAAAATGACCTGAGAGATGCTATTTTGATTGTTGACTGATGTATAAAGTCCACTATGAGCTGTGCTATCTCTAGGCAAGGGTTTCTGGGCTGTGTAAGAAGACTAGTTGATATGAGCCAGAGAGCAAGCCAAGAAGCAATATTCCTTCAGAGATTTCGCATGAGTGCCTTTCCTGACTTCCCTCATGAACGGACTATAAATATGGAAGAATAAGTTAAATACTCTCTTTTCTACTCAAGTCACTTTTGGCCTGAGTATTTTATCAGAAAAGTGGCTAAGATGCTACTGGAAAGTACAGCTCCTGAGAGAAGCAACCAGGCTTTAGAACGCCCTCTACAGGGTTCTGCTGTGTGCTGCACCTCTGTGCTGGTCAGTTGCCATCCCTTGCAGAGCTAGAAAACCACACCAGACTAAGAAGACTTTGCTGGAAGGGCTGATCCTGCCTCCTTCAGGGATCTACTTTCAGGGACAAGAAATCCAGGGCAGTGAAGAACCTAAAAGGTGGGGGGGGGGGGCTGTTCAGATGGCAGGTGCTGTGGCCCTTGCTCTGCTGGGGACATCTGAGGGTACTTTGCAATGAAAATGGGTCCCAAACAATGCTGGAGGGATAAATGAGCTGAGGCCATATCTAAAGCTATCTTGTGGCAACATGACCATATTTCCAAACACTTCCTGAAAGGTGGCCTCTTCAGCATGTAATGAGATTAATTTTCTCATTATCTGATTTTAGTTCTGTTTTTTCTTAAAGAAACTGGTAGCATGATAAGGGCCCAGCCGTTACTCATGCAGCTGGTATTCATGAAAACAGCAGCAATCATAACGAATTTATTTGGTATTCATGTGGCTGTCATATGCACTTGCATAAAGATACTTTTGTAATGCAGCCTCGCTTTGGCTGGACGCCTTTGTATGACTCTAGTTATTTTATCTCATCTGATTAGGCATCCTCTGGGAGGGAGTTTCCCTCAGTATCCTTGGCTTTGGGTCCCACTCTGCTAAGGTGACTAGAAAACATCCCATGCCTCACAGACTCGTCCCTACTTAAATCATGCAAGGCCTTCTGCTCCCCTTTCCTTACTCCAGCACCCCAGTTGACTCATTGAGCATTGTACAATCCCTAAGTATTGACTGAATTATTGCATTGTTGGATACATATCAGGAATATTCTCTATTGGTTTATGCCCAAGCTATTTGGGGCAAAAAACAAAAACAAAACAAAACAAAACAAACAAACAAACAAACAAATAACGCCAAGGTGAATTCCTGTTCTTTTCCTTGACTGTGACTTCAACAGCTCATCTTTGACAGGGATCTACCATTCAGATATCTAGTTGCCATGTCAACACCTATCATCATTGATTTGATGAGGAGGATGAATAGCAATTACTGAATCCTAGAAACTTAACTTTTTTTTTTTTAACTTGTTTTTTGAGATAAGGTCTTACCATGTAGCCATGGCTGACCTGAAACTGGCTGTATAAATGACACTATCATGGAGCTTTCAAAGATCTGCCTGCCTCTGCTTCCATGCTGGAATTAAAGACATATGCCAATATGCCCTGCTAAAAATTAAAAACAAAACTGCCCGTGCTGTGTATCTTGAGTGGCACAGGCTCACGGCTTCCTTGTGTTTTCTGATGTGTGACTTTTCCACTTTAGCTGGAATAATTAAAAGACTGGAAAATAGATTATTACAAGTGGCCTGAAGTCAGGTAAGGAAAAGTTTGAAGGTAATTGACAAGATACAGCCTGTGGTAGAAAAAAAAAACCATTATTTGAATTGATTCTTTGCCCCGCTCAACAATCCAGAACAAATGGTGATTGCCTCTCACTTCAGGACTGGCAAATAGTTTCCTGCACAAGCTAACGCCTAAGGTTAGAGATGCAGCTCAGGGGTCTAGTGCTCTCACAATGTACTCAAAGCACTGCCTTTCGCCTCCAGCACCACATACGTGACGTGTAGTTTCTCATTTGTGTGATCTTGGCACCCGGGAGGTGACAGACGAAAGGACCATAAGTTTAAGGTCCTTTTCCACTACAAGCCAGCAGGAGATATATGAAACTCTGTGGATGAAAGGAAGGAAGGGAAGTAGGGAGGGTGGAGAAAGGGAGGGAAGGAGGAAGGGAGAGGAAGGGAGGAAAGAAAAGGGTGATAAGAAATGGAAAGAAAGGGCATTTGGCTTGGTGGCACAAGAATTTTAGTCTGAAGCGCATCTTCTGGCTTGGTTCACCTCACTTGGCCTCCAGAAAGCTCTCCATCTGATGAGGAAGGCAAGCGGGTCACTGTAATGGCTGTCTCACCCCAGAAATCAAGAGAGGCAGAGATGGGAGTTTCCCCTACCTGCCCACCTCTTCATTCCAGGAGAAGCATGTCCTTAGAAGCCCTTATAGATATCCCAGAGTTAGTGAAAAGGTAAATTTCTTTATGGCATCTCTGTGAGACACATGTCTTAAGGCATCAGTAAAGCCACAGCCCTGAGGCCCAGCAGTCCAAGAGTGTGGAATCCCTAAGCCAGGCCTGTGAAGGACCTCTAAGAAGAGGCAGCAGTGGGGCAGAGACGGAGTCACTCAGGGGACCCCCTGCCATCCCCATCACCAGAGTCTCCTATGTTTCCCCTTCCCTAATCAGATGCATTACTACATATTTAGCTTAATTACCATATCGGATGGAAATTCACTTTTACTGATACAATTAAAAGACTGGAAAATAGCATATTACAAGAGGCTTGGAGTCAGATGAGCAAAATTTGAAGGTAATTGACATGATACTCACACCCTCTGATAGAAAAATTGATTATTTAAATTGTCTCAAGGGGCGTTTCTTTGCTTGCTTTTTCCTGGAAGCCCCTCCCCAGCAGCCAAGTGATAGGCAGAAATTGCTACATTATCCGGTCTGGAGCTCAGCTAGAATCAGGTTGGTGACTGCTCAGGCTCCAGGAAGGGGCTTATGCCCAATGTCCCCAGTCTCCTCGGCATTATTCCTTATTCTCTGGTAGACACGGCTGCTCTCAGGAAACATTCCACTCTTATTAAATTGTAACAAATTCATTACACAGATTGTACTCAGTACATAGACTTCAACACCATGGTCTGTTTGCCCTTCACCACAGCTACTGGGTGATGTCTAGTTTGGGGGGGTTATTTTTACATTTTTATGAATTAAGACTCTTCTCTATCCATACATTCCAATGCAAAGCTGTTCAAATATGTACCAGATATCTTCACATGACACTGAAATGGGCCATCTCTCCACCAGGTGAGCACGTTATTAATTTCTCCACAAAATATCTGAACAAGATTTTTCAATTAATTTTTTTTCTGTTGTGTTTGCCTCCACCTGACACCACAGATGTGATGTTGTCTTTTTCACAGCTGGAGACCAACTAAAACGGCCTCTGGGATAATTCGAATATGTCAAGGACTAGAAATGTGGCATTTAAAGCCTAAGAATTCCTAGATTTGGGCTGGAGTCTTACCCTTTCCCAAGGCTCCTCTCCTAGCTCACTCAGACAACGCCCTTCCTGACCTACCCAATTAGTGCTCAAGTGAGCAGGTTGGAAAATAACCCCATGTCCCCTCTGTAACTAACACCTTCACGGATGGGACTTTGACCTTTGTCAGCCAGCCTTCTCGAGCCACACAGAGCGACTGAGGAGTTCCACAGTGGTTTAACTGCAGTTTGTATGCTTATTCCCCCCTCACCTCCACGTATTCTCTCTCAACCCCTGTACTACCTTCAGCCTTGATCACACCCTGCCTGAATGGCATGTCCTGATGCTTTACGTTCACTCCAGTGTGTGTCCATACATGATGACCATGTGAGGGACCAGCTCTGACACTTCCTTCCGATCACAGGGCTAGTGGCAAGAGCATAGCCTATGCATTTATCTATTGCATCTGCAAAAACCTTATACCATGGTAGGGAAACTCAGGCTGATGACTGCGCCTTCCCAAGGCTGGCAGAGCTGGTAGCCTGAATTTAACATTTTCAGAAATGAAATTTAGTCTAAGGCCCAACTTCTTCAGCTTTTGTGGCCTTGGAAGAAAGGACCCAATTCTGAGGGTCCTGGAAAAGCTTGCAATAGTAAGTTTTCCTAAATGTGCAACAATTAAAAATTAATTCCAAGTCAAATGCACTGTGAACCTGGAGTGTTTGAGTAACATTCAGTAGGGTTGCCTCGCACTGCTTCACTGCAGTCCTACCTGATTCTGAACACAACATGCCTATTTTGCACTGTATAGACCACACAATGCCAACAAATGCTGCCTGGAACACTGTAGCTCAGATGTGAGCCTATTCTTTGTTATGAACTGCAGTTTTGACTGTACATGCACAGTACTCTGCCCTTATGTAAGTCACTGAAAACACCGATGTTTGGTATTAATTATCATGTAGGTGTCAAGCTCGTGTAGGTTTGGACTGTGCTGGGTTAGAATGTTTGATTTTAGAATTTGCTGTTTGGCAGAACAGAGAAATAGCTCAAAGGTTAAGAGATTTGGACTCTTTTCCTGAGAACCTGGGTTCAATTCTCAGCAACCACATGATTGTTCACAACCATCTTTAATCCCAGTACCAAAGGATCCAGTGCCTTCTTCTAGCCTCTATGGACAGGAAGAACATGTGTAGCATATAGTCATCCATGCAAAACACCCATACGCATTTTTTAAAAAGTTGTTTGAGCTGAGTTCCTGACTTAAGATTTATTTATTTTTTTAAAAAAGATCATTCAATAAATTTTGGTGTGGGATTAAGACAGAATTGCTTAAATGGCCCCAGACATTCCTCTGCCATTTTGTATTATGTATTTATGCAAAATAGTGTTTTGGCACTGATTATTGTAAAATCAAAATACCAGTCAACTCTGAAAAACCCTGAAGATGCTCTTCGTCCTGAAGGATCAAATATTCAGCCAGGATTGAATTATTTATGTAAAATAAATAAGCACATCATATCATTAGCATGCAAATTAGCTTTCATCTTTAGTAAGTTCTAAAAATTATGTGTGTACCAAAGAAGTGTTTTAAAATAAATTTCTTTATGATTTACAACCAATAAAGGTTTGATGCCTGTGCCTATTTTATATGCTTTTATACCCAGAGTCACAAGGTTTTTCTCTAAAGGAAAGATATCATGACTGAAAAACTAAAGAACGTCTGTGTCAATAGCTGGCAGTGTTGACCCAGTGTGGCTTAGCCAACACAGGAACCTTCTCTTTCAGATTGTTCTTTGAAGACTTGCGAGCAGGTCCAGGAGTGGTGGTCTCTAATGGAGTCTGTTCAGCTGTACTGGAGATGTCAGTGAAGCATGAGATGTGCTGAGACCTTTCTCTTCTGTGGCTGGTTTAGAGTTCTGCCATCTCTGCATCCCTAAGAAGGTGTTCTCTTCACACTTCGAATGGTGTAGTCACTTAAAATAATGCATAGAGCATCTACTCTGAGCAATAGCTCCAATTATTCATTTATTCACTCATGCATTGAAGAAATACTCCCAGGGCTCTTTATAGAAAGTTCTAGCAATTCTGTGGAAGAGAAAACCACGTGCCTCCTAAAGCCCTCAGACTGTCACTGGCTGTGGTAAATGAAAACCACAAAGTTGTTTGCATCTGGTGTCAGACTTCCATGTTCCACAGCTGAGTGACACTCATGTACCAGCCTCAGAACTAAGGTAGCATGGACTTCAGTTGCCTTCTAAATGACTTAGTGTGTAACTTGCTAGTGGTTCAAATATTAAGTCTGACCCCAGAATAACCATTTTGGTTGGAAGCACGCTTGGTGTTCTGTCAGCCACCAGGCTCTCTCTAACCAGCAGCACTCCTCCTCCCCCCCAACTGTCTTTGAGGGTCTATTCCCACATGCTCTCAGACCAGAGCCTACAGTTAAGGAAGATGTTGGCCACTGATCTGACCACTCACAGTGCTTTGTCAACTAGGTGGGAGACTCATGGGAACCCAAGGACAATACAGCCATGGGAGTCCATTCACTGTGAGCCACCTTTCCTAACAATCTGTGGTGATAAGGGTAGTTCAGTGCAGGTAGGTCCTTATACTCGCGGGCAAAACCACTGAAGTTCCAAAGGGTAGAGAAAAGACTGCCAGGACACTCATTTACACCACAATGAAAACCAACCCAAATCTGCCACCGCAGGTTTGACATACTGGCAATTTAAATAAGTCCACTATAAATCTGAAGCCCTTTTGGACTCCACAGAACCAAGCTGTCTGTGAGTACAATGATGAGCTTGAGCTGTTTCCTGTGGGTGTCATACACATATCTGAGCTGGACTAATCCATGGTCTGGACCTGCCCAAAGCTGTTTAACTCAGCCTAACCCTGAGGTCCAGACCAGCAGTCCCAAAGTCTCAAAGAAACACAAAGACATATTAATTATATGCTGCTTGGCCTATGGCTCAGGCATATTGCTAGCTAGCATCTTAACTCAACCCATTTCCGTTAATCTGTCTTGCCACATGGCCTGTGGCTCACCTGTGTTTCTTTTAAGTGTCGTTACAATATGGTTACTGGTTTTCCTGGGAAAGCCAGAGGTCCAGAACCCAGACCTGCTGCCCCAGACCGTTTAGCCACCCATAGCTGCTTTGGCCTCCCAAAATGATTCCGATGCTTATATTAACTTGATACTGTTTGGCCTATACCTCAGGCACAGTTAGCTCCTCCATCTTAACTAGACCCATTATCATTAATCTGTCAGTCATGTGGCCTATGGCTCACCTGTGTTCCTTACATGTTTCTTCTTTGGCAGCTGGCTCCATCTAATTGACTTTGCCCTTCTCCTACCTATCCTCTGATTTCCCCTTCTACTTTTTCTATGGTGCCTGTCATGGGCCAAAATAGCTCCTTTATTTAAAGATTGATATTCACAGCATACAGAAAGACATTCCCACATCCCATATTGTGTTGGGCAGTTGGACAGATTGCATCTCTCTCTGACTCTGCCCTTCTTCCCCTTTATGTTCCAATTTCTCACCTACATCTAAGATGCCTTGCCATGGGCCAAAACAGTTCATTTGTTATCCAATGGTATTTCACATCATAGAGAAAGACATCCTACATCATGTGGGACCAAGTGAAGTTTAACACATAACTGTAGTAGTAGGGTTTTTTGGTCCCAGGCGGCCAGAGGCCCAGACCCTGCCGTGCCAGACCCCTTAGCCGCCCGCCACTGCAGCTCAGGCCCCCAGAAATGACTCAGACGCGTATATTAACTTTATGCTGTTTGGCCTATGGCTCAGGCACATTGCTAGCTAGCTCTTACATCTTAAATCAACCCATTTCTATTAGTCTGTCTGCCACGTGGCCCGTGGCTCACCTGTGTTCCTTACATGTTGCTCTTGGGCGGCTTGCTTGATTTGTCTCTGACTCCACCCTTCCTTTCCTACCTATTTTCATTCCTCTGCCTACTTTTTCTACGGTGCCTGTCAAGGGCCAAAACAGCTCCTTTACTTAAAGATTGAGATTCACAGCATACAGAAAGGCATTTCCACATATAACCACACATTTTTACCCTGTAACATTCTCACTTCAATCCTTATTTCTCTTGAGATGATCAGCTCCTGACCAATGTCAACCATAAAGATGTAATGAGGCCAGCAATAGCCCAGCAATAGCTGCTCCATGTAGGCCTTGGTAAGCCTGAATTCCCTAGAATGGGTTCCTGGCTACTGTATTTCTCTTGTTTGTAAACTAACTGTTAATTTTGTATTTGTAAGCTGACTGTATTGGTTTTTTTTTTAAAAAAAAAAAAAAAACTGTGATAAATACCACAATCAAGAGTAACTTGGGGGAAAAGTGTTTATTTGGCTTCAACTTCCAGGCAGAAAGTCCATCACTGAGAAAAGTCCGGACAGGAAAGAATGGAGACAGGCACTGAGAAGGAACACTGCTTACTGGATTTCCCACTGCTTACATTCAGCTATCTTTTTTACACAGCTAGGAATGATTGTAACCCAGTAAGAGGTTTTCTCCATCTGAATATGTTTTATTGCATATCCTTAATCATTTTGTAAGCAGGATTGTTTTTAAAATGCTAAACTGTAAAGTACTGCTCTGACTGCTGTCTCCACCCCACTCAGATTTTCAACATGGCAGAGGTACCAGAGTCATACTCACCTTCCCAGTTCTGGGAGGCAGTGTTAAAGCAGCAGGTGGCAGAAGCCTCTCTGTACCACAGCCCTAGAAAGAGACTATATAAATTAGCCACCGCTGATCAGCTTATGGCAGCTAGTGCCAGCTGCATCTCCCAAGTTGCTGCCAGGAGACGCGACTCTGAGACTACTAGGAAGTCCTATGTGGCTAGTTAGCTCTTGCATCATAACCAATTTCTGTTAGTCAATGTCTTGCCATGAAACTTATGGCTTACCTGTACTTTTACATCTTACTTTCTAGACGGCAGCTTGCAGGGTCTCTACCTGACTCTGCCCTCCTCCAGTCCCTATGTTCAGATTTCCTGCCTGATTCTAAGATGCTTTGCCATAGCCCAAAACAGTTGCTTTATTATCCAGTGGTATTTGCAGCATACACAAAGACATCTCACATCACCCAGCCCAGCCTCCCCACTCAGTCCATCTGGGGAAAATGCTGACGTGCCCTGTCTGTCCGCCTCCTTTCGCCAACAAGCTGCTGTAAAGTCATTTCCGTCACTGGAGCATTGTTAAGTGTCGCTGGATGGGATGGAGGACCACATGAGCAAGCTTGTGTCTGGGATGGGCCCCTCTGGTTTGCTAGTTTCCTACTTTAGGAAGCAGGATAACTGATTTATTTCTCCAGGTTCTTCTTGGTCTCACAGTAATGCTACAGGGTTTTTCTACTACCAGAGTAGGGCATAAACGCACCACGTTCTTCTCCTTCCTGGCTACTCTCCAGGTTAAACTTCTCAGAAGCTATAGTTTCATGTCCTCCAATCTCTTTCCCCCATTTTTACTGTGAATATTTTTTTTTTATTCTCGCATAGTATTACCTCATTACAGTTTCTTCTCTCAGTTCCTTCCCATTTCTTCTCACATTTGGGTCTACCCCCTTTCTGTCTCTCATTAGAAAACAAAGAGGCTTCCAAGCAGTAATAATAAAATATTTTAAAACAAAAGCTAAAACATCAAAAATTGAACAAAACATAAGAAAATGAGTCCAAGATAAGGCACAAGAAACAGAGACCGACATGCAGGAATTTCACAGAAATTACTAAACCAGAAGCCATAGGGTAAAAAGAGAGATGAGAAATATATAAATAAAATAAATAAAAAAATTAAAATGAAAAAGCCTTGACATGGCATTATTAGACACAGAACCTCCAAAGGTGCCATTAAGTTAATCTTCTGTAGGCCGTGCACTGCTGGGCATGAAGCTTAACCTTAAGTGTGGTTTGTTCCCCAGCGAGACCTCCTTGGACAAAACTAATTTTCATTTGCAAGTGGTGATCATTTGGAGACTGGGTTAGGGATGGGGGCTTCTCCTTCTGGTTCAAACCAATACAGGCCCTGCACATGCTCCCCGAGCCCTTGTTATTTCATATGTGCACCAATCATACTGAGTTAGACAGACTTTTTTTTTTCTTAGTATCCTTTATCCCCTCAGGATCTCACACTTTTTCTGTCTCCTCTTCTATAGAGTTCCCAAAACCCTGAAATGAGGCATCTGCTGGAGAAATCCTGTTTAGAGATAAGTGTTCCAGAGTCTCTCACTCTCTACATAATATTTGGCTGTCAGTCTATATTGGTTCCCGTCTGCTGCAGGAGGAAGCTTCTCTGATGATGACTAAGCAACTCACTGATCTAAGAGTATAGCAGAATGGTATTAGGGTTCTTTTTATTGATAGGTTTTGTTTGCTTTGTTTGAACAGTAAAATATTAGTTTTTCTCTAGGCACCTGGGATATCTAGGCTCTAGTTCTTGGTCATTCAAGCAGTGTTGGGTATGATTCCATTTCATGGAGTGGACCTTGAATCAAATCAGTTATTAGCTGGTTACCCCCAGAAGTTTTACACTAGCATATCTTGCAAGCAGGGCACAATTGTAGATTGAAGGGTTCATGGTTGGGTTGGTGTTTATGTTTCTTCTTTGGTAGCTGCAGAGTACATTCCTGTACCAAATAGCTAACACGTAGGTGGGAAGGCCTTATTCAGTACCAGCTTATTTCTTCACATTCAATGAATTGTGTAGATGTTGTCATCAGCAATAGAACTTTGAGATCTTTGCTGTCAGTTTGTAGAAAAAAAATCCTATAGTCTTGTCAATAGTTTGGGTTCTTTATGGATTCCCATGGGACCCTTTTGGCCAACAGCTCTATTAGCTGTAACCCAGTCCCAGTACCAGATGCTTCACTTGATGACAAGAGATGGCCAGTTGGTGCTGTCTTCTTCATTATTTAGTTATTTCATTTAGATTGCTTTCATAAATGCATTTATTGTGGGAGGCTTCTACTGTATTAGATTTATATACTACCCTTAATTTTAGTTGTCTTTCCTCTTATTCACTCCCTTTTTGTGCTTATTCCTTCCTCTGTAAATGGAAATTTCTGTGTCCTGCCTCATAGCAGCTCTCAAATAATTGACTCAGAGGCTAATATTACTTATAAATGCTCAGCTAGTAGCGCAGGCTTATTACTAATTAGCTCTTACACTTAAATTAGCCATAGCTCTTATGTATATTTAGGCATGTGGCTTGGTTCCTTTTTTCAGTCCATCATTCTCATCTTGTTTCCTCTGCATCTGGCTGGCGAGTCCTGACTCCACCTTTTCTCTATGTCTGGTCACCCCTCCTCCATTTTCTGCCTGGCTACTGCTGACCAATCAGCATTTTATTAAACCAGTTCAAGAAACAAATCTTTACAGTGTACAAGAGCATTATTTCACAACATGCCTCTTCACTCTTGATTTTTCTTTTTACTAGTTCTGTCACATCCATCTACAACTATCAATTCCATTTTCCTTTCATAACAGAATCTATCTGTCCTCCATAGCTCTACTCTATGCCTGACTTCCACAGTTCTATGGACTGTAGCTTGAATGGATATTAACTTAACAGCTACTATCTGTGTTTAAGCAAATATATACCATATTTGTGTTTCTGGGTATGGGTTACTTCATTCAAGATGATTTTTTTCCTAGTTCCACCCATTTACCTGTGAATTTCATTGTTTCATTTTTTATGGCTGAGTAATATGCCATTGTGTAAATGTAGTATATTTTTATTTAACTGTATTTTTGAGTGACATCTAAACTGTTTCTAATTTCTAGCTTTTATACATAGGGCAGCAATGAACATGGTTGGGCAAGTGTCTCTGTGGTAGGATGAAGCATCCTTTGGATATGCGCCCAAGAGTGGTATATCTGGATTTTGAGGGAAATTAATTCCCATCTTTCTGAGGAATTGGCACACTGATTTCCATAGGGTATTTGAAAGTTTGTGTTCCCACCAGCAATGAGTGAGTGTTCCACTTGTTCCATATCCTCACCAGCATGAAGTGTCACTTGTTATATTGATTAGTCATTCTGATAAGTATGAGATGAAATCTCAAAGTAGTTTTTATTTACACTTCCCTGATGGCTAAGGAAGCTAAAGATTTCTTTAATGTCTCTTGGCCATTTGAATTTTCTTTATTGAGAATTCTCTGTTTAGACTCATAACCCATTTTTAATTGAGTTATTTGATTTCTTTAAATCTAGTTTCTTAAGTTCTTTATATTTTTGGGATCTTAGACCTCTATCAGATGGGTAGTCGGTAAAAATATTTCCCCATTCTATAGGGTGCTGCTCTGTCTGAATGACAATGCCCTTTGTTGTACAAAAGCCATGAGATCCTATTTATTCATTGTAGATCTTGGGGCCTGTGCTTTAAGTATTCTGTTCAGGAAGTCTTCTTCTGTGCCAATGAGTTCAAGAATATTCCCCCACTTTCTCTTCTGTCAAATTCAGTGTATCTGCTTTTATGCTGAGGTCTATGATCTTCAGGAGTTGAGTTTTGTGCAGGATGACAAGTATGGATCAATTTTTATTCTTCTACCTGCAACCATCCAGTTTGACCAACATATTTGTTGAAGATCTACTTTTCTAACCCAGTGTGTGCTTCCGACTTCTCTATCAAAAGTCAGGTCCATAGGTGTGTCAATCATGTCTAGGTCTTCAGTTCAATCCTATTAGTCAACATGTCTATTTCTGTGCCAATGCCATGCTGTTTTTATTACTATGGCTTTGTATAGAACAATTTGAAATTGGACATGGTGATACCTGAAGAAGTTATTTTGTACTTCAGGATTATTTTAGCTATCCTTGGCTTTTGTGTTTCCATATAAGGCTGAAGATTATCATTTCAAGATCTGTGAATAATTGTGTTGGAATTTTAATGGGGATTTCATTGAATCTGTAGATTGCTTTAGGAAAGGCAGTAATTTTTACTATGTTAATTCTATGTGTCAATGAGCATGGGAGATCTTTCCATCTTAAATTTGAGGTATATTGGCATTAGCTCTTCCTTGAGGGTCTAATAGAATTCTGCACTAACACCATCTGGTCCTGGGCTTTATTTTATTTTATTTCATTTTATTCTTGGGGTGAGGAGAGGTTGAAAGACTTTTAATTATCACTTCTGTTTCGTAATGGTTATAGGTCTGTTTAAATTGCTAATCTGTTCTTGATATAACTTTAGTAAGTGATGTGTATCTGGAAAATTTATCTGAATCTTTTAGATTCTCCAATTTGGTGCTGTCCTCAAATTACTTAACACTTCTTATTTGCAAAATACCTCTTTGAAAATATCTATTATTGAAAGCATAACTATGAACGTCCACGTTTCCTGAAAACCCTCTTTTGCTTCCAGTGTTTTTATTGTTGATATTCCTACTAATCCTGGCCTTGCTTTTGTCTGCTTGTTTGCTTTGCTTACGCATCTGGAAAGTTTCACTCACTGGCAGCTCAGCAGTGGAAGCCCTGGATGTGCAGGAAGTCTCTGAGAGGCCTCTTGTCTATCTAAGGAAGCTGCATTAGATACTTTTCTATTACGGTGATAAACACCATTACTAAGGCAACCTAAGGAAGAGTTTGCCAATGGTTTATGCTTCCTAAGGGTTATGTCTGACAGAGCAGGAAGTTCACGTGCTCCAACTGTAACACAAAACACACAGAGCAAACTGTGAGTCTTCACAGTTTCAAAGCCTGCCTCCAATGACATACTTCATCCACATAACTCCACATCTCCAAACAGCACCACTAACTATAGATCAACTGTTCAAACATATAAGCCAATAGGGGACATTCTTATTCAAACCACCACAGACAATGAGCTGCCCTCAGGTACTGTAGTCAGGGTTTGTCCCTCCCCCCCTTTTTTAAATCACTGATTCACCAACTGAGACACTTTCTTTTTAATTCTGTATGAATGCTAAGATCCCCTTCGTCTCAACCATTTTTGGAAAGTAAGACTGGAGTGTGTAGTATGAAGTTTCTAGTCTGTCCAGCCTGTGGTCCAGACCCATAGACCCACAGTCCAACAGAAACACAGACACTTACATTAATTTCATGCTGATTGACCCAGAGCCCAGGCATATAACTTATTAACTCTTTTCTCTTAAACTAACCTATGATTCTTATTTTATTCAGCCATGTGGCTTGGTACCTTTTCTCAGAGCAGCATTTTAACTTCTTTTCTCTGTGTCTGCTGGCATCTCACCGTGGTGACTCCATGGTGTCCCCCTGAATTCTCTGCTCTGCTCTTTCTGTTCCCAGAGTTATTTTAGTCTGGTTACTCTGCCCACACTTTCTGTTTGTGTTCAGCCAATCAGCATTTTTATTAAACCAGTATGTGGGACAATTATTTACATTGTATTATAATCCCACTACAAGAGTGGACGTTTAGAAATAATAAAAATAATGGTGTGTCACAGTCTCCCCACCTAAGAAGCACCAATGGAGCCTCGAATGTTGCAATTGCGTCTCTTCTTTCTACCAATATTTGTCACTCTGAAGGAGTCATACCATGAGGCAATGCTTTAAATGTCTTAGGATTTGAATTGCTGTGTTAAAACATTATGATCAAAAGCAACTTGGAGAAGAAAGTGTTTCTGTTTGTTTTTGTTTTCTTTGGTGTTTGTTTGTTTGTTTGTTTGTTTGTTTGTTTGTTTGTTTCTGGTCTATCATTTGAAGAAATCAGGAACTTGAGGCAGGAACACGGAGGCAGGAACTGCAGCAGAGGCCATGGAGGGGTGCTGATTACTGGATTGATCCTCATGACTTTATCCTGCTACATCACAAGACTGAGAACCATTCCACAGGTAACACCATCCATAGCAAGATGTGTCCTTCCACATTAATCACCAATCAAGAAAATGCCCCATAAGCTTGTTTACAGTCCAGTCTGGTGAGGAAATTTTCTCAACTGAGTTTCTTCCATTAAAATGCTTCTTTCCTTTGTCAAGAAGGTACTGAAAACTCACCAGCACAGCAAACAATTCTACACCCAGGCGAGTACCTCAAAAAGAAGAAGGCCATTGTTCTAGATAGACACAGATGCTCTCTCATCATATCTTTGGCATTTGACTTGACTTTTTGAGTAAGGCATTATTTCTCCAGACAAGAAAGGTGTTCCTCATTTCCATTCATGATGCAGTAAATCAGGAAAATCACAGGAAAAGGTTTGCACTAAATAACAAGATGAGGAAGAAAATCCCCAAGCACTTAGCACAGCTCTCTTTCACATTGAGTGTGAGTCTGTGTAAAGGAGGGACCCCCCTCCCCCAAGACTCAGAGGCCTTTCTCCTCTGGAGTTAAAAACTGCTCAGCAAAATGAGAAACTCAACCTCTGCTGAGGCTACAGCCCCCCCATGCTGAAACTGAGCTTAGATTCTGGCCATCAAACCCTGCTAAAGAAGACATCTAGGTGTATACCCTACATGCACTCCTGCATAAAGACAGAAGAGGCTGCTTGTTCCCAGGCTACCTCATGACAGGAAGCCATGAGCAGCAGCCTGATAGCAGGCATCCTTTAGAGTACAAAGGATGTGCCTCTAATTTTCAAAGGGTACATTTTACTAAGATATGACTAATTAGCTGTAATCTCCCCTCACGCAGCCCAAACATGACATTTGTTCTCAATTTTTAACCAGCTATTCAATGGGGCTTCTTTTCTTTTTCATACCTGAGTGTTCATTTACATGTTTATTGTGTGCATTGAGCATACAACATGTGTGTGGAGTCAGGGAACAGCTCTGAGGAGCCGGCTCTCTCTACCTTTACTGACTCAGGGTCTTTCTTTGGTGTTGTCCTTCTATGATGCCTGCTTGAAGCTAGCTGGCTCACAGGCTTCTCGGTGGGTCACCCACCCTGCCTCTCCTTGCTCTGTAGAAATTCTGGGATTGCTTACATACAGCACTACATTGAGTCTTTTTAACATGGACTCCAGGAGTTGAACTTGGATTATTAGATTTGTGCAGCAATACTTTTACTCACTCAGCCAGCTCCCTAGCCCTGGAACTGCTTTTTTCTAAACCTGTCTTCCTGTGATGACATCCATATCTCATTTCTTTCTCTACAGAGGTTTATGTTGCCTGAATTTTGCCTCCAGGCTGTCTTCTCTGGTCTCACCTTCTGAACAGGTTGGCATGCTGAGTCACTGTGTGCTATGGAAATGGGCCTGGTCATTTTGTTTTGAAAGCTTTTCTTTTAAAGGCTCCCACTACAACCCCGTCGTCCTATTTAGAGGCACTAATATGTCTCAAGTAAATCAGAAAGAAAAGGCACACTGAAGCTCCCATAGGCACAGAGCATGATTGCGTGAACTGCAGCTCAACCTGTGAACCCTAGCTGGGTCCATTTTGATTGATTGTTTAGAATTATAGTCACCCAAAACCTCCATGTTGACATTCCTTTCTTTTTTACCTCCTTAACATGTTTTGAAGAGAATAATGAATTCCCTCCCCCCATAGGACTCTGGAGCAGCCATTGCCTAAGCTGGCCTCAGGTTCCACGGGCCTGTGAGGCTGGGGTAGCCTCATCCCTTTGGGAACCTGGAGATTTTCACAGCTCCAGCTGCCAGCTTCAGCCAGCTCAGATCCAGTTCGTGTTTTCCGTTCTTGTGAGAGCTGTGCTCTTCTCCTACGTTATTGTTGCTGTAATTAGACAAATGTTCTGCTCCACTGTCACTTCTAGTCAAAGGTGTCATCTGAAATTAAAAATTCATGTAAAATCCAGAGAATCAACTTTTAAGCAGACAGCGGAGACCTGACCGGATTTCACAATGTTTTCCTTAACCCTTTTCAAAGCTTCTTGCTCAGTTTGAGGTTGGGATAGTACATAGACTATTGTTGGTGTCACTAACCTGCCACCAGAAGACCTCTGTATCATCTGATCGGGCTACCATAACAAAAGTACCGGGCTAGGGATTAACAACCCTTTGTCTGGTCAAGTTTGGGGACCTAAGTCTCAGAGCAAGGCACTGACCTCCGGAGTCCTCTCTTCTGACCTACAGATGTCCCTGCCCCCTTTGAGCCTCTTTCTACAATGACACCAGTCATCTTGGATTAGAGCCCAACCCTGTGACTGTGACATTGTCATGCCTCCATCCCTCTTTTAAAATGCCTTCTGTACATTCAGAAACACCCTGAATTACTGGAGTAAGGTTTCAGCCTGTGAACTCTAAGAAAATAAAATGTGTTCCACCACCAGCTTGCACAACCTCTAAGCAGAACAAAAGGGCATTCGGGAATTTCCAGTTAACAAGTGAATCCCTCCTTCCTTCTGAGGATTCAGCCCTAGGATATGAGTCAACTACACAAAGGATTGGGAAACTGAGCCTGATCATTTCATGGGCACCTTCAATACTGGGACTGTAAGAGCAGGGTGATGAATCTATCCTCTCAGGCTTCAAAATATTAAGAAGAATGAGTTCAGAAACAAGACAGAAAATCAATACTATTTTGTCTTATTTTTAATCTTAAGACATTTTAAGTGACACGGTGCAAAGTTAGCCTCTTTATGCCATTGGCATTCACTTCTGTGTATTTTATACATGCAGAGCAGTATGGCCATTACTACAATCAGGAAGCCACTTCACCCCAAACAGTCCTCCCTGATCCTCTATGGTCCTCCCTGATCATCGTACAAACCCCTGAAACCTTGTCAGCCACTGATACTTGCTTATCCTCATGATTTAGTTTGAGAATATCTCATAGATGGAGTCATGTAATGTATATGACTGATGTCCTGGAAATTAACCCTTGTTGGGTGAACAGAAGATACATTCCTGTTCATGACTAAGCACTGCCCACTGTGATGAGAGGCTTGATCCTCCATCTTTTCTCTCACTAAGATGTTATGTCTGTTAGAGTGTGACAGGGTACAAGATAAGACAGCCTCTATCACCCATGTATAAGCTTTGGTGTGAAAGCACATTCTCATTTCATTTGGGATGCCAGATACCCAGAGGGCTTTATCTCTCTTTCTAAGAAACTATCTCCTTTCCCAGAGGGCTGGTCATGTTTTGTTTACTCCACATCAACAGTGTTGCAGCTTCTTTGTATCATACCAGCCCTTGGTTTTGCCCACACTCTTGTCTGTGCTAGCTTTTTTCTATAACAGTAACGTTAGTGTACTGGTCCACAGCTCATTGATGACAGTGGACATTGAGCTGCTAATATCTTCATGGGCTTATTGGCCATGCCCATAGTCCCTCCAGTAGAATGTGGGCTCAAATTATTTGCCCATTTGGAAGGTTTTAAATTTAAGATTTATTTATTTCATGTATGTGAATGTTGCCTACAGTTGTACATGTGCACATGTGTATATCTAGTGCCTGCAGAGATAAGAGAGCATAAAGACTTAGGCCTTAGGGCCTGAGTCACAAATGCTTGTGAGCCACTATGTGGGTGCTGGGAATTAAACCAGGATCATGTGCAAAAGCCCCAATTACTCTCCAGCATGGAGCCAGGTCTCCAGACCCATTTGCTATCTTTTAATTGCTTTGCTCTGTTCCTTGTTATAGACATAGGAGCCTCCTACATATGCTGCACACAATCCCTCTTTCCATTACGTGACTGGCAGACATTTTTCCCCTTGTCCTTTGTCTTTCTAGAATTTTGTTTAAAGTCTTTTGCCCAAACTAAAGTCAGCGATGATATTCACAGTGTGTTTTTCTCTTTTCTGAAAACCTTCCATTTTAATACTAGTATTTGGAATGGCCGTGTATTCTGAATAGTGTTTGTGGAAAGTCAGAGATAGGCAATGAAATAACCCTTTTGTCTGTGAATGCGTTCACTGAAAGATTTCCTTGGCACCAGGTCAAACATCAATTGATGATATTTTTGTTTCATCTGTTTCTAGCCTCTCCATTGCTCCACCAATGAGCACACCTTTCATGTCATAAAACTGAATCAAAAATTTTTTTTGATTCCTGTAACTTTATATAAAGTTTTAAAATTGGGTCTCCTTAGCTCTTTTTTTTTCTGTCCTTTTGACCATTTTGATCTCTTTTACTTTCTATACTTGTGTAAGTCAGTTCACTGACATCTCCTAGTATCTTGCTGAAGTTTTAATGGAAGATGTGAAGACGTGAAGCCTTTAGATCACTAAGGTGAGATGGTCATGACCAGAGCATCCCGTCTTCCCTGCATACACCGGGATACCCCCATTGCTTTATAACCTCTCCAGCCTCTATCATCGGGATATTTAGTTTTCCTTATATGGTCTTTTATATGTTTTGCTATAGTTATACCTAAATGTTTTGGGGGCACTATCATAATTGTTAAAATGCTAGTGTCCAGTTAATAATTCATTTACAAAAATATGATTGATGAGGGAAAGGTGGGCTCTTAAGGGGTGAGGATAACACACATGACAGGAGAGCAGAAGGGGACCGTCTGAGACCGAGGAATTGGCCTCAAGGAAAAAGAGTGTGAAAGGGCTTTAGAACGCAAAGGGAAAAGAACACAAATTATACTGGAGAGTGGCCATTAAAACACCACAATAAAACACATTGCTTTTTTGCTAACTTCAAAAAGTTAAAAAAATAAAACCGTATATGTTGCTCTGGACTCATCTCATCTTGCCACTATTTAATCTAATCATTTTCTGTAGATTTTTGGTGACGTTTTCCGTATAGCAATCAAATCTTCAGCAAATAAGGATTGCTTCATTTATTCTTCTTGGCAACATGGCTTTTAACTTATTTTCCTTTTGACACTGTTTGAATCTTTATCGTTATATGTTGTAATTTTCTATTTTCTTAATATATGGATCAGTGTCGCTTGACACTCTGGAGGACTTACCCAAGGCCATATGCTTAGACATTTCAATGGACGCTCACATTCAAACCCTTGGTTTAATTTTTGGTCCTCGTTTCTGACCCACACATGGTAACAGAAACACAAGGCTATGGTCTGCACCCTTACAAATGTTCTCTCTGTCTTTGTAAAATTAATTTGTTGTCCTCAATAGAAAGGTGGAGATATAGCACCCTTCACCAAAGTTTATTATTATTATTATTATTATTATTATTATTATTATTATTATTTAATAGAATATAGGGTGGCATGGGACCTCAGCTTTGATAGAAGGGTCATCCCAGCCATGAGACCTTTTTGCAGTCACTGTGAATCCCCAGGGTAGAAACAACAACAGAAATTTCAAAATAAACACAAAATCTTTTCGCATTATTTGAAAACATCAGAGTTTCAGAAGGAGCTGGCTACCTGAGACATCCTTCTGGCTGCAGCCTAGATATCCACTCTCTGGATACTAGAGAGTAGCCATGGGAGTCAGAAACACCCACTGCCATTGACCTCATCCCTTATATGTTTTGTTAATAGGCTGAAATGTAGATTCTACCAAGAGACCCACGTTAGTTTCACCATCCAGAGTCACTGGGTAAGTAAAGACCTTCTTTAGCAAGGCTTGCTTGGAACAGGGACATGGACACTGGGTTCTCAACTTCTTCACTAACAGGCCAGGCAGCCTTCTCTAAGCTAGGTGGCCTAGTCCTGCCATTGTTGAGCAGGCTCAGGCCTGTTCCCTTAAAACTTCACCATGCCGCATACAATGCTTGAAATCACTCTTGCAAAAGACAATATTATAAAAATAAATGGTAAAATAATTGTGCTCCATGAAACTTGCCTACTACACACACTCCATTCTGAGGAAAGAGGAAATGGAAAAACCAGAAACCTTAAATATTGTCAACAGACTTTTATCCTTCTGTCCTGTATCCAGAAGTGTTTGGACTCCACAGGTGCTATTTGTGATGTGTTTGACTGTGGAATGCTGGAGAGCACCGCAGCATGAACATGGCCTGTGTGCTCTGCACAACTTACCTCAGATAAATCAGGGCTTACTCCACGAGGCCTCTATTTTCATGTGTCTTCTGCAACTTAACGGTTGTAATTCCACAAGGTGCCACAGCTCTTAAAGAAAATGCCAGAACCTGATAACAGTTATTGCATTCTTAAAGGGAACTGGGTTGTTTCTGTTCTTCCCTGACAAATACAAGCCATACTGACTGCTTGCCTCCGTTTTGTTCATGAGCAAAAGATGGGATATCTTTCAGCTATCGAGAAAAATTAAATTATAAAATTTCTGGGGAAATGGATAGATTTGAAAAGTCTGCTATTAAGTGAGGGGACCTGCACTCAGAAAGACAAAATCCAGAGGTTCTCTCTCATATTATGAATCTAGCCTACTACAGTCATATATGTGTACATATATACAGACAGGTGTAAATATGAGTACAGTCTGCCATTTCAAAAAGGAGACCAAGAGAGGATGGTATTAGGCGATGAGGAAGGACCAAATGTAGACAACAGTATATGAATCATGAAAAAAAAAAAAAAAAAAAAACCAGAAAGCTTTTTTTATTCTAATTTTGACTTAATTTTTATCTTCTCTTTTTTTCAAGATAGATAAGTGAATTCAGATTCTGGATATTAAACTGACAAGAACCACACAAATAAATGATAGTACTAATTGATAGTGAATTCATAAAACCCTAAACAAAGGTCCCAGGGCTTCACAGTGCTCATTCTAACTGTATAAAGTTCACTAAGATGTGTAGATTTTGGACCAGGCAAGTGTTTGAATACCTTCCTTAAATCAGCTATGCAATGGTTTGTTTTCGTTGTTAGTTAATTAGAATAAAGAGATTTTTATCAATAAAATGCCTTACAAATGATTGAACCTGGCATTTCATGTTTCCTAAATTTTGCAACTTCAAGTTCAGGTTACTATAACTCCATTGATCTGATGAATGATGTAGAGACACTACTTTCTCTGCTGTTGAATAAGCCCTTAAATCTAAAAGGGGTTCCCGCAAAGGAACCCAGAGCCTGGAAGGGATGTGTCAATCTGTTAATCTTCCCTAAACGCCCTGGAAGCAGAAACTCTGCTAGGGTGATGGTGCCATTATTAAACCATTGTTTGCCCTGACAGTGACAGGAGCAGCTGCTGTCTGCCTGAGCTTTTAGCACCAAGACAGAAAGTGTCAGGATACACCCCTGGTAGTCACTTGTAATGTGAGGGAAAGAAAGTGGGTTTTGCTGCTGAGACCCCAGAACCAGTTCCAGAGAGGAGGCAGAGACTTTGCTCTGTTCTCAATGGGAAGAGGCCTGAACTTGCTGATGCCAACGCAACTCCTGGCTTTCTTCTCTCCTAATGCCAACAGGCTCTTCCTTTCCAGTTGTCTGAGCTCTCTGGATGTCAGAGGAGCAAGCCTTCTTAGAGGATTTGATAGGGACACCCAGGGCAAACTGGTGTTGGCAGGATGACATTGCCCGGATGAGAATGACACATTTGTCTTCATTCCTGTGGATTGGCAGGATAGGTGTCATTGGGTGGGAAAGAGATTAGAAGCAGCTGGGTAGAGAGACAGCACCCAGAGAGATCACCATGGGGGAGTTTCTCTAGGGGCATTGATATAGACGCCACATCTGTGTGGCTGAAGACATCAGTGAGTAATAGAAGCCCTCAAAATACAAAAGTACAGTTTACCCACAGGCAGGGCCAAGGCCAGGTATGTTTCACCCATGGACATCTGAGACAGTGTGAAAGGGAAAAGCTGCTCTGGTCTGGCTCACAGTGGTTGTGGCACATATAAGGCAGCCTTCTCCCTCTAAGTGTGCCATGCAATGATGAATAGAAGTCCCCCTTTGCTGGGTTTCTCCTACTTGGGAATCAGAGAAGGGATATTGTGGATTGCATATATGAAAATACAGCAGTTGCATTGAACAGAAGGGTTAACTCACAATCTACCTTACAATGCAATTTTAATTTGTAGTTTGGAAAGAACTCTCATAAAAGACCTGCAAGCAGCTACTTCAATAGGACAATCAGCCAGAATGGTATGATGTGAGTCCTGGCTTCACTGCCCACTGTGTGTTTCAGGGCCTGTTGCTTACACTTTCTGAGACAAAGATTGAAGAATTCTAGTTCTGTAAGTCTTGTGGCACAAGGAAGCATTTGAGGTACTTTGTGGGAGGTAACTGAAAGAGTTATGCAAAATTTCACCTAAGGACATTGCAGATAGATGTCAGTCATTCAGTTAGGATGCAGGAGAACTATGGGCTTGTTCCTTGTGCTTAAGAGGGAGATGGAAGAGAAACAGCCAGCAAGATGCATGGTAGATGCTACCTGTGTACCCTGCTAACCTTGATCCTGCTGCAAGAATGAGCATATCTGGGTGGAAAAAGACAGCCACATCCAATCACTGTCCAATTTGAATAAATGGGAGCAATTTGGGTTCTGAAAAGATGGCTCAAGTGATTAAAAGTACTTTATGTGCATGCAAGATCTGAGCTGGATCATCCCATCTGTGAGAAAGCTGGGTGCTAATCTCAGCACTGGGAAGGCAGAGACAGGAAGGTCTCTGCCACCCTGGCTCTGTGAGCTCTAGGTTCGGTGACAGACTATTCTGGGGAAAAAAAAGGTAGAGAGCAATGATAACACCCAAAATTAACCTTTGACCTCAATAGACAAACTTGCACATATATGCATGTGAACCTGTGGGATAAAGCTCTTGCACACTGAAAAGATTTGTCACTCCTATTGGTTTAATAAAACATTGTTTGGTCAATAGCCATGGAGGAAGTATAGGCAGGGCGTCCAGACTAGGAGGATTCTGGGAAGAGGAAAGACAGAGCAGCAGAAGGCAGCCAGATGTGCAAGAAGCAAGATGAAAATAAGATGAAAATACTGGACTGAGCTAAGATATTAAGCCATGTGGCTAAACATAGATAACAATTGTGGGCTAATTTAAATGTAGTTAGTAAAAAAGTAAAAAAAGAGGTAGTTAGTAATATGCTTGAGCTACTGGAGCAGCAGTTACTTTAATAGTAAGCCTCTGAGTCAATTATTTGGGAAGTGGTTGCTGGGTATATGAGACTTTCTGGAGGGACAGAAACTTCTGACTACATGTACCTGCACACAAATTTCCGCTAAGTGAGCAATCTAATATAAATAACCTTACTGTATTGATTCTGAATTAGAACAGTTTCATTAACAGTATATAACCCTGCCAGTTGTACCATCAGGCTGATTATTGGACATGCATTCAAGCAATGACATCTAACTTAAAGAGAACTAGACAGATCCCCCAGGCTTTGAGATAATTCACTCCCCATATAGTAGAACAGACAATAGGGTAAGGAGCTCCAGTTGCTGGCAAATACTACTACAGGCAGAACAGAGGTAAAGCAGGACTCTGAACTGCATTTCTGTGCAAGGGCCTGGCTGTACTCTTCTCTTGGCTGACAGCAGCTGAGCCTGTATCGATGTGTTCACTTGGATACGGTCCCCTGTCAATGGAAACCACAGTTCTCTCCCTCAGCGTCTGCACAGCCTCTTCCACATGTCACTCCGAAAATAGTGTTCAGCCTCGCATGAGCTTGTCCATCACCTCACTGTCGTGTTGCCCTTCTGTCAAAATGGATTTTCAGGTGAGAGTTATAGATGCTCCTCAGGCATCACCGTGTGCAACACTATTGATTTGCTGTTGACATTCAACCCTTGCTCTGGGATGCATTCATACAGGTGACCAGAAGAACACCTTCCCCAGAGGATCAGTGGATACAAATGGCAAGTGGAACACACACACACACACACACACACACACACACACACACACACACACACACACACGTCCTCTTAAAGTAAAACTTCTCTAATGACAAGGTGGCTTTCTAGCTGCCTGGGACACCTTTGTACAGAGAGAATAAGGAAAACGCAGGAACAGGAGAATGGATTTCTGGAGTCTATTCATCTCTTGATCTCAGGGATAATTTCAGTGATACCTACCATTCCCCGACATTTTCTGTTTGCTTTTAAATGACTCTTCCTCTAGAGGTGTCCCTTGGCTTTCAAATAAAAGCTGTTTATTGGCCAGGATCCCCCATCACCCTGAGTAATCCCTGGGTTTGCTGACCTGTACAATAATATCCAAAGCTTAATGAACACTCACAGGGCACTGTAACCCCTGTGTGGGCTTCTAGCACAGAACCACCTCTTGCCACCTTCTTGCCAGTCCCCTGGGAAAGGGCAGGGAATGGGAGTCGGTACACATTTTGGAATCCTCAAATTACCCTTATTTCTCCTATTCACTTTCATTCACCTGAATGAGATATTGACGCAAGAGTTGATAAGAATAGTGTGTATGCTGGGTCATCCCTGCTGCCACCAAATGCATCACCAGCAACATCTTGCTAGAATTCTTGAGCACAACCCCCCGCCCTGAATATGTGTCATTTCAGTGTGTGGAATAAATAATGCATCACACACACCATGCAATTGGATATCTGCTTTATATTTCCCTGTCTAGTTTTTGTAACTAATTAATCAGGTGACCATCTTCACTAAAAATCTACAAACTCTTGAAAGCTGGTGGAAATTTTCACATAGGGAAAGTGTCACAGACAGAGGGGTGAGGGGTGTGTAAGGGTTTTTCTAGAAAACTAATGATAACCCTAAAAATGATGTGATAGGCTTTCTCCCTAATAATCGACCTTGCTCTTAAGACAAAAAGTTGCTGAATTTTATGAGAAAATTCTGGCTTTTTTTAATCTTTTCTTTACTCCCTTCTTCCCTCCTCCTTCCCTCCCTCCCTTCCTTTCTTTCTTCCTTCCTCTCTTTCCTTTCTTTCTTCTTTTTTAAATGGGGTCTCATGTTGCACAAGATTGCCTCAAACTCTCTGTATAGTCAAGGGTGATCTTGAACTCCTGATTTGGCCTCTGTTTCCTAAAGGCTGAGATCACAGAGATAGACACCAGTTCTGGGGATCAAATCCAGAGCTTTTTGCATGCTAGACAAGTACTCTACAGACTAAGATACAGCCCAGACTTCCAGTTGTTATACATGATTTTAGTGAAAGGATTTGCAGACTTTGTGCATGTGTGTGTGTGTGTGTGTGTGTGTGTGTGTGTGTGTGCGTTGTGTGTGTGCATGTGTGTGTGTGTGTGTGTGTGTGTGTGTGTGTGTGTGTGCGTGCACATGAGAGAGGTGGGTGAGGTGGAAACCAGAAATCAATATTGAATATCTTTCTCAGTCACTCCAACTCAGTGTTTGAGACAGGATTTCTCGTGAACCTGGGGCCTGATCATTGGCCATTTTGGATGGAATCCTCCTGTCTCCGCCTCTTCAGTGCCGGGATTACCGGCTCCTGCTTCTACACCTTGATTCTGTTCTGTCTTTTAATGAAAATAGACCCCCATTCATATAATAGATCCTGATTATGGCTTCTCTTTCCCCCGCTCCTCCCAGTTCCTTTCCAGTTCCTGATCAACCCCCTTCTGTCTCTCAGAAAACAAACTGGATTCTTTAGAGTAATAACGAATAAAATATAATAAAATTAGATACAACAAAAACTAACACATCGTTGTTGGACAAACCACTAAACTGGAAGCCATAATATATACAGAAAGGAACTGTGGAATACAAAGAGAAGATAAAAAATATATACAAATAAAAATTTAAAAATAAAAAATAAATAAGGTAACATTTAAAAAAAAGGAAGAACCCTAACAAGACATGAGACAAGGAACCTCCAAAGATGCCATTGAATTTATTCTGTTGACTATCTCCTGATAGTTTCACTGGTGAGGCTCCTTTGGAGGAATCTAAATTTCTTTTTGCTAGTACATATCAATTGGAGCTTGCTTCTGGGTTAGAGATGGGGGCTTGTGTCTACTTCTCCATTTAGCTGCAGAATAGAATCCCAGCTGGTGCAGACCCATGCAGCCCCTGTGCATGCTGCCTCAATGAACTCTCTGAATTCATATGTGCATCAATCTTGTTGATTTCAAGGGATTTGTTTCTTCAATTTTCTCTAGCTCTTGCACTTTTTTTTGCCTCCTCTTCAAACGTGTTTCCCTGAGTCCTAAGGGGAGGGATTTGATGGAGACATCCCATTTAGGGACGAGTGTTCCAAGGTCTCTCACTTTTGGCATAATGTCTGGCTATGGACCTCTGTATTTGTTCCCGTCTGCTGCAGGAGGAAGCTTCTCTGATGAACGCTGAGCAAGACACTAATCTAAGAATTATAACAAAATACCATTTGGAGTCATTTTATTGCTACTTTTAAAAAGTAGTATTTGATTTTATCTTAGTTCCCTGGGCTATCAGGGTCTGCTCACCCAAGTAATGTCATGAATGGCTTCCTTCTTGTGTCCCTCAGTCAAACAAGATATTGGTTTGTTCCGTGAGCTTTGTGCCACCATTGCACTAGCATATCTTGTAGTCAGGACACCATTTGTGTTTGTGGCTGGGTTAGTGTTTATATTTTCTGTTTGGTGGCATGTAGGATGCCGTCCTGCACCAAATAACTAGTGCGTAAGAGTAAAGGTTCTCTATGTAGGCACCAGCTTCACATTTCCTTGTCCAGTGAGGTGTCTAGGTGTTGTCTTAACCAATGGGCCTCACCATCAGTTTCATACCCGACTCTTAATGTAGGTGCTGGGAATCTAACTCAGGTCATCCTTCTTGTTCTACAAACACTTTATTAATTGAGCCATCTCCTCAGGCCAAGAATTTATGGAGTTTGCAATTTCAGTTCACAAATTTACAGGAGAATAAGACAGCAATCTGACAAGGGTACACAGGTTACATTGTGATTTTATATGTTACCCTAGTTTAGTTAAATAATGTAAAAGTGACAGATAAAATCTCTATTAGCTTTCCCAGTGAACAGCACTGGGTTTATTCCCATGGCACGTACACACAGATATGCACCTTCTATCATCTCCCATGAGTCTGATGGGACCCAGACCCACTTGGCAGTCCATCTCAGGATCAGTTACCTGGCTTAGTTACCTTGTGGTCTTTCCTGATCCCTCTCCTTCTGCTCTAGATACTATCATGCCCTGCCTTTTCCTCCTCCGGGCACAATGAGAATGTGGCAGGCCTGGGGACTCTAACTCAAGCGTTTGACATCTTCCTAAAAATCCCTGGCCAAGACCCATTATTCTTAACCCATTTGGGAATGTCAGAATGTCGTTCCTATGGTTTGTACTGTGCCGTATAGGTTGTCTGAACCACCTTGTTCAGATGTACAATATTCTCTATCAGCTGCAGGTCAAACCCCAGACCATAGAGTTCCCATGCCTCTTCTTCACTTAGCATGGCACCTTAGCATGGTACCTCCTCTCCCCTACAAGGACTCGCTGCAGTAACATTAATCCAGGGCTGTCACACTTTCTAGACCTCTCAAGTCAATCCTTCCCTTACTATTTTTTTCTGTTGTAAGAGTTCCTTTTCCTCTTTCTCTTGACTCCCCTGTGGCTACATTCTCTGTGAGGCAAGGTTATCACCAACCGCCCAGCTGAACCCACTGATTATATGATTTGTTTAAGGGCTTACTGATCCCTCCATGGCTCAGTTTCCATACCTCAATAACACTTCCAGCATCAACAGCATCTGTATTGTGATCTGTTGTGAGGGCTTCTGAGCTCCCAGGATCATGAGGGTATAGGGTCTGCACTAGTTAAACTCCTAGGGGTGTGACCTGCCTGTGTTGAAGCTCTCCTGGGAAACTTCTTCTCCTTCATAGCCCTCTGCAATGGGGCCACAGTTCTGTATAGTTTTCATGCCATTTGATTGCAGTGAACCTGATGCTAGAAGAAGGGGTGTGTGTGTGTGTGTGTGTGTGTGTGTGTGTGTGTGTGTGTGTGTGTGTGTGTGTGTGGTGTGCTGGTGAGCATTTGGAGGCCTGAGGTCATCAACCTTGTCCTTTGAAAGAGGGTCTTTCAGTGGACAGCAACTCACAAGTTAGATTAGGCTTCCTGGCCAGTAATTCCCCAGGAGTCAGCCTTGCTCTGTGTCCTAGGTGCTAATAGTGGAGTTGCATGTCTCCACGTTTGTATTTTGTATTCAGGTTTTAGGAATCAAGCTCTGATTTCATATTTGCATGGCATGCTCCGTACTAACTGAGCCACTCTGGACCCTTAGAGGTTGCAGCTCCTGTCACCTTCCATAACCATAAACTTGGAGGTCAGAAGACATACACTGTCATTTTTGCTCCATGAACCAAGCACCCAAAAGTCCTGAAGGCTCCTCACAGCGATGCTCCTAAGTGTCTGTTGGGGTCCAGTTGATAGGAGGTAGGACACAGGATTCAGAGTTCTTACATGCCATGTGGACTCCACTAAGTGGGTGGAACAGACTCCTTGACCACAGTTCCCAAGCAGGACTGAGCAAGTAAGGCTGTAATGAGCATTACCACCTTTGCCAAAATACAGAATAAAAGGCTTTGGACCTTTTCTATGCAGAAGACGACAAAGTAATCCCAAGAGGAACAAGTAGTTCACAAGGGTCTTCTGTCGGGTCTATGAGTCAGCCGTCTTCTGTTGCCTGAATTGAGTCAATTTTGTCAAAATTGAAGAAGCAGTTATGCATGTAGCTACAGTCTCTGATGGCAAATTTAATAAAACCCAAATGTCACTTCTTGAGGGATTCAGACCACACCACCAGTTTTATCTTTACTGCCAATTCAAAAGCACATGCATTTTTTTTTTTTAATATGGAAGTCTTAGTTTATCTTCCTTATCTTATGTAACAAAGGAGTTAGGTCTGTTAGCCAAGGGCAGATCCCAAGAGTAGATCATAGCTTTAAGGGGAACAGTCCCTCTCACTGTTAACTATCTCGTCCTTCAGTCTGATCCTGTAATGAATGCCAGTGTGGGAAGCCCTCTCTTAGAACAAGAGGAGTCATCACATAGGCCATTCAATGTTTGGATGCCATTTAGAGTACAGAGCAGGACATTTTTCTAATGGACCAATAGAGCATAAAGAAATGAAGAAATGGCCCCTTCTCCATCTTTGATGGAGCTACCCCTGTGTCATCAAGGACCCTGCAGCTTTACTGTCCTTTTTACCAAGTATTTGGCAGTTTATAAAGGACAACACTGACCATAGGGCCTGACTCCTTGCAAGTCATTGTTGCCCAGTGTCAGCTGCTAGGCTAGCAGCCTCCCTCAATGTGTAAACTTTTGTCTAATCTATCTGTTACCCAGCATCTGGGCCTTCGGAACATTTTCCAATGGTATTGCATGCTTCCTCTCTAAATAAAACTCATTCACCAAAACATAATAGCATTTCATGCTTTAAAGGCAACATCTCCACAACATAAGTGGTCCTATCCTGATTGGTTTTTAGTATTTGCAGTACCTAAACAAACTAGATATACTGTGCAATGGAATTACTAGGTTTGTACCAAATTGTAGAGCTGGGGCCCATCACCATGTGAGGCTAACTACTTCCCATTTGCTTTGTTTATTAAAGAGGGGAAAACTGAATTAGCATAACGTGATCCAACCAAGTGAAAGAGAGCCTCAAACACCCTACCTCCCTGGCCTATTGATAACCTAGTTTAATTTCATAATTTTTTTTCTGGGATGTTCTAATAAATCATGTTCCTTGCTAAAATTGGGTTTGGTTATGGAATTGTCACCAACCATTTCCCCTGCTTGGAAGACAGTAGTTTTTGCTTCCAATAGAATAACTTTTGTCTTCATTGAGATCTTCCCTGATGAGTAAAACCCAAGTCTTCCTTTGTCTCTTGCAGTACTGGCTACGTAAGCAACTATGGGGAATCCTTGAATGAGTGTTTCCCTGGCTCTGCCTTTCTAAGACCCTGAGAACAAGATTGGTCATTCATAAATTGCCTATTGATCGGCCCCAATGAGAAGTTAGACAGAAGTCTTTTACAGGAATTATTAGAATATGAGTAACATTTGCCCCAAACACTTAGAGGTCTGAAGTGCAGTACTCTGGCAGGCTTCAGATTGCCAACTGCTTTTCTGCACAGTACTGGGAAGTAGAGACAGGCTAGGCCAGTCACTGCTGCTCCGCAGTGGCCCATGGCTCTCCTCTCCATACCACCTCTCCCTACTCTCATGAGAGACCTTTTTGAGGAAAGGGAACGACAATATAAAAAAGAGACTCACCGAATTGATTTACGATCTAACCAATGTTTAGACACTAAATAGATTTATAGTTAATACAGTGCTTGATTTAGCCTTTGTGGATGTGTTTTGTTAAGCACAGTTTTAATCATTTTCCTGGCAGAAGTGTGTGTACTTTTCACAGCATGGTTGGGCATCCTCCCCCTGTGTGTGTATGTGTGGTGTGTGTGCTGCGTGCGTGCCTGTGTGCGTGCGTGCGTGTGTGTGTGTGGGTGTGTATGTGTGGTGTGTGTGTGTGTGTGTGTGTGTGTGTGTGTGTGTGTGTATGCAGAAGACAAGTGATTGGGATCTTTAAAAATAAAAAAAGAAAAGCACACAACTGCAAGCGCTCTGTCAACCCCTGTGCTGATTAATTGCAACGCCAAACAGCTTTATTCTACTTAATAAGAAATTAGATCACAACAGGGATTTGCAGAAATTACCTTGAAATGTTTGTATGTTTGAATGATTGAACAATTTGTGCTAAAAATTACATTACCCAGGTTTGAATCCTAAGCTCGTGAACAAATGCATGTTTGGCTAATCAGAATTCCGGAAGGAAAACCTTCCAGCTCTCAGCCTGGGTGGATGGCAAGGACAGCACAGACTTTAGCTCTCTGCCCTGAATGCCTGTGCACTCCTGTCCAAGTGGCTCTTCTAGTCAGCCATATGAAAGGACAGCTGCTCAGTACTACTCAAATCTTAGTACTCACCCCTGGATAAACTCAGAGCCCGGGACAGCATCATTTAATTATTCACCGATGTTCTCTATTATACATGCATTTTGCAGGCTGGTGTCAGAAACAATGTCTAGCCCATTGAAACCTGTGTGCTTTGAATGCTGTTTTGGTACTGGAAATGTAAGAGTGCCCACTCTGTTTCACTAGGAGATAGAGACCTAGCCAAATGCCAGTCTCCTTGAGCAACTTCTAAAAATCTTTTAAGTCAACTTTGTGTTTTAGCCAATAGGGAAGGTTTGACCCATAACCTCCTAACAACCACCCGTTTCATTATTTATCTGAGAGAATCAGTCAGTTTTTGTTCCTCTACAAAAGTCCCTGACACTGGGATATTTTTCATAGTGGAAATTTTCATTCTTGTCATTATGCCTTTTGAAAATACAGCTATTTTCATACATTGTGTGGCTAATGAGCGGAACTTCAGAACCCAACCTTTGCTCAGAACCTGTGGAAGGCGGCTGGCGAGGACCATAGAAATTAATTATTGAGCTCCTTGTTGTACGTGCCTTCCTGTCTGATATTCTCCAGCACAGACGGAGTCAGACAAATCCTCCCTCTGCTGAGTCACAGTGCTCCCCATCCCTTCTCCACTCTGAAGGCTGGTTCCACTCTGTCCACAAAGAGCCCATGTGGGGAGAGGAGACAGAGGCCATAGCCAAAAGACACAGCACTTTTTCAAAGTGAGGAGTTTTTAAAGGCCTCCACAAATGTTCCTCTGCATGGCTGCTTTCTAAAATGACTTTCAGGCCCATTTGTTGCCAGAGTCTCCCAGGGAGGATCCAAAGGCTGAGCCACTGCACTGTCTGCCCAGGGCCTCAGCTTGCCATCCACGGGGATCTTTGAACCCACCATTTCACTATCTCTTCCTGTTTCTCAGATAAATATAAAAGCCCATAGTCACTGGTGGGGACAGCCAACCCAATTAATGTGTTTTATTGAACAATAAAGCTGTCATTCTCTAAACTAGGGTGATTATGTCTAAATCCAAGACAATGTGTCAGTATTTCTGATCACATCCGATCACATGATCAGAGTGTGTGTGTGTGTGTGTGTGTGTGTGTGTGTGTGTGTGTGTGTGTGTGTGTGTGAACTGGGTAGTTATTTTGTTTGAGGTGTACCAGAGAAGAGAACAGACTGACTCTTTTAAGCTCAGAGAAAATGACACTGGAGTCCTTCCCCTCCAGGGTACATTGATCATTCTGCTTAGGGATTGTGTGTCCTCTGAAAGACTCAGAAAAACCAGTGTTTGGCAGGTGCAGTCAGCCTTGAGGATTCATGGGCTGTATGTCTATGGCATCAATATCCCAAAGCCTTGTATCTTCACTGAGCGTGTGCACAACTTTCTGTTTGCATTATTTCCTTAACAACCAGTGTTACAACTCCATGAAGCAAGCTATTGCAGGGCAATCAGGGTGACTTTGGGAGTATGGGAAAGGTGAGTAGGGTGCATGCATAAATTTACATCAAGTTACATGTGGTTTCTGTCAGGGTCTGGGGCCAACATCCATGCATATTAGGACTGGACACCTAAGAACTCTACTAAGAATAGAGAACTTACTTTGATCAGATGGAGAAAGGGGCCTGTGATTCCCTGAAGGCCTGAGGACCTTGGAGCAGCCAGGCTCCCTGTTCTTATGGTCTGCAGAGGACAGTTAGTGCCAGACTCTGTTATAGGGTCAGAAGCCAAAGTTCTGAGGTCGGAGACCAGCATGCTTTGCCACCCACGGGGTATCCCCCAGGACAAGTGGATGCTTTACTTTCTGGCTGGAAGCCCAAATTTCTTCATAATTCCATCAGGATGTGCCAATCAAACTAGGGATTAGATTTCAGCTGAATACTTTTTCTCATACTCTGCAGCTGGTTTAGAAAGTTTTTCAGATCAGTGGTGTTGCATTGCAGTGTCGTTCATGACTATTGAGTAAGTGTTGTTGTGTATAACCTAGAGGAAAACAGTTTCCTGAGCAAATGTATGCTCAACAAATCATGGAGGCCAGTTCACCATGGGGGATTCTCCCGCTGTCAGAATCACCCTCTTGTTCTGTTGACTGCAAACTTGCACAAGCTGGATGTTCTTACAGCCTGCCTACCAGCCTTTACTGTGCACCCTGCTGCTCAGTGACTCCCAGGAGCAATGGGATGTGGTTTTCTTAGCACATGGCACCCACAGCCTGCTGGAGGTGCAGGGTTCTGATTCTGTGCCTGACCCCTCTGTAGGACCATGTTCGGTAAAACATCACTCCCTTCTTTACCTCCCTGACTCTTCATCCCCGTACTTCCTGTGGGGAAAAAAAACAAAAAAAACAAAAACAAAGAATTCACTCCAGACAGGCACAGACTCTGTGCCCTGAATACAAACAACTCACATGAAAGCATATACACAATACTGCTTTTAATGCACAAACACGGGCAAAGGATATTCACACGCAGGCATTCACACATTCACTTTTGTAAAAGCATGGTGACATGTGAACCTGCTCTGTCATCCACTGTTTTCTGTTAACTTACTTTGGGCCCCTTTCCCTAATGCTCCCCTCCAACCCCACCCATGTTAGATGAGGTGGCAAGGTGCTGGAAGCTGGAAGATAGCCATTGTGAATTTATTAGAGCAATGTGTGAACTCACGGTGTATCTTAGCACTAAACACAAGACTAAGAGCATGGAAAGATCTAGTGGATGCCCCTGAGCACTAGCTGAGCTGGGACCACAATGGTTGTGCCCCCAGTGTGGGGAGGGAATCTGTAACACCCCTGCATGAAGTCAGAGCTCTCAAGGTTCCTGGCCTTCAGTCTGTTTTTGGTCCACTGTTTCCTCCTTCCTTGTGTTTCTCTATGGGAGGAAAGGAAGAAGAGGGGTGGAGAACAGGAAGAGAGAAGATCACAGAGCTACCAAGACTCTTCTGCTTTCACTGCTCCCACGCACGCGCACACACACACGCACACGCACACACATGCACACACATGTACACTCATGCACACACACACCCACACAGGCAAGCACGCACCCACGCACACACATGCATGCACACATGCACACTCACACTCGTGCACACACACACACACACACACACACACACTGCATATGCACATGTGAGTTTGCACTCATATATACACACATACATCTTCCAGTCAGGTAAAATGGTGATTTTTCTCTCCCCAGGGGACACCCATTGCCATCTTTTCTTACCTCTGAAATGCAAGGCACAGGAATCCTTGTCTGGGGATGGCATTAGGTCAGATCAAGAGCTACCACTCACATGCAGGGATCATATCTGTGAAGCATGGTTGAACAAAGAATAAGAAGGAGCCAGAGATATTTCTTCTTCCAAGTTCCGTATCTGCCCAACTGTCATGTCACCACATAGGAAGAACATGTCTGACCCAGCCACACTCCCTCTTGAGACCATGTCAGAATCTGAAGTAATAATGGTCACAGGGTTGGCTTTATGTCCTCTAAGACCATGGGACACTGGGGTCAGGAGCCTCAGCATGCTGGTTTGTTTTATGCTGCTCCCGGACATCTCTAACCTAGATGCTTGTGGGGATATGCTGCCATCCGTAGCCCAAAGAGAATTCAGTTCTGTTGCATCCGAGAATTCGAGAAGAGAGATTTGAATGGTCACTTTTTGTGGGGTGTGTTGACTTCATGCAACTTCATACAGATCTAAGTCTTGTGTTTAAATGTAGTACCTGAACACAAAGGATGATATAAGGGAAGTTAGAGCCATTAGAGCTGCACACTGTTGTGATCTCCAGGAAAAAAAAAAATAATAATTACCACTAATCAATGTGCACTTGATGCTGTTTATGCTCTTCCTGGTGCTGCTGCAGATTCCAGCACTCAGGACCCTAGTTGAGCAGGGCAGGCCATTGTGCTTAAAGGAACCCCATAGGGTAGTGCAGAGCTGGCTTCATCCTGGGCAGCGGGCCCTCCTCCCAGGCTGCCTCTTGTATCCAGTGTCCTGTCACCGGGGTGAGAGGACTTAGCTGATAGAAATATCAAGAAAAGAGGTGATGGAATAAATTGAGAAATTAAATTGTAATAAATTACGGAGGCCAGATGGTATTCTTCTGAGAGTTGTTGAGGAATGAGGAACGAAATAGCAAGCAACTATTAAAAATATGTAATTTAGCCTTTAAAGTGGCAGTGGTCACCAAAGCCTGGCCAGTCGCGGAGCTGGAGTTCTGGGGCAATCACAGGCCACCGATGGTGTGGGAGCCTTTTAATTATTTTCCAGTTGAAGCCTCAAAGCCATGGCATATACAGAAATGCCCCTGAGTTTGAGCATTAATAACTCAGAAGCAATGATAAATGGTTGTGTGGAAACCATGCCAAATTATTTATGTTGGAAAGGAAAAACAAACAAAATAGTAACTAGGCAACTCCGCAAAAGTTTCAAATGGAAAATGTCCAGGCCGTGTATGCACATAGGCAAGGCAGCATCTAGTGAAACACTCAGCTGAACTTTCTGGATCCTCAAGTCCCCAGTTCCCAGCCTCCCTCCACCCCTGTGGTAGCCTCTGCTCCCAGCGTCTCAGTCAGTCTTATGCCTAATGCCCTGACCTGTTTTGAAAACCAGACACATAAAAAAAAAAAAAAGTTAAACTTAAAAATAGGTCTGAGAGTTGCTTCAGTGGGTAAACCATTTACCATACCCAAGTGGAAGGACCTGAGTCTGAGTCCAAGTGAAGCTGGCTGCAGTGAAGCTTCCAAGATCCTAGAGATGGGAAGTAGAAACAAGAGAACAAGAGTAGGCTGAAAAGCTTACAGACCAACACAGCTTACCACACATGGTGGACAACATGCAGAGCCTGTGTCATAAAAGCAGAAGGTGACAGCCAACACATGAGGTTACACAGCACGCTCCTGGCACCTGTGTTCCCATATTACACACACACAACAAACACACACACACACACATGAAAATATTTGTGATAAATATGACCAAACCTTAATGTACAAAAAGTGGTCATGAATCAGGAAAAATTCTCACTATTCCACTTAATAAAAGGGCAAGGAATATAAATAATTCACTTAAAATGTGTAATTAGTAAGTGGGAGAAATAAATGCTCAGTATTAACTAGATACAAAAACATGTAAATGTGAGCACATGTGGTGTTAAGAAAATCCTGATGGACAAAGAATGCAGCTAGCCCTTTCAAAGAATGCTGGGAAAATACGTGTTATCATGATCTTCAGGGTACACAGTTTAAAGTTCCAAGAATTTTAAAACACTTGTGTAATATAAGTCACAACCTGGGGATACTCAGAACAAGCACATGATTATTTCAAGGCAGGGCTGTTTTTATACAGAACTGCCTGTCCTGAGAGCATCACCTGTGCTCCCACAGAGCAAGGGTAGCTAGGTAGTGTTTGTGCCACATTAGCCAGCCTTTGAAACTGCTGAGGGCTGGGAGATGGCATATTTAGTAAGTGCTTGTCCTGCAAGAATCAGGACTTACTTTTAATCCCTGGGACCAATGTAAAGATGTTCGTAATTCCAGTGCTGGGGATGTGGAGACAGGTGGATTCTTGGGGCTAGCTGGCCTGCAAGCCTAGCCTATTTATCATCAAGATCCATGCAGATGAGACATCCTACCTAAAAAATATGTGAGAATTAAATTATATTAAACTACTTTTCTAAAAGTAGACAACACATAAGGGTGATTTCTAAGGCTCTGCGATTATGTGCATGGACACACATTCAACTTTCACACACACACACAATATTAAGTAAAAGCAGATCTCAAACTTGACATGATGTGAATCTTGAAAACTGAAGCATCCATCGAGGGTGTCCCAGGGTAGTCCATGTGTAGACAAGCCTCACTTCTCCGTAGTTTCCTTGCCACTCACTCTCACTCATGAGTGTCAAGAGCGGGTCACTCTGGCTCTAAGAAAATCAATCTGACCAACCAACTCTGATGCCTTCATTTTCCACTTCTCAAAGCAAACTAAACCATATGCTTAATGAGGCTCTTCAGCTCAGAGAGATTAAGCTGTTACCTAAGTCATGAGCAAGTCAGCCATCGAGCCTGCTTACTGCATCTAATCGCAGCACCGTCTTTACCTTGCTGGCTTGATTTTCCCTCTCATTTAGCAAATGCTCACTAAATGCCAGGTGTTCAAGTACATTTTCAAATAGCGAGCCAAATATTAGCCAAATGGCACAAGCCAGGATCATCCCCCATCTATAGAGGGGAATAGCATATGGAAGCTTAGAGGGTCCGCAAGCAGGCTGATGTCTGCACACTGTTTGGTGCCCGATGACCATGTCCAGAATTGGGCCGTGCCACCTACACAGCACAAGTGGGGCTTTCTGGATTTCAAAAGGAGTGTTGTGCTAACAGGTAGAAATGCAAAGAAAAAAGTATGAATTATGCAAAATGTGCCCAATTTCACACAATCCTGACAAATTATTTGCACATTTTACATGGGTTGTAGTACCCAATCAAGGACAAGGGAGTGCATCTCTCTGTTAGGAGTTCCGTGGTGCTTCCTCTGTACATGGTACTTCTGAGCGAAGAAAGACAAGCCCCAGAAGCAAAACCCGGCTTAGGCACTGTATGTCTAACCCACACCATGAAAGAGACTCCCTCCATAGATAGTTCTCAACTCATGTTCTTCAGGAATTTTCCCAAAGTGCTCTGCTTTGGATTAAGCAGGTCATGTGGACTGTGGTCCTGCTGGCCTCTTGGGGACTATGCACACAACCACAACAGATCTGAGCGGTCCCCCTGTGAGGTCCAAGCCCTGGGCACAGCTCTAGTCAGGACATGTGTCAGGACACTGTGGGCTACAGACTGCCAGCTCCTGTCTGGCGGGTCGATTAGTACAGCCGTCAGGTGCCTTGCAACACCAGGCCTCTCTGCTGCTGCCCTCCCATCTGATAGGTAAGCATCCAACTAGTTAACTCCTTTCTTTCTCTTTCCTTTTCTCACTGACTCCGCTTGAGGCAATTACAGCAATCCTGCATTTGTCAATCACATCCATTCGTGCATGGTCTCCTGAAATAATTATCAGGTGAGTGGCATCTCTGTGCCTGGAGAGCCGGCTCGGAAACCACAAGCCCCAGAGTATTAATTACTGAGCGCAAAAATTTGCAGAGAAGCAAGTCTTTTAATGGTAGAACTGACGTAACATGATTGTTTTGATTTTTTTTACTAACATGACAATCATTGCTGTCCCCCTGGTCATCACCACAGATCAGCGCGAATTATCTGGGGAGGCCATTACCAAGCCGGGTACCATTTGATAAAATGAGGCGCATGCTTCCTGGCGTGATGTTTGTTGATTTTCAGAACACAGCCAAGCCTGAGAGTCAACAATGGGAAATAAAAGTGGACTCTGGCGAGCGGGCCAGAGGGGTGCTCTGGCGTGGCAGAGCGAGGCTTTGCTGGCTCTGTTTTGCTGCAAGAAACACTTTAAAGAAGGTGTTTCTTCCTTTCTCACAGCTGCACTGCTCTTGGCAGCCGTCTTTCTGTTTCTGGGGAACACAGGACATCAGCATTTTGTCAAATTCAGCATTAAAGGCATGGTGCACATTTTCTGTGCTTCAGTTCACGTCATCAAAACACAGGAGTTGCTTGGTGTGGTGAGGCAAGCCTCTCATCCCAGTACTCAATGGCTGAGGCACAAATAATAATAAGATTTTAAAAAAAAATTTTAAAAAATCACTGCAAGTTCAAAGCTAGCCAGGACTACACAGAGAGTTTCAGGCCAGGCTAGACTACAAGACTTTAAAGTTAAAAGAAAACCATACAAATGCCTATGTCACAATATTCTGTCCTTGATTGGGAAGGAAAGGAGCTTTGTTCTGGGTTGTCCGCTCTTCTCTTGAAAAGAAATTCACTCAGTTGGGGGGAAAAGCAGAGATAAAGCATCAAAAGAAAGTTCCAGAATCTGTTCAGAGAATTGTGTGGAGGAGACCACTTGGAGACTGGCTTCTGCTGCAATCAGTTTTCTTCTCTGACCTCTGCCTCATGCAAAAGTCTTCCCCTTCCTTCTCATTCAGAGATTCTATTCCCCCCCCCCCCTTCATGTTTCCTAGGCTTAAAATAGACGTGTATTCCCTGGATGTTAATCTCATGTTCCAGAAAGTCTGGGTCCTATTTAACTGATTCCCAGAGTGCTTTCCCAAATATCCCAACACTATGGCATCTTTCTTTGTTGGGCTTTATCTTTTAAGGGCCTGATACCAGGATAAATGCAAAAAGCATTCTGGGATGTGGGAATGGGCATCTCCTTGCCTCCTTGTGTGGAACTACCATGCTGCGGGCTGGCTCCTACTGAGCAACACTTCTCTATCAGCTTCTCGGCAGAAAAGCTGCAGTCTTATCCAGCCCCAGCTATCCAGAACCTTCTCCCCACACGCACACATGAATCACCCCAGTTTCTGCTAAAATGAAAGGTATGGTTTCTATTTTATACCCTTTGTCCAGTTGTTAGAACTCCAACACAATTTAAACTTTGTTGGTTGTTTGCGGGAGGATTTTACTGGAGGATAATATATTTTAGTCCTGTGTGTTCATTATCTTCTAAGAGTCAGCCAGGCCCATCTGCCACAAAGCACCCTCTAAAGTCCCAAGGCTCAGTGATGTTACCTAGTCAGCCACAGCTGGGCTTTAATGGTCACCAAGAGTGCAGCTCTTCCTCAGGCAAAATATAGTAGCGTCTCTCAGTGTCAGTGGCTTCCATGGGTGGCTCATTTCTCATTAACGGGTGAAACAGAAGCCAGGAGGAATGACAAGCATTTAGATGGTAGGGAGGGCACAGTGACAGTGTCTTCTCCTATTTTCCTTTCCTGTCTGCAAAAGATGAACTAGAAAAATCCAGATCTTGCCCTACTTCAAATCCCCATGCAAAATCTGTCACATATAAATTCAGCAAGCACTGAATGCGAATCTTGGAGATTCTATTCCAACTGAAATGAAAACACTGCCTAGAGAGAGAGCCTCAGAGGCTGGAGCCATATAGTTCTATCTCTGTGGACTCACACAGTCATCTGAGTGTGCTTTCTGGGTTCTGTCCACAAATACAGTAGGTTCTTACTAAGTGACAAAGGGGTTGTCACTCTCCAACCCCGTCAGGCCCCCAGAATTCCAATGCCCTTCCTGCTACCTTTCTTTCTAACCTGACAAGTGCTCTGTGAATGCCTTATCTGGGCACCACAGTGTGTCCCACTATACCAATCCCTTGGGCACACTTATCCTATAGGCTTTTATAGGGGACATTATGTTAACATTGGTTGTAAGAGACAGTTTGGGCTCCCTTTGAGAAGGCATTATTGTAGCTACAGGTGTAATGATGATGTGACCATCATACCTGCAGATGACTCTATTTACCCTTGTTCCCCTTGACTCCTCTATCACAAGGCAGGGCTTACATTCTACAACCTAACAGACCTGGGAAATATTTGGTTAATCAAAAGAGATAAAATTTAGAGACCTTTGCAGACATTTACTCTGAGTCCTGGACATATGAATCACAGCATTGACCCATGGAAAAGGAACAGAAGCAAGAACCAACACATTAGGCCAGACCACAGCTATGTGCAACATCACTCGCATCATCAGGAATCCATGGAGAAACCTGGGAAGCCACTGTACACATGGAGCCTGGTGACCACAGAGTTCTTCAGAGCAGCTGTGTACAGCCTTAGCACCTACCAGGGGGCACTACAGTGTACTTCTCTGAGGCTGGCTATAGGGGCAGGCTCTTGGAGAGCAGAAGATGCAAAATCTCACAAAGACCCAAAGAAAAATAGCTTATCGATAACTTTCTAATGGTCATGTGTTTCTGTTTTAGTAAAATAAATTTATGTTGGAGCTAATAAAATATAAAATTATTATCAACTGGACTGTCTGGCCTGTGCTCCCGCAGTCCCTCAGACCCACAAACCCACAGTCCCACAGAAACACGGAGATATTTGTATTAATATTATGCTGATCAGCCTGTGGCTCTGGCATATTGCCAGTTAGCTCTTGCTCTTAAACTAACCCATGATTCTTACCCTGTTCAGCCATGCAGCTCAGTACCTTTTCTCAGAGCAGCATAGTTGTCCTCTGCATCTACTAGCTTCTCTGGAGTCTCTGTGGCATCTCTGTCCTGTTCTTCTTGTTCCCAGAGTTTTCTTAGTCTGGGAAGAAATACTTCCTGTCTGCCTTCGGCCAATCAGCATTTTTATTAAACTAGTAGGCAGGACAATTATTTACAATGGAACAGAACACAATCCCACTACAAACTGGTTCTTTTTAACTTTATTTTAGTAGCTCCTAAAATTATCAAGTTACATAAGTGTATAGGTGGCTTGCATAAAATTCATTCATTCATTCATTCATTCACTCAAAAATAGCTTCTAACTTTGTGGCTAAGGTTGCCCTGGAACTTGCAATGTAGTCCAGGCTGCTCTCAAACTCATGTTCATCCAGAGCACTGAGATTACAGACACATGCCTCCATACTGCATCATCTTTATATTAGACAGCACTGATTGCGGATATAAGCCTACTGTTTTCTGGCTCACTTATAACATCACTCAGCTCAGCCTCGAATAGAGAAGCCCTGACCCTTCTCACCATTACCCATAAACACACAGCAGCAACCAGGCCCCTGCAGGCCCTGTCCTGCTAGCTTTCTGGGAATGTAGCCTCTCCTCCCTGGGGAGGGTTCAGTGGAAGTGATACAATTATAAGAGGAGAGTGCCCACGTTCCTGTTTTAAACCAGCCTGCCAAGGCTTCTGAAGTTCAGGCTGTCTCAGCAATGGCCATGCAGAAGGCTGCAGGCTGGACAAAGGCGTGCTGTCTGTAAGTGTGAACAGGCATACTTCTGCATGTGCTCCTTTGAAACCTCCATCTGCAGGTGTCCTTGGAAACACAGCTTTCAAAGTTCAAGCCTGCAGCTTCTAATCATGTCAGTGTGTCCAGGGGACATTGCCAAGAGAGGTCTGGCCTGTGCATGGCCTTGTGGGAAAAAAAAGTCAAGGTTCTCTCTCTAATTCAGAATCTTGCCCTGACTAATGAAGACCAGGGTGAGAACAGATATAGATTAAAGCAGAAGTTAGGAGTTGCTGCAGGATGGCCCCAGGGTAATAAATCGTGGACAGCTCCTATGACCCTAAGGAGTATTCAGTAGGCACTGCACACAGTCCTGGCTCAGCCACATGACCTTGAGCAAGGTAAGGAGCTCCTCCAATGGAGTCCTGGGAAGGAAGCATGTCAGCCAGCCCTGTGTGGAACACAGCTCTCACAGAACAGAGTGTCTGTAGAACAGCAAAGCAAATTTTTTTAGGGGGGAATTTTGTTGTGGTGGTCTGATTTGGTCTGACCTCTAAATCTCCCCTTTCGATCCCCTCCAAGGCATTAGAGCCCTGGCTGGAACAGCAGTCACATACGTTCCCCATTCCCCAGTTGGGTAGTGTCAGTGAGAATCCTCTATCTGGCCAAGCTCTGAAAATATTCTTTATCATCCATGGGGGCGGGGTACCCCTCTTTAAAAAAGAAACTGTGGGAAAGTTTTCAGTATTGCTTTTTATATTCTTCCAGTCTCTTGGGATGCATAAGAATCCCCAAGTCTCTCTCTTTTCTCCAGAAAAAAAAAAAAAAAAAAAAAAACAGCATTTTTTTTTCTCCAAACTATTTCTTCCATCCCTTTCTGTCTCTTATAGAATGTCTTTTGCTCAACAATAAAGAACAATCATAAGGGTCCAGGGGTAAGGGTAGCTCAGTCGATAAAGTGCTTTCTTTGAAAACTTGAGGACCTAAATTTAATTCCTAGAATCCACACCAAAAAAAAAAAAAAAAAAAAGCTGAGTGTGGTAGTGTATGCTTGTACTACCAGCACAGAAAAGGCAAAACCACGAGGATCCCTATGGCTCATCAGGCAGCCAGTCTAGCCTAATTGATAATGGGGTCTGTGCTGAAAGTAGAGAATGACACCTGACATTGTCCTCTGCCCTCCTCATCTACAACACCACCATCACCAGTCATGGGCAATGTGGGAACTACAGAGGCCCCTTGAAAGGGTGTGATCTACAACACAGGGAAGAAGGGTTTGGCACTGGTTCTGATTATGAGAGGCTCTATGTGGCAGTTGAGTATTAGTAGAGAAACCCGCCTGAGTCCCTAAAGAAGGTTATATTTACTGTATTCACTGTGCCTAGTCCTGAGGAAGGAACAGGCCTGCAACCCAGGCACCATGCTATCAAGAGGCTGGGTGAAATTCACCGGCCTTGAGCGTGCTTCCTTGATGCCTGGTCCAGCCTGATGACCTGGACACAGGAGCAGAGCAGAGTGTCTGAAGATCTGCAAAACTCCAAGATTACACTTAAGCCCCTTTGTCTGAAGTGCCTGAATAATGGACTCTCCAGACATCCCTCAGCCCTCACACCGCAGCGATTCTTAATTTAGAATAAAGATATATGAATGTCCTAGATTCTATTCGGAAACTTTGAGAAACATTCTTAGAAGACAGTGAGATGGTCATACCTCCTCTCTTGGCTCTGCAGCTACCAGCAATGACTTGGCAGGTAACAATCTCCAACAACCATGATCAGAAGGCCACATACACTTGAGCTTTAGAAATTGAATTTACATGTGGACTGTTTACAGCTGAGCAGGATAATCTGTGTGTGTGGGGGGGGGGGACGACAGGAAGTCTGACTCTTCTACCAATGGACATAGAGATGGAGCGTGTTACTGAAGAATTGAGGAGACAGCAGCTTACTGGGAGATGGAATGCCTGGTTTGACTCCAGGGACACATGGGACTCCCCTAACTTTATTCTCATATTCAGAGTGTTCTCCTGCCCAAGAGTCTTCAGGGTCTAAAGGGATGGCACTTTGAGGAAGGACTTCACCAACGGTAATGTCTAAAGTGAGTGACATCCAGGCACAGACAGAAGCTCAGTTCCTTGCCACATCTAAAGACTGGAACAGCTTCTTGCTTCTAGTGAGCTGCTTTCCCAATAAGCTGTTCTTAGAGGGCAAGACTTACTGTGTACGTAAGAGCAGGCAAAAAGGAGAGGCCAAGACCCAAGGCAATTGAAACTCCTAGAGGTACAGCCAAACGCCTTTTCCCTTTCCTAAGCAATCTACCTGGTCTATCCTGGGATGGGAGGCTGCCAGCAGGGCCCAGATTCCCCTTCAAGGTTGCAAACCAGAGGTCTTTCTATGAGTCAGTTCTACTAAGAGCCACCCAGGTTGCCGCAGAAGCAAAGGCAGGTTTCTCTACTGACACCCATGCCAAGCTCTTCAGGATAGCACAGTGGGGTGTGAATTCCCCCACACTCCCACATTCATGGCTTTGTACATGTGTTTAAGAAGGGCATGTGAGATTCTCCAGGTGTCCTGTGCAATAGTGGCTGAAGCAAAAGGAATCTGTGGCCACTGGGGATGGACGGTCATAGGCGAGTCAGGGCTTGGGGGAAACTGTGGCCACTGAGGACGGGTGGCCAAAGGTGTGTCAGGGCTTGAGGGAACTTCTAAATGATACATACAAATGTGACTTGAAGTGTTGTTCAGGATTGAACTTGAACAATGGCGAGGGGAGTAACAGAGCAGACCACAGGGGACTGTAAAGTCTCCGAGAGATTAGAAGCAGGTGAGGGGACATGAAGCAAGAGCAATGATGGCAGAGGTGGGGGTGAGTGTAAGACAAGAAGGGAAAATGGGAGCAGCGGAGACTTCAAAGAGGAGGAGAGTAGATTTGATGTGAAGTTAGTGAGATGCTGTTAACTAACTAGAAGAACCGGGACAGTGGCGGGGGAGCAGAGAGGCAAGACATATAGAAAAGAGTAGGTCCAGGTTAAGAGAAAGAGAGAGGAGGGAAGGAGAAAGGGGCAGGGGAGGGAGGGACCGGGGGAGAGAAGGAGAGAGGACAGAGAGAAGCTGAAGGAGCAGAGGAAAGAGGGTGCGAGGAACAAGCAGTGAGGACGTTTTCTAGAACCAGAATGAGTTAGGTTTGAAACCACATGAAACGCAGGAGGATTGAATTTGGGAGAGAGAAAAGAAAATCCCACACCTAGACACAGGACAATAAAAGAGCAGAATGTCAGAAAGAACACAGATGCTCTACCAGATAAAAATGTGAAGAGGCGGTGAATATGGCAGTTCCTAGTAAGCACCACACAGTGAGGTCGGCGGAGTGTGTATCAGGCACCGCACAGTGAGGATGGCGCAGTGCAAACCAGGCACTTCAGAGACCATAATGTGGGATGTTGTTTTGCCAGGGCAAGCTTAGTCAGTAGGAGCCCACAGGTCTCCATCATTTATTCAGACAGACCAAGAGTCAGGAAGTCCCCACTTTAAAAATTACCGACAGGCACATTATAACAAGAAAAAACAGTAAAATAGAAAGTATGAGATATGTAAACGAAAAGAGAAATATCCAGAAGTAAAATGAAAGAGTAGAATTTTTGTAGAAAAAAATTAGAGCTGACAATATTTTCATAATAAGTGTTAACGTTTACATCTGTATTATTGACTAAGTTCTATCCATTGAAGTCTTTGACCCCCGTGGGACCATATTCAGGTTTAATGAGGCAAAATGGTGAGTCTTAGCTCTAACAGTTAAAAAAAAAAAAAAAAAAAAAAAAAAAAAAAAAAAAAAAAAAAAAAAAGCCAGTGTGCATCCACAGGAGCACACCTAGGAAATCCTGGGGCATCTTACAAGTTGGTAACCACCATAAGCAGGAAGTGAGTGCTCACCAGGAGATAGATGGTCAGATTCACTCTCACCTGGGACTGTCAGCCTCCAGAGCTGGAAGAAAGAAATGTTTGCTCCTTTGTGCCCTTATCCCACAGCGAGCTGTTACAGGAGTCTGAGCTACCCAGGAGTGTTTACGAATTTTCTCACAGTGCACTCTACCATATAAGGCTGGGAGAAATCTAGGCATGAAGACAGGCAAGCTGGGGGCTTTATGTATTGTTCTTAGTCTTCACTGTAATATGCCTACCTAACTTTTAAGGTATATCATTAAAGTATTCGGAATAAATGGAAGTTCCCATCCATTCCCCCCTCTACACATCCCCAAAGAGGAGCGAAGAAGGCAAGATAAACAGAGACTGAGTGAACAGGAAGAAACTTGACAGTTTTTGAAAGACACTTGGTGGAAGACATATAAGATCCAGTGTCTAGGGCCACTGAGATGCTGCAGAGGGTGAAAATACTCACCCCACAAACCTGGTAACCTGAGCGTGATCCCTAAAATGCATGTACAGGTGGACAAAGAGAACTTATTTAACAAAACTGCCCTAGACCTCTACAAGTACCCCATGGCCTTTGTATACCCACCCCCACCCTACATAAATAGCGGATAAGATCAAAAGTGGAGATGCTATGCTCCCCGGTGAGTATTGGGTTAAAATGCTAAATGATTCTGAAGGAGGAAAAGGGAAGGAAGGGTAACTGTGGGTTCAGTCTCATCCACTGTCTCACCCTTTGTTTGCTTCCTCACCAGCACATGTCCAGGCTGCCCTGACACACTGTCAGTGTAACAAAGAAATCAGCAGAGGTGTGGGGTCCTGACCCTCAAGACAAAACCCTCCCAACTCTGCCTGCTCCCTCAAAGTCTGGGTCTCTGTATGAGGTCAATCTGAGTGTGAGTTCCAACCGTGTTATCCTCTTGCTTTAGCTAAAAGAGAAAACAAAATCTTAAGAGCTGACAGCAAAGGCCGTGAAGAATGTTCTAAGGCCCACAGATCCTAGTTTATCGACCCCATTTTACTATTCAATTTTATTTTCCCTCTAACAATATCTTTTTAAAATTAATTCACCTAATAATTGTGTAAACCTAAGACTTAATGAGCTATTTTTTCGTGTGTGTGTGTCTTTGTTTATATGTTAGAGTAAATGTGTGATGTGTAGGTATATCAAGGTGTGTAACTGTTTGTGTATGTGCATTTGTCTATAACAGGATATATTTCATTTCTGTGTGTTTATGAGCATATGTCAGAATGTATATATGTGCATGTGTGTGTTTGTGTGTTTATGTCAGTGTATGCGCATGCATGCGTGCATGCATGCGTGTATGTGTGTCTGTATGTATATATGGATGTGTGTATGTGTGTGTGCGTGTGTGTATGTATGTTTAGGTCAGTGTATGTACGTGCGTGTATGCGTGCATGGGTGCATGCGTCTGTGTGTGTGTGTGTGTGTATGCATATCTCTCAGATCTAGGTCACATGGGGCTCTGAGAAGCTTAATAAACAAGTATGCAAACTTTTGCCATAATTATGAGGACTATCATTTGCAGACATGAGGAACAGGGCCAGGTGGAGAATGAGTCACTAATAATAGGAGCCTGGAAAAGAGTGGAAGATACTCATCTGGAACATTCTCAAAAGGGAGGCATGTGCTGGTAAGGTGATGCATGCACGTAACCCTAGAATATGGAAGAGGAAAGCAGGATTTGGATTCATGTTTCCTTATCTACACCGTGAGTTTTAGGCCAGCCTAGGCTATATGGAACTCTCTCTCTCTCTCTCTCTCTCTCTCTCTCTCTCTCTCTCTTTCTTACACACACACACACACACACACACACACACACACACACACAGAGGGAGAAAGAGAGAGAGAGAGAGAGAGAGAGAGAGAGAGAGAGAGAGAGAGATCTTCACCTCTCCAATGAACGAGCAGAGATATTAATTTGCAGGAGACTGGGTCTTATCAAAAAACACTCTCCTCTCCTGTGCATGCACGCAATTTCTCACTAAACAAAAGTGTGTGCAGTGAGTTCAGACAGGAACGTGGTCTATGATCTCCCAGGTAGTGTATCATGAGCATGCTGAGAGATACACAGGAAAATCAAAAACAAGTGTCATAAGGCCCTGCCCGACAGTGTCCTATAGATAATACGATTGGCTCTCAGGATAGTAACTGTAGAGATGGGGACCTTGACTAAGAAATAGGGCCGCAGGTAGCAAACCTATCCACATTCAGTCAGGAGCACTGCCTACAAATGGCCTTCAGACCCTACCCTTCACCTCCTGGGTCTTAGAACAGCCACATACATCTCAGCATGTGCTGGAGCCACTAGCCCTGGTAGGAGAGGAATTCCCCATGTGGCCAGAACAGGAATACCCCTGTCTTCCTAGGTTACTGCCATCTGCACAAGAAAGCCCACAGAGACCTTGGGACTGCTCCTTAAGCATAGTGCTCCCAAAGAACTAGACAGAATCTCACTTGGCTCCAGGGTAACAATCAGGACATTAAGAAAAGCCTGAATTCTGCTATGTGAGAAGGAAGGAGTGTGGCTTACAACACTGAGGGTTCTAATACAGCCAAATGTTGATAGCCAAAGGATGTGATGACAGATTCTCAAGACAGCATCTGGCACTAGATATATGGATACATCAGGCCTGTCTCTGCATTCAGGAGCTCAAGACACAAAGATCATACTACATATGTAAATGAGAACCCCTACACAACCTTGCCTTTATTTATTTTTATTTTTTTATCTCTGTGTTTGTATATTCTACAGTATGGTTCTACACACATGTGAGGTCATGAATAAGTGGAAGCCAAAGAGCTCACTGAACCTGAAGCTAAGCTGGAAGCCAGTAAACCCCAAAATAACCCCCTTCCTGCAGTCATGCACTGGCCACATCTGTCACTTCATGTGGGTGCTGGGATTCAAACTCAGATCTTCATGTTTTAGCGGCAAGCACCCTCACTCATTGTGCCGTCTTCCAGGCCCACAGCTCTGCTGTTAAAGAGAGCAGCTTTGTATTGTATAAATAAAAGATTATTCCCCTTCACAGTATTCCACTGTATAGATAAGTTCTAGTCTGTTTGACCCTTTATCTATTGAACTACTTTCTGATTTGGGTCCTTGCATATACATTTTGAACTGTTCTTATTTTGATAAAAATGTGTGTGTGTGTGTGTGTGTGTGTGTGTGTGTGTGTGAGAGAGAGAGAGAGAGAGAGAGAGAGTGTTTAAGAGAGAGAGGGAGAGAGGGGGGAGAGAGAGAGAGGGAGACAGAGAGAGAGAGAGAATAGTAGCCCAGATATTTCAGATATTTGCCCTGCTTACGGCTGGCCAACAGTCTCTTCCTGACACCTTCTAACTGAATATACTTTGGCTCCTCGAAGGGCCTAGTTGAGGCCCAATTAGCTGTATTTCTCCAGTGACTATGGGACATTAACTCTTGATTGCAGCCTTGGATCAGACTCTTCCCCTTTTGAAACTGAGCAAAGTGGGGGTTTCTGCTTAAGCAGAGTCAGAGAAGGATTACCAGTGGTCATGCATAATTTATGTGGCTTTTGTGGGGCCTTGAAAGAGGCCCTGGCAGAGTCTAGAAGCTGAATTAGATTAGTGAACTGAAATGCTCTGGGGGCATGGTTCCCTTCCAGGGGAGCCCACACTGCCACTCTTGTCACTGTGTGACTCAGTTTCTCTCTACCAAAGGCATCTGAATTGCCAGCCTTGCCTGTGCCAGCAGGACCTTTTTCTTGCCATGAGGCTGAGAACCAGACTGAACCTGTGGCTCTTCAGTTCCTGCAAAGAACCAGGAAAGGATATCCCCCCACCCCCCACAGCTGACACTTCCACTGTGAATGGTGGCCCTCTGAACCTCTACTAACAGGGCTGTGTGTCTTTAAGAAGCAAAAACCAGTGTGAAGCATGGTGCAACCCTGGTGGTTGCTAAGGCTCTCTCTTCCGCTGCCCAAGTGTCTGGATCTCAGCTTCAGATGAGTGTGGCCTGCTGGGATTCGGGCTGCCAGTTTAATTAGTGTTCAGTAATTTCAATAATGAGTGACAATTCATCCGGGCTTTTAGGTTGGTCTTCTGTTCAGCAGCAAATCAATAATCCACAGTTTTCCCCTTCTTTAAAGACAAGGAAGTGGCATGTGAGCTACATCAGATGAGAAAAATAAATGAGGAAGTGCTCGAGTCCCTCAGTAGCTTGAGAGGCAATTGGTTTTAATGGTGTGGGCAGCCTCCCCAGCTTGTTGATGTTATTGAAGGAGCAAAGGTCATTAGGAACTGGAAAGAGGCACTCGCATCCTTGCAGTAAACAGTTTGCCCTGGCTGTAACCATAGTGATTTGGGTAAATGAACACAGGTATACGGATTACTTCCCTATTCCCCAGGCTGCCTATATTATTGCCTCTGAAGATATAAAAACAATTGAGGCTAATTGTATGAGAGAGAGTTTATTACAAACTCAAATGGAAAGAGAAAAGATAACCAGGCATGTTCTTTCTGAGGTTCCCCACCTGGCCCAGCGCCTTCAAGTGCCCTCTGCAACATGCACTTCCTTGGCTTCTAACCCAAGGCTACTATGGTTTGCTCAGCCTGTCATTGGGAAGATGCCCTCAGTGGCACTGAGGATGATTTTTTTTTTCTTGGCTGAGGAACGGATCCTCTAAGTGGACAGTCATTGGGCTCTGAAGCACCATCAGAACTCAATCACTTGTTTGACTTCAGGTGGCTCCTAGGAGCTGAGACCTTCAAAGCCAAGGAAAGACATTTATCTCAGTGACTAAGACATGGGGTACAGCCTCTCTCCAGCTAGTGGCTGAGAAGTTCCCTGCATTATGGTGGGGACCCTGCCAGCCAGAGCTGCAGCTTTTTTTTTTTTTTTTTTTTTTTTTTTTTTTTTTTTTTTTTTTTTTTTTGTAAACTGATGGGCTCTCTTTTGTTGCAGCTACAAAGAGGTTTCATAAGGTGTTGTGATTCGCGGTATACAAACCCATTAAAAAAACACCAGTGAAATCCCCAGCTGGGAAGGTCAAGCCTAATGAAGTGGGCTGTGGTGAGGAGTGTCACTGCACAGCATCCCTGATGTAGGCTAGAGGTGCTTCAAGTGAACAACGCTTATAATTATGATCATCTGACACTTCCCATTCACCTCAGGTGCTGTTTTTTTTTTTTCTCACAAGAGAACAGATTAATTGTGTATCAATTGATACACATAAAAAGGTTTTGATAGAAGGCTTAATAAAGTAACATTAAATAGGCAATCCCACTGAAATTCTAATGTGTATATTCTTAATTAAATTCCCAGGCATGGCACAGCCATCCAGGTCCATTCTGGCTGCTTCTGCACCTACCAGATGAGCCTAGAAGATGGTGGGAAGGAGTCTGCACAAAGAAGTCAGTCTCCTTTTCTTGTTTTATCTCTGCCCAAACAGGAGCAGGCCGGAGCAGAAAAGGAGGAAAGAGCAGCTGGCCCAGGTGGGGCCTGGACGATTGTTGGAATCTGTGTCTACACTGATTCTGGGGCTGGACTCCTAGTAGTCAATTGTGTTCACCAACCCTGGATTTTACACTGTTATTTAGGGCCAGGCAAGGAGCTGTAGAAGAATTCAAGCAAAGACTCTTCCAAATGAAAAGAATGAAGGACAGGAGGAGGATAAGGATACTTCCACAAAGAGGAGGAGGAAGAGATGATGGAAAAGGAGGAAGAGAGACGAGAAGACTGGGAAGAGGAGGAGGAGGACTATGAACAGAGGAAGGAAAGGGTGAAGGCAGAGATGAAGAGGGATGAGAAACAGACGGGAGAAAAAGGTTCTGGACCAGGAAAAGAAAAAGTCTTAGGAGAGGAATGCCAGCAGTCCTGGACGCATCCTAGAGAGTAACTGTTGAGCTGGAGCAGAGTAAATATGTGTTTAAAAGCCACGCGTAGAGGTAATGAGGCGACCTGATTCATTAACCGCCTTGAAGTAGTCCACAAAAGCTCTCCACTCTGTGTCATGCCATTGCATCCACCCCACCAGCTGGTGTGGGCTGTGTTCCTTCCACCTCCCAGTGCTGCTGCCACAGAGAATTGGTGGATCTCTCCCCACAGGTCCTACAGGTCTGGAACTCATCTGCTAAGTGAGAAAAGAAAGTGATAAAACATGGCATGTGAAGCGATGTACTTTTGCCCAAAACTCTGCCTGGAAGTGATTGTAGCATTGAGAAAAGAGCAAAAGATGCTGCTGAGATGTCCAAGAAGGGGCGTGGCCTCTACTATCAGGAAGGTCTGGGATGAAAGTATTGCCTAAAGTGCCTACAAGGGCTGGGAGGACCTGAATGCCACCAGTGAGAAGAAGATTCCAGAATTTTCTATGCCTACCCAGGGCATAACACTGCCAAGTGACACACCAGCTTAGCAGCAGAACAATGATTGCAACTGGGCTCTTCAGTGTAGAAGCTGTGAGGACCCTAGTTGAACACTGTACCCAGGCAAGACTCAGTTTCCCTTCCTGTAGAAAGGTTAATATTCCTCTTCCAGTGGTAACTTATCCTTTCTGGAACATACTACTACTCCACGTGCCATCTAATACATAGAAGAAGACACCTGCTTGCCCTCCTGTAGCCTATGAGCAACTGGAGGAGGACACTAGACAGACCATACTCAATATCCATGAGCACTGTGGAGGGGAAGAAGGCATGAGTCCAGCGTTCTCCTGGGCCCGGGTGGACCTCTTCATCTGCTGTCGAAGACAAAAGCCTGGTTAAGGTGCTGAGGCTGGGGGCAAGGAAGCTCAAGGACAAAGGCCAGTAGCAGAAAGGAAGGTCGGGCTGAGCTACAGGAAGAGTAGAAGCTGTGAGAGCTTCTGGTGATTCATGACAGGGGGCAATCACATCAGCTTCGTATTAGAAACCAACAGAGCCTGCCAGGTGCATAAGTCTGAGGCTAGCACTGGCTACATGGTGAAGTTCAGTCTAGCCTGAGATATAGAATGGCATCTTGTCTCAAAAAAAAAGAAGAAGGAAGAGGAGGAGAAAGAGGAGAAGGAGGAGAGAGAGAGAGAGAGAGAGAGAGAGAGAGAGAGAGAGAGAGAGAGAGAGAGAGGGAGAGAGGGAGAGAGAGAGAGAATAGAAATAATACAATACTAAAGAAACAGAAGGAAAGACAATAGGCCAGCAGTGTGTCTTCAGAGATGATGGCAAAATGGTGGCAAGAGATTCTTGGGAGGTGCCAATAACACTTCATTATGATAGGGCTGGGCTGAAAATGATAGTTGAGACTTGACCTTGACCCTGGTAGCAAGGACTATCCTATGGAACTTTGAGTGAAACTCCTGGAAACCTCACTCCCAAGGGACATATGTGCCACTCTTTGAGTGGTAACTGGGTTGTCTTTTTATTTTCTGAGACAAAGCAAGGATTGCTTCTCCCAAGTTCTCTTCCTTGTCAGAAGCTAAGGAAAGAAGGTTGGCCTGTGCAGTGTTTCTGGCCCTATCTAGAAGCTCCACAGAAGGGAAATTCTCAGTTCCCACAGTGCACTTGACCACTCTCAACCTAGGATGCTACAAACCCAGCCAAGGCATCACGTCAAATTGCCCTTTACAAGGAGATAATACAAAGCTCTTCGTGGCCACAGATCTCACAGAAACATTTAGTTGTTAAGCTAACCTTGGCTCAACCACCACCTGCGAAGTAAGGTCACCATGCTTTTGGTCAGCTCCTCTATCCTGCAACACCCTTCCTGTCTGACCTTCCCCATTTCTGAGTTTCCTGGACTCTTGCATTGTTGAAGCTGAGCTACAGGTTATTCTCTTAAACACTGCCCCGCCCATGCTTTGGTTTCAACTTCTGAGATTATAACCCATCCTACAAGCCTTGGGCTGAAGCTAGTCCTGAGCCTGGGAGCCCAGAAGAAGCAATACGTCCAATATTCACATCACAACAATGACTGGGTAGAAACTATTCATCATCAGGTGTCCAAGGTGGACTGTCCCCAAGAGGCCAGATGCTCAGCTTCCTAGGGAGAAATAATGAGCCAAGAAGAAAGCTCACAGTAGCCAGCACAACTGGGTAAGTGGGAAGAAACAAGTCCAGGCTGAGAGGGCCCTGTCATGAGAAGCCAAACCTAATAGATGTTCTGGTGTCCAGTTAAGTGAATGGCTCTGAGAATTTCATTTGCCCATGCTTAGATGTCAGGGGGATTGCTGCTGTCTCCTTCCTGCCACTGAGACAGGGGTGAGCAACAACTAAGTATCTATTGAACCTTTGGGATAGAAGACACTGTTGTATCCAAACATGGGCTCTATTCAGGATCAAACCACAAGAAATCCTCCCTGCCTTGTAGACAGTATCAGCCCCCATTTTTAGATTAGGAAGCCTAAGTACAGAAAGAGTTACCTCCAGTCCCCAGATAGGGAGATAGTGGGGTCTTGACATTGGGGTTCCCCAGTAGCTTTCTTAGATTGGCCCTGACTTGAAGAAGACAGAAATGTACTGTCAACCAACCATAGTGTAAGAGTTTTTTTTTAATAGGGTCTCACACACACTACGCAAATCCTATACCACTGAGTGATAATTCTTAGCGCTCTTTCTACTTTTTATTTGAGATGGGTTCTCATTAAATTCCTCAGGCTGTCCTTGAACTCATTCAGTAGCCTAGGCTGGCCTTGAACTGAGTAGTTCTCCTCTCCCATGTTCCATAATAGCCGGGATTACAGGCCCGTGTCACCAGGCAACCAATTCACAGCAAATACAAAACAAAGAGCACATTGAAGACCCCCAATCACAAACTGTGTATTTTAAGATGGTTTAAGCTCTGTTGTGGTGGAAAGGACCAGGACAGGCTGGCTGTGGCTTGGAACTGACAAGACAGTGAGACCCTCTCAAGCCTCAGCTTCCTCTTCCAGCTCAGGAGAGTTGCTGGCACAGAGTGAGTCTCTGGAACTTAGGGTGAACTGTAGTGGGAGACTACATAGGTGTGCTGGACTTTCCCTGCTGAGCCTGCAGATGTCAGCATTTAGGAGGGCACCTTAGCAAGGATTAGAGCATTTGGGAGGGAGCCTGTTCAAGGATGGTTCTCACACTGCTGATGCCCTTTAGTCTGACTACCTTGTTCCTCATCTCTCTGGCTTTCCCTATAAGCTTAAGTCCTGTTCTCCCGTGAAGAAAAAATGACCACAACCCAGGCCCCACTGGGAGCAACAGCACTCTCAGAGATCCGTTATACGGGTATCTGCCATGTGTGTGCAAGGTACCGTGCCTACTATATATGAGACATACGCTCCTAAGTATGAGGAAAGAGTACCCGCTGGATGTATATGAGAAATAACACTGTGTGCAGGTCACCGAGCCTGCTGTAAGGCATGTGTGCTCACTAGGAATGAATAAGGACCCTTTATGTGTGAAGTACAGTATCTGTTGTGTGCAGAAAAATATATCTGCTGTGAATGAGCCTTAGGCACAGTATCAGAATGTAAAAATACATGGTAAGTGGCTCTAGTTGGCGTTCTGAGATCTCTCTGCCATCCTTTTCTAGCTCAACTGATCTCTGAATGCTTTGCTCAGGAGGACTAGCTAACCTTTACACTCTGACATTCTCCAAAGAAACAGGAAAGGCTGGAGTTGTTTGCAGAAGAAATGCTTGGAGGTTTGAACATGGTCCTGCGTCTCAGTGCTACAGGGGCAGGAAGGCAATGGGCCAGCACAGGGTAATAGGAAGTGGCTTCTACGTTCTTGCTACAGCACAACAAGAAAAGCAGAGAAAGGGCCTCCCAGCCTACCCCTGCCAGACTCTCAATCTCTTGTCCAGAATAACAGCTTTCACAGAGGTGCTCTCTTGTTTCTTCCCTTATGAGCATTCTTTCATTCTTTTCCTATTCCTCCTTGGGTTATCCTCGGCTACATGCAGCAAGGTCCACCTCAGGACAGGTCCAGAGTAACTCTTATTGGTCTAGTCTCCAGGGTGAGTATAGAAGAGACCCTGTAGGGAAGGCCAAGTGGGGAATGGGGAGCAGGAACTCCCAGGGTACATCACTGTAGGCAATTTCCACCAAGTCCATAGCTTCAGTCAGAGGGAAGCAATAAGGCCTGTGGCTTTGTATTCAACGTGTGCCTGTGAGAATTAGAAAGCAGAGGCAGGGGTGAGGCTACAGCTGGAAGGGAAGGGCAAAAGTTATTCAGGCATTTGGAAAAGTGTCACTTTAAAATATGAGGGGACCCCCTCAGGCTTCCAGGCAAGGCCAGCCCCCTGCTGATGTGGAAAGGGGCTGTTGGAAAAGAAAACCCACAAGTAGCTTTGTGGAGACTCAGCCAGCCCAGGGAGCCTTTTTTGTTTTTTAAAAATGGAAAGAGAGAGAGAGAGAGAGAGAGAGAGAGAGAGAGAGAGAGAGAGAGAGAGAGAGAGAGAGACTACTTTAAAGCTCCCCAACCCTCACACTTATCCACCCTCCCATACACACATACACTAACACATAAGGAAGGGCCTGTGCATCCATGCATGTTAGCACATGCTCACACTACAGAATTCACCTTCACACTTAGACTTGACATCAACCAGCCCCAGTCTCCTAGAACTATGGAACCAGCAGGTCCCTAATTGAGTATAGACTTTGGAGAGCAAGGAAAGTCTAGCTTGTGATCATGAGTCTCTGTCAAAAAACTGGCCCCTAGTGGGGTCAAACGATCAAGTTTCATAAGCTGACTTGGACCAAAGTCATGTGTGTGGCTCTTATAGCCCAAAATTGTTCTCCCCCCTCCCCAATATCTACCAAACAGAACAATGAGGCCCTTTGAAATCCCCCAGAGACTTACTATTAAAACCACAATTTACAACTGCATATATCGTCTAATGTGTTAACCAGGTGTTCGGTGTTATTGTTTGAAACTCTACCTTGGTTTAAATCAAACGAAGAAAAGGCAAAAGTCCAATTAAAACCCACATTGCCTCTTTATCGAGGGGAGGTGAAAGACATTCATTACGGAGTTAACGGCAGAAGTCTCATAAATGTTAGCCCATCCCTCTTCCTTCCACTCTCTGATTTCTTGCTTAGGGTCTCACAGCTTGCTGGCATTTCCTGTTCTTAACGGGGGATGCAGTGGGGGAGTGCTCAAATAAATCCAAGAATTCCTGGCTTAATTGTCATAGCATCTTGGACACTCTGGCTGAATTGGACAATTGAATGTTGTCACGGGGTATTAAGATCCTGCAGTGGGCCCATTTAGGTGATTATTTCATAGGCTGTCCTTTAATACCTTCCAGGCTCTGGCTACAATCCTCCCTGCCAACATGTGTCCATTGTATTTAATAGATCAATGACAACAAATTTATGTTGCTAAGCTCAAAAAAAAAAAAAAAAAAAAAAAGTAAACCCCACTGAGAGCCTTCCTGGACCTGCCTTTGCAGACATTGACCAACCAATGTGGAATTCTGCTGTCTTCACTTGGAGGTAATGACTTCCAGACTTAAAGTGTCTGTCTTTGTCTTCTTCCACTTACCATGGTCCATCTTGATCTTGAAAACCGTGTTCCATTGTGTCTGTGATTTTCTACCTATATGTTATGGTCATCTCTCCCCCTGTCACTGACTCTTCTCTGGGTCTTGATACTGACTTTTCTACCGTTCTCCACAGATGTGCTGTGCTCATTGGCTGCGTGCATCGCCTGGAAGTGTCTCACCCAGTTCCTGTCCTGTCTTCTCTTTTATAAGGGACTAAAAACAGACAACAGGATTTTTTTTCTGGCCTCCTGGCTGCTGTATTGAAATAAATAAGATAATCTGATAAATCAGATCCATTTTTCTCTTTTCATAGAATTTGTGAAGCTGGGGGGGGGGCAGTGTCAGCTACAGCACATCTGTTCTCCTTTACGCCTTATTTAAGAAAATAATTCTTGCCAGATTTTTACCCACCCATAATAATTACACCATTTTTACAGATGTGGTTTGTAACAGCTTCATTCTGGCCCTGAAACTTTTATACAATTTGCAATGAATTTGCTTCTTGGCTTGCACTTCGTTATTAGCTGGCAATAAAGAGAGGGAGGGGTCAAGGAGTCTGTTGCCAGGACTGCACCTTTGATGGGTGTTTCTCAAAGCCAAACTCTGAGAGCAGAAGTGGCCATCACCACCCCCTCTGACATCCTGAGAAGCACCACTCTTGGGAGCCGGGCCCTTGGCAATCATTGTCATAGTTTATCCCATTTTGCTTCCTTTCTGAGCCCTAGCCCAGGGTTGCACTGTTCTGAGTGCCTGGATCCTGCCAAAGAAGCAGGGCTTTCCGCAACACACAGACCCAAGCTGAGAGCCCTAACCAATGTACCCCAGCACTGTGGGAAAACACATAGGCCACATGACTCATGTTAGCCTGTGCCCTCACACTATGGACCAAGTGGAGCTAGATATAAAGGCAACTAAGAATCAGTGAGTTCAAACAAATTCACCTCTACAGGGGGATTCTGAGAGCAGGTAGGGGGCCATCATGGTGGTGGGATGTCAGCTGGAGTCCATACACAGGAAAGCAGCAGGCAGAGGGTCTCCAGGCAAGGAGACTGTCCAATCATCTTGTTGTTCAGTGATCTTGTAAAACTTGGACAGCAAACGTGATTGTCCCAGTGATAGGAGGGTGCATGACAGAGCAGAAGTACTCGCTTCTACAAGCCATAGTCTGGCCACATGGAACACAGGCCATTCTCTTGTCTTCCCTGTGTATTGTATATTCTGAGAGATTCCAGCTGGAACCACTGGTAGAACCTTTGTAGCCACACAAGCAGCGATCACAAAGGCCAGAGCCCCACCCCGGGGTGTGTGATAGTCCCAGCTTCCTGAGAGTCACCTGAAGTCAAGGCCCAGTGCAAGAAAGCAAAGACCTCAAGACCAACAGACCATGGGCAGAGGAACTACTCTTGGCACCTGGACCACCTCAAGGTCCCTCTCTACAGTCACAGGAGTGATTCTGGGACAGCTAATTATCCTCCCCAACGGTGCTCCAAGGCCACAGAGCGCTTTGGCTTTCTGGTTTCCATCAGATTCCATTCATGTTCCTTCTCTCTCTTATACCATATCAACACAATCACAAAAATGATTTGTTTTCTTGATTTTTTTTTTCTGCTAAAACAGAACAAATGCAAACAAATGAAGGTCACTGCAGAGCTAAACTGTCCTGAGCTGCAGAAAATGGAGAGGTGGCTGTCATCACAGAGATGGGGGAGGGGTCAGAGGTAAAACTCTCTTTCACTTAGACATATTTCTTGACCCTGGCCGTGGCCCTGAGCATGCCTCCCGTGCTGCCTCCCTCCACTCTTCCCCTTCCTTTGTTTCCCCGTTCTCCCTTCTCTTCCATGATGTCAAACCAAACTCCTTCATTTCCTTAACTTTGCTCAATTCCAGAAGTGTCAATCAAAGTCAAGTCTATAACAGGAAGAAGCTTAGAAATGAAGTTCATCATCATATCCCCGTTCCTGGCTCAGACGAGGCTGAGGGTGTTCGCCTTTTTGAAGACATTGCACACTGCAATGCAAAGACAGCATGTGACATGTCAGTAAGACCTTCTGGGGCAGTCCAAATGGTTAAGACAGTGAATGTCTGGCCATGACAGCTGCTGGGCTGCTGTTGACCCTGGCTCTGTGAAGACAGCCTTGAATGTTCTCTCTGTTAGGCAATCAAGTCCTTCCATGAAACAGATTTTACCTACACCTAGTAGGCATGCAGAACTATGCATGGAATTAATAACTGTAAAACGCTATGGAGGAAGCTTCACTGTTCTTCCATATGTGACTCCAGAGATAGATGGAAGAAGACAGTTGGATAAAGACAGACTTCAGGGACCTTAGTCCTCAGGAGAGATGTCTGCAGGAAAGGCCATGGAAGCAGACAGTAGGAAGCCGGAGGAGAGCACATGGCAGTTCTTACCTTCCTAGCCTGCATCTAACCTGGTGTTTGTAAGTGTGATAATTTTCAGTCTACAGTTGCCAAGGCGAGCAGCAAATGCCAGGCAAGACCAAGCAGTAAAGCCAAACTCGTTCCAAAGCCTCTATCTTTTCATTTTTCTCCGTTGAAAGGGAGCATTTTAGAATTAAAAATACCAAGTTCTTGAATAGTTTCTGTTCTCAGATCCCACTGATTCCAAAAGGACCCCAGAGTCAGGTGAGATCCCAGGGAAGTCCAGGGCTGGACTTGTGGGGTTCCTAGGCACTGGCTGAGCTCAGGATACCCATGGCAAATGGAAACATCTGAGCAGCACTCAGGCTGCAGGCTGCCTGTGCATTCTTATAGGGGTATTGGGTGTGGTTAAGGAACAACACCCCAGTCACCCCACCCCCTAGTCTCTGAGAAGCATCAGGGAAATGAAAACTGGGATCCAACAGCCTGGGTCACATAACCTAAAGAGGCGTCATCTACAAGAACTTCCGGAGAACTTAGAAATGTGGGGAGAATTCTCAGAGCCTCAAGTAGGGACTGCCCCTCCCTGCCCATTAGCCCCCTCCCCCACTCCAGATTCAGCCCAGGCTGGGGCTACTCAGATTAGGGAACCCAGAGAGCCTTCACTTGAGTGTTCACAGTGGCTTCTTGTTTTCAGGTAAGCAGCTTGTCCCCTGTATACACTGGACCTGGGCACATCCTATAGCTGTCAAGCCCAGTTTGCTCCTTTTGCCACAGTCCTGCATGCCAAAGGCTGAGCTAGAGGCCATGGTGCCCCCCACCTAGGCCAGCCTGGCTGTTATCCTACCCCCACCCAGACTGATTCTGCAGGGACTCCCTAGCTGCTTCTGGGTGTGTGTGGGGAGTGGGGGAGGCGGGTGCATGGGCCCTCAGGGGCCGCAGCAATGTAAGGCCCACACAGGGCCTGGAGCATGCACAGCCGGTGCCTTGCTCAGGGCTGGAGGGAAGCAGCAGTTTGTCCGCTAATGAATTTAGATGATATTCAGCCTCTGCTGCTTAATTCACTCAGTGGCCTTGGCGTTGCCAACGCTGCGCACAGGGACCCCAAGTAAATCTCCTCGACTCAGTGTCAGAGTCGCCCCGACAACAGGCAGGCGCCCCGCAGGCCTCGGCGGCCACCGCCCCTAGCCTGAGCCTCGGCAGGGCCGATGTCCCCAGTGGCCCCCAGCTCCCCGCCCGACAAGGCGAACAGCAGCGCAGGCTGGTGTTCCCGTGCCCTGCTCTGGGTGGTCTGGGCACTGGGGCTGCTTCCGAGCTCATTTGCCTGCAAACGGCCTCACCTTGTCAGCGCCAATAATTATCCAGTCTGCGCTCCTCAGCGCTGCCATTTCTTAAGATTGGATTAGATTGAAGAGGCCGATGCCTGGCTCCTCTGTGCATTTTCTCAGTCAGTTAGCATAACCACTGGGGGCCTGGCGGAGGCCTACAGCACAGCTACACTAACTTTCTCTCCCCTTCCTTATTACGGAGCTTAATAACAGCAGGCAGTGTATTAATATGTAAGAGATCAAGAGATTATTGATTAGAGTCACTTGCCTAATATCCCCTGTCCGTCATGTAGTTCAGCAATTCTTTCATGATTTTTTGTGTCAGGCCATTTAAATATTCATGACCGGGTTGCTTTGTACCTCCACGGCTGAATTTCTAATTAATCTGTCAAAAGGAATACAATATGCCCGGCAGCCTTATTATTATAAGGGTCAGCTGAAACAGAGATGGCCTGGCGAGGCCTAAGGGGTAATTAATTATAACAATGCCGTGTTTACCTTGTGTGGTACCTGCGGCCTAAATGAGCGCTAAATTAGACTCAAGCCACTCCAGTGTGCGTTTGAAGCCTCCTGGATGTACCAGACTAGATCATAATGACGGAGGAGAGAGGAGAGCCTCCGCTATGTAACAACATAATCAGCAATTATAGCTGCGAAATGGGGAGAAGGGGGAATTTTATCTCATTAGAAATGCCCAAGCAGAAAGGTTTTTTTTTTCCTTTTTTTTTTTTTTTCTGTCACCAGCTCCTTTCTTTAGAATTCAAATGATTCCACTCTAAAGGTGAGGGATCTCAAATCTAATTCCAGTGCAGATAGCTGGTCTAATTAGTGGTATACTTTGGCTAAAATATGAATGACATTTGTTCCAGCTTGGAGCGGCCTATTAATAGCGGGTGTCAGAGAGACACATTAAGTGTATCATTCGTCTGTCAATTTATCTCTGTCATTATTGTTTCTTTATTTCCTCTGCCACATTATGGTCACTAATTTCTTCTCACTTTTATGAGATTCTTAATGTGGGCCTTTAATGAACTCCAAAAACTCATCCAAACTCTAAAATTAAAACACTAGGCTCCTGTCAGAGTAGCACGGCAGTGTGTAACTTGAATAGTATCATTCTCCTGTCAATTTATTTCCATCATGATTTTTCTTTATTCCCTGCCACATTATGCCCACTAGTTTAATTCCATTTTTATGTGACTTGTTAATGTGAATTTTAGGTGGCTTTTAATCACCTCCAAATTTGTAGAATATCACAATAAATCATAACTGTACCCCCTCTTATGACAATTTATTTCTGTCATTATTTTTTATTTCTCCTTCCTTATTACAACCCCGTGTTTCATCTCCTACACTGTGACCTTTACATGGCTGCATTTTAAAAATCAGCACACAGAAAGTTTGCTCTTTCTGGAGAACTGGAAGCAGGAGATGTTGAATGGGCTTGGGTTTTGTTCATCTGCCATGGCCCACAGGTGTGTTTCCCTGCCACCTTGAACTCCACTCTTGGTTGGCAAGATGCAGCTAGTGTCGAAGAGTCGGAAGAGAGGCAGAATGAAGCCAGGAGCATGATGGGTAAAGGCAGGTACTTTAGATAGACATAGGCAGAGAAAGTGTGTGAGATTGAGAAAATAGCATTTAATTTTAACAATAAGAATCTAGTGATTGTGAGCCTCAGGGAAGAAGATGTCTCGCCTGTATAGAAGCTCCTCCTGTACCTGTGGATTCTCGGTTCTTCTTGGTCAAGTTTGTGCCTGAGTGCAGAGACTAACCAAGGACAGCTCATTATACAAACCTCTTTGGTGTGGCCCATGAGCTAGGGTGTGTTTCACTTCTCAAAATGGTTGAAAAATAAACCAGTAAAGGGCCATATTTTGGGACAGGTAAAAACTACAGGAAATTCAAATTTTAGTCCTACAAATAAATTTTTGGCAGAACACTGTGGGTATTCATGTATGTGTTAGCCATGGCTGCTTTCATGATTAGGGAGAGAATTGATTAGGGAGAGAATTGCTACAATAAAAATTTTCTGGCAGTCCTCTGATTGTTTTATTCCAGTTCAGTTCTCGAAGGGATATTTGACTTGGTTTTTGTTTACCTCTTCAGACAGAGTGCCACTCTGGCTCAGGATGGCCTAGAGATCAAAATTCTCCTGTTTCAGCCTTCAGAGTGCTGGGAATCCAGGTCTGTGCTATGTGCCAGGTCTCTGAGAAGGTTCACAGAACCTCACAGGGTGGCTCACAGTCAGTTGAGTCGGGAAGAAGCACACATAAAGGTGAAGGACAGAGTCATGAGAGACGGGATCCAACCTCCCAAGAAGCAAGTATAAGTACAGGTAAGCCATGAGCCACGTGGCAAGACAAGTTAATAGAAATGGGTTGAGTTAAGATGGGAGAGCTAGCTAGCAATAAGCCTGAACCATACATAGGCTGAAGAGCATATAATTAATATAAATCTTGTGTGATTATTTGGGACCAAGTGGAGTTGAGGGTCTGAACCTTGGGCTAGGCCAGGCCGAGGGCAGGTGAGTTCATTTGGAATGTAGGGCTAGGCTGGGCCAGATATTTCTTATAACAAATAGCACCCAATGGGGGGCACAATCCTACGACCCAGAGATTAAGAGTCTCGTGCTCTGCCAACTCATTGCAGCCTATGACTGCAGTCAGGGCTATATTATGGAAGGCCAAATTGTATCTTGGAGGGGCTTTCACTCATTTGTAATTTTAAGATAACTTTCTGTACTTGTTATCTATGAGAAGCATTACAGGGATATCAAACACTTGGGAAATAGAGGAGTTGAAGACATAGCCTAGGCCTGATAAACTGTATTCTACTCCACTGTGAAAAACTATAATTTAAATCTTGTAGAAGGTATGACTCCCAGACAGTTCTGCTTAATGTGGATTAGTGTTTTGGACAGGGATAGGGCCAACAGGCTTTTAGGGTACACAAAAGTTCAACATAACAAAGTTGTTAGTAGAGAACACAGCATCCACCAAGGAGTTTGGTTGGTGATGGGAATTCTAAAATGTGTCACTTAAAAGATAACTTTGCTCCAGAGAATGTTGTTCTTACCTCTAACCTTCAAGTCAGTAAGGTAGATGAGCCTCTTCCTGAATGAGTTTTGAATGTCCTTTTATGTGTAAGAATAAAAGGCTGTGAGTATAACATCTACCAGCCTCCTATGCTATAGAACATGTATCTTCCAGGCACAACTTACCTTGGCCTCCAGAATATCAACAGTTCCCTTATCTACAGGACCAAGACAACTAAATGAATGTTCTCCTCTCTGTTGTGGTAGGTGACTCCCTGATGTTGTAATACTTTCAAGAATGGGGCTTCTAGGATGCTACCTCTGTGTTCTGTGGGTTCCCACAACTGTCTCACTTTCTTACCCTGAAACCAAGACACCTAGCATCTATTCCAGCCTCTTTGTATGTAGCTGAAGAGCTTAGACACTACAGAGCACATTATTCTCTTTCTCAAATACAAAGTAATTTTATCTATTGTGAATTACTGTGGTTCTTTGGTTCCCTCTCTTCTGATAAAGAAAGTAATATACTCACTTATCAGAAAATACAGGAAATTATCAAGAAGAAAATGTAAAGTCCCTGAAGCCTTCCCCTCCAGGCAGCGTAAATTCGTTTTGATTTCTTTCTTTGTTTATTTCCATTTGTAACGGAAGTCTACTGAATAAAATGTAAATTATATACTTGATATTTTATTGGATGCATTCCATCATCATGTTTTTCAAAAAGCTTTTTATAACATTGGGGTGACAAAACAATACATTAGGGACAAAGATTTAATACTGTCAAAGAGCCAAAGTTGGCATTATACATAGTGACAAAAGCTTAGCAGTTTCCAAAGTTGAACACTTAAGAAGAAGATGTCAGTGCTTCCAACTGTTGTCAACATTTTCAAACTTCATTGGAGATTCCAACTCCAGTAGTGTGGCAAGGAAAAGAAATAGGAGGCTTCCAGACTGGAAATGAGGTAACACTATCTCTTCTTTGAAAGCAGCAGCTTCATCTGTGTTTCTATTTCTCGAAGAGTATTAGAATTAATCATCAAAGTTTCAGAACACAAGACCGAGATGAAATCCTGTCTGTATTTTCACATCAGTGCTATTTTATTTTTATATTTTATGTTTTGATATATTTCTATAACATAATAATGATAAACAGTCTAAAAGCAAAATTAGAAGACAATTCCATTTGTAACAGTATAAACAAGAAACAAAACATAACAAAAGAAATGGAAGATTCATACATTCAAAACTGGAGATGTTCAATGAACAATACTAAAGAAGACCCAGTACAAAGACCCAGCATGGTAACACAGGCCTGAACACGGAAAGAATGATGATATTGGCCTAATGGAGCTATAAAGTCAGTGCAATACTTACTAAATGCCACTAGGTTTATCTTTTTTCTCTTTTAGAATATTTTTTATTCTTTGGCAGTTTCATAATACATGTATACAGTACATCTTGTTTACTCACCCACACCCAACTCTCTATTTCCTACTCCCCTAGATACCTACCCACTTATTCTGCTACCCACTGCATGTGCTGTTTTTCTTATAACCCAGTGATTCCACTTAGTGCTGTCTGCTGAAATGTTAACTGTCTTGTTAGCTTGAACTTGTACAGGTTTTGTGCAAATAACTGCACCTGCAGAGTTCATGCGTGTGATGGCCATGTTATGTCTGGAAGACAGCTTTTCTCAGCATTTCTGCCCATCCTTCAGATCTGTTGTTATTTCCATCTCTTTTTCCTCCATGTTCCTTGGGCCTAGGAAGTTTGATAAATGTCCCATTTACAGATACACACTCAAAGATCATGATCAGCATTTTGGTTAGTTAGAAGCCTCTCCTTGACTGATACCCACTGTAGAGTGTCTCCTGTCAAGGTTGAGAGCAGTACTAATCCACAGGATGTACACATAATTATTGAGAAGGCAGTTTGACAATATGTCCATTTAGCAAAACACTAGTGGTAGGCTCCCCTTTATGACCTGACCTACAGAGCCACGGGCTTTTGACCAGTTTTACAGAACCAGACAGATATTCTCTACTGATTAGAAAGTAGGTGGTTACACTACCTTTATGCCATTATTGCATCAGTAGTACTGGTACTGATTAATATACAAGTCAATTCATATGTATTAATATAGATCCATAGTTGTCAAGATAGATTGGTATTGACATAAGGATACAAATAGAGAACAATATAATAAAATTGACTCCAAAAAAAGAAATGCACACATAAATGGTCAGCTGATATTTCAGCAAGAACACCAAACATTTCAGTGGAGAAGGGATAGTCAGCAAGTGGTCCTCTACATAGATGTCTCACACCAAGAGTGAAGCTAGACCACTGCCTCATAAAATCTACCAAGAGTAACTTAAACTAAAACTACAAAACCTCAAGAAGAAAACGTGGTTATTTTTATGGTCTAGAATCAAGTAATAGTTTCTTAGATATGACACTGAAGGCATAAGCAATACAAGTAGATACTTTTTATTTTTATGAAAAAAATAATGCTTTAAAAGACAGTATTAGGAATAGAAAAAAAAAACCCATTACAAGAGAAGAATTGGTAGGTCATATATTTTACTAGGACCTAGTATCTAAAATAAGTGAAGAAAATTTTCAACTCACCAATCAAAATGCAAATAACCTAATTAAAATATGCTAAGAATGTGAATAGACCATTCTCTAAGGGATATGTGAAACTGGTCCATGAAGTGATGGGAAGGTGAAGTATGTTGGCACATCTAATTCTCATAGTAGGAGGCTGAAGCAAGAAAATCTCAAGTTGAGGCCAGCTGGAGCTATATAACTATGTTTTGTCTCAAAAGCAAGCAAATGAAAAACCAATAAAAAAGAAAAATGGAAAAAATTCAAACAAAGTAGACTCATTAAACTATCAGAAGAAATTAAATATACATGCTACAACATAGCCAAACCTTGAAAACATCATGCCAAGTGAAAGAAATATTCATTTAAAAAATTGTGTCTTTATTCAGAATGTCCATAGTTGGCAAATTCACAGAAACAGAGAAAAGATCAGTGATTGCTTTATGGAGGAGCAAATACAAGGACTGCTAACGAGCACACAAGTGGGAAAAATCCAAAATAAATTCAGGACACAGGCGATGATGATAGTTCAAAAGGTTTTTTAAATACCCCCAACCCATTGGATGCACACTGTAAAAGTGAATTGCTTGCTATATGTGTTGCTCTTTAAATGGCTATATGTAGTCCGTAATTATAAAAACCTATATGCAGTTAATCATTATAGAAGACTACATGCAGTTAATCATTATAAAAGGCTGTAGCAGGTAATCATTAAATTGCACTGATCGTTCGCAATGTCCGTTCAGTTTTGCACCTCCTGAACTCTTATCCTTAGACTCAAGCGTCTCTCCTCACTATTAACTCCATTCACAATCTGCCTCAGCCCCACTCGTAGGAAGACAGTCAGGGATCCCTCAGTTCCTAGAGAGCCCCAGATAGCTGTTACCTTGAGTCAGCCTTTTCTGAGGGTGTTCCTGCCCCTAAATACAGAGTTCTTAAGAACACCTTCCTAGATTCTGAAGACCACTATGAGGGTACAGAGGCACTCACTGGTGCTGCCTGTTCCTCTTTGTCCCCAGGACTCTATGTCTGACTGTAAGCTCTCCACAGGGAAGTACTTCCAGGATGCTGTGATAGATTGGGCACACAAGACCCCAAATAGTGGCAGAAGCAGACATTAGAGAAACAGCAATAATTCAAGGAACACCAACCCAAAGCTTCCCAAGACTCCCAGCCCTGCTGTCTTCAGACTGAAGTTAGTAATATATGTACTCAGAAATACACACTAACACGTTTGTATGAATATTTACAATTTATTTTTAGCAGCAAGGACTTAAGAGAAAGGAGCACTCAAGTTCATAAAGCCTGCTTCACACAAGCCCTGCCCAGAGCCAGATTGACATTTAAAATGAGTCCAATAGACAAATATGAAAATTTTCACATTTAATACAGACTTCCTACAAACCACTAAGAGGCAGGCCCAGAGGTCCGGGCCAGACCACTGAGGGTGTGGATGCTGATTGCTGGGGTATGCTGAGATGGTTTCTAATTCTATAGGATCTCACACCAGCATCAGCCCTGGAGCTGAGAATCCCCTCTCTACTCTACATCAGCTGAGTATCATAGGGTCACTACAGATGATGCTGGACAAGCAACTGGCAATATAATTGCCTCTTAAACACATAAGTGTTCTAGAATCTTCTTTTAGGTTTGTTCCTCACATCCTACACCATTGTTGAATTGTAAGTAGCTTTATTTGTTGGGAATGGTGTGTCGTCTTTACAAGAACTGGGACATGCTCTTCAAAGCTAATTTTGTGATTCTTCTGGAGATATAGGACTACATGTCCTTTATTAAAATATTAATTTATGCAGATAAGTATTGCTAATATTTTTTAAAGACTACAACATTTATGATTGTTGAGCTTGTATGTGTTGACAAAGATATGTAAGGATACAGGAAGGGTAACAGAATATGAACTGTCAGTGTGTATCATCTTTTAATGGCTGCATAGTAGTTTATTTTGTGAGTGTGAAACAATTCAGATAATCAGTTTTATTACCCAGTGTTTCACCTGTTTAAAACACTTTTATTTTACAAGGAATAGAAAAGAACATTTTAATATTATAATCTCATTATTCTTCATATATTGATATATAAAAGCAAACTTTAAAGAAAAGTACAATATTAAAGTTTTAAATGGTTTTGTTCATAATATTTGTATAAATTTCTTCCTAAGAGTTTATGCATTTTCACATGTTGTATATAACACTACAGACTTTGGGGGGGGCAGGAGTTCTCTGTGTAGTTTTGACTGTCCTGGAACTTGCTTTGTAAACCAGGATGGCCTTGAACTCATAGAGATCTGCTTGGCTCTGCCTTCTGAGTGTTGGGATTAAAGGCCTGCACCCACCACTGCCTGGTCATATTATTTAATTTGAATATGACATTTTTTTGGTTTTACATGTAAAACCAAATTTTCACATGTTTACTTTTTTGCACTAACAAGCATACTGGGTATCTGAAGTACATTTTCATTTCTGACGATTGGTGAATTAGCATCTTTCTGTGCCCTGTCCCCTCTTCCATTTATTTGGCCATTTCTAAACTGGGGTATCACATCATCTTCAGTGTTCTGAATAAGCATTTATTTCTAATGCCACAAGTCTTTGGGCTCATGATCCTCAGCCCTTAGTTTGTCAAGGGACTCCATATTTTTCTAACAGTTTTGTTTTAACCTTACTTATCCTGTTACTGTTTACCTTTGGCTACAGATTTACATATTTACATATATATGTATATATATATATATATATGTATGTGAATACAATACACATATTTGATTTCATCCAATAACCGTATCTTCCTATCTTCTTAAAAAAAATACCAACCTATAATTTAGTCTTAGAATTCTTTTTACTTCCCCAATTTCCTTTGGGTTGTGTGTGTGTGTGTGTGTGTGTGTGTGTGTGTGTGTGTGTGTGTGTGTGTGTGTGTGTGTGTGTGTTTGTGTGTGTTGATGCTAGCACACTACAGGTCTGGAGTTACTTTTCACATGTGATATGTGAAGAAGTAAAGTGACTTTACCTCAGAGTGAGCTTGAGAATACAAGAAAACCATCCTGTTCCTGGGACGTGGTGGAACAGCAGGTTAGCTTATGATTTTTTTAGAGACAATAAAGTGAAATTAATTCTTTCATGGAATAACCCTCAATACAGTTACAATTCAAGGTCTTTACACAGAAGAACCTGCCCTTCCAGCCTGTCCTAGGCAGGATGGAGCCTCTGAAGCATGTCTGAGAGAAGCCCTTGAGTTTCACACACTGGAAAATTGTCGTAATAAACTAACTTATGCTCCAGCAAGATTCCTCCCCACCATCTGCTTGAAAATCATCACATACAAATATGCAGAGTACTCCTCTTGAGACTCCTACAAATTTGAAAAGCTTTCACAAGTACCAAGTGACCAGTACCCCAAAGGCAGCTCCTTGTCACTCATAGCAGATACCTCTGAACCAGCCCTGCCTCTTGCCAATCCCTGTCTGCAGATCCCATATCTACCATTATACAATTTGGTTTTCACTTTGATTAAAGCCCATTTAAAATGCTTATCTGAGTTTACATATACACTGGGTGTGTTTTCTGGAAAATTCTTTCTGCTTACTACATCGGTTTGTATTTTCACGATGACTTTACTGAAGTATTTTACAGTTTGTATAGCACACCATGGGGTACACTCTTCACTATTGTTCCTGGGGTTTCTTTTTTCCTAGAAATTTTCTGACTATTCAGTTTATTTTGCACAATGAATTGAGAAGTCACTGTAGCTTTAAAGCCTCCCTCTACCTTACTACTGCTCCCTCATAACATGCACACAAACATCCCAACCCTGGGGTAATTTTATTGGGATAAAGTTCAGCATCAAAAAATACTTTGGGTAATATTATCATTTTTTACAATATTGAGTCTCCCTGAAAACATGGCATGTCTCTCCACTTACTCAAATCATTTTTATGTCCCTTATTAAGATTTTATATTTTTATTCATATACTTTTTCTTTTAATTTCTTGGTGACTATGCTTCAGTATTTTATGAGATGTTTTTGCAATTGTCAGTAGAATCCTTTATCACTTTATTATCAAAATGATCATCATGGGTACAAAAGAAAGCAATTTATTTATTTGTTTCAAGCTGTATATGTCACTGAAGCCTTACCTTGAATACTTCAAGGGATGCTTTCAAAATGTTAAGGTTTCTCAAATAAACTGTTATTATTTTTGACAAATGCAGCCCCCACACGCTGTATCTTACCTTTCTTCTGATGCTTGTTCTGCATCCAGTTAGCACAACAGAAGAATCAGAGTGTCTTTGAACTCCCTGGTTTTCTGAAACATGTCTACCCGATGCAACTGACTGGGCTCTATCCTCTGTAGTCTTCTCTTTCTCTCCCACACCTGAGGGGCCAAGCACTGCCTGGCTGTAGAACTTACAGTGTGAGAGCCTAAGTTGACACAAGAGGATATAAGGGTCTGCTGGGAGGGAGTGAAGGTCACAAAGGATCAGCAAGAGACTGGCTCATTCCTTAAGGTGGTTATAATTTAAGGTCCCCATGATCTACTGCCCACACTGACAGCAGGAAGTGGGCACCACCTTACTCAATGATGGGCATAGAGCAGTAACAGGCAGTTGTGAGGGGCTCCTGCACTTGTTGAGAACTCCTTCATGATCTACTTTGACTGTCCGCTGCCAGTTACATGGGTCCATTGTCTCCACACAAATATATAAAAATACTTGTGCTGGGCCTTCAAAATGCAGAATCAATGTCATGTTCCCTTGTCATATGAAGATGGGTTTCTTCAGTAGCCACCATGGAGTTTGGCTAGTTAGAAGTACTTGCCTCGCAAGTGGTAGAGGAGACTTGATTGCTGATTTAACTTGCTGAACTAAACCCAACAAAGTGGGTGCAAATTCAGCAAGCAGGTGGGGGAACAGGACTTGAGACAGGATACAGAGCATCAAATCAGGGAACAGGGTGGTGATCTAGGGGTAGGTGGGTGTAAGTCAGGACTGTCAGAAGAGAACATGTTTACTTGTCATCACACAATGTGACTATAATTGTGAACACATAAGCTGCAATGGCTTTCCTAGGCTCCTTCCTACATGGGTATGACCTAGAAAGGCTGAAAGTTCTAGAAGCTGTTGTCTTTCCCTCTAACTTGAGTCATTCCCAGATGTCACAGATCAACAGCTTTGCTGTTTAGATTTTCAGGTCCCTCAGCAGTTGAGCAGTCTTCGTTGTAACATCTGTAGAAGAAGCCACAAATAAAGGCAGTCTGGGTTCTGAATGCTAGCTTTTTGGGCTCTCTCAAATTCTCTTGGAACCCCATGTATCAGGGTGCCAAGGAATCTGGAAGCTGGCTTATCCACTTAAGCAAGATGACTAAAGGCCCCGAGCTGAATTAAAACTCTTCCTTTTAAAGCGGTGTTTCCTATTTGAATCACTTTTAAACACATCACTTTGCCTCTAATTTAAAATGAATAATAGGCTTAGAACAGATAACAAAAGATCATTAGCCTCATAAGACAACACACATCAGGAAGGTCGCTATAAAATCACTAACAGAGCAACTACAGATTGGCTAAAGCAGAGGACCGCACTGTGTTTTTAGCCTGGTTGTTTGGGGGACATCGCTTTCAGTATTCAAATAGGAAGAGTAAAATGTCTCCCATGCCCCCATGAGCTTTTATTTTGCACTGATGGGAAGCAATTCATACTTGGAGAAGAAAGCCCAGAGAATAAGGCCCACAGGTGTGAAATATACAGTGGGGAGTGAAAAATAATATGTATTAATACTGTAATATGTGTGTGGATATACATATACACACGTATATACAAACATACACACAGACACACACATCTCAGAAAACACCTCTCATTGTCCTCTTGTTTAATTTCTGTCTTAGTAACAGCCCAGAATAGAAGAGTCCAGCTTTTGCCATCAAAGATTTAAAAAAGAATCATCACAGGCAATGGAGAAGATTTTGGAATAAAAAAGCCTCAAATTTTCTGTTTCATCAAACAGAAAGCTGCTGACCTTTATAGACAGTTCTATCCTGTGTGTGTGTGTGTGTGTGTGTGTGTGTGTGTGTGTGTGTGTGTGTTTGTGTGTGTCTATATGTGTGTGTGTATATCTTCATAGGCAGAGACAAAATAAAAACAAGGGCATATTTATAGTTGAAGGAAAAGCATTCTATCTGGAACAGCACAGAACTAGGTAGAACTAGGAGGGGGATATCTATGTACATTTCTAGAAGCTTCCAGTCTTGCATAGAAAGGCACCCACAGTGGCTGCAGCTGAAACTATCAGGATGCTGTCATTTGGCTCCCATTTACAGCCTTGCCTAAATAATTCCTTGTTTTTGTATGGTCAGGTGTGTACATATGCATGCGTGTGTGTGTTTATTTCTAGAAAGAGGCTGGCCAGAAGCAGTGGACAAAGTTGCCCAGGACTGAGCTGCTCTTTCTACTGGGCTTTCAAAAAACTCTTGTCAGTTGGCTATGGACTTCCTAATGCATACTCTTCTAATTCTTAATTAGAGAGACATAGCTAATTAATAAGTTTTTTCCAATTATAAATTAACTTAGGATCAGAACTCCGGCTTTGCATGTAATTTCCTATAATCGCTAAAGCTACTGCAGAAACATGCCTCCTGCCAACCGTAACTTTTTTATTTAACACAGACAGACGAGTTCTCACTGGGTTTACGTTTTACAGCAAATTATCTCTGTTGGGATTTATGAAGAGAAATTAAAAAAAAATATCAGAGGCCTCCCCCACTTCTTCTATGTTCCCTCTCTTGTCTTTTTTTTTTTTTCTCTCTCTCTACCAAATACATCCTTAAAGGCTCATTTCTCTTGGAGATTTAAAAGAGAATCTGCCTGAGTATTTTCATGTTATTGCAGGGGTAGGTAAAGAAGTCAGAACAGGTGATAATTCGTTTTTGTTCATAAGTGTTTCCACCTTTTCATGGTTCCTGAAAAAATGATTTGGGAGGTGCTGGCATGCTGTTCGTTTATGGAATCTTAACTGAAGAGACACTTATCTCTTTAGTAATGAAGGAGTGTAATTAAAGGTGGTCCCGCAGACCGGGCGCCAGTGCTGGCACCGCATCCATCCTTGGCTGCCACAATTCCTCTGTGGTTTATCAAAGACTACCCCTTTAATATGGAGATTACACTTATGTACTTGTCTGAACTTGAAAGGCATTTTCCTAATTTACTTATTAATGAGATGTAAATCTATTTGTGTGGCACGTCACAAGCCTTTCCCCCCACCCCCAAATCACTGCTACTACTTAACCGGTGATAAACCCTATGATTTAAATGAAAAATAATACATTTAGCTTTCCACACTCATTCTGTTAAAAATTGATATAGTCTATGTTAAATTTATTAATATTGCTTGCTGTCATTCAGTTTGCAGCTCCTGCTGAAATATGACTTGACAGCGGCCGCATTAAAGATGTATGCCATTGTATTCAACAAAGATTAATGAAGCCCGGTAAAAATAGCTGTAAAGGAGAAAGTGATTCGAATGTAAAATCAGTGAATTAAATGAGGCCGCGCATAGCATTTGTTAATATGCATGAGGAGGGAGGTAGCGAATGAAACTGTCTCTATGCAAAGTTCATCTGAGAATATTTCAATATCGCCTGGATATCTCCCAACTATTGATGAGGCCTAATGGAGCCAGGATTCCACACAGACAGGGTGTCCCCACTCAGGACCACAGCAGGTGGCGTGAGCCCTAGCATGGTGTCCTGCCTGTGTTCTAGAATTCTGTGTTTGGCACAGCATTTTCCCGGACTGACTCCTGTCTCCATGAAAGACAATTGAACTCAGAATCTTTCTTCCTAGCTTTAGGCTACAAGTCCAAACGCCAGTGAAGTCTACTCTGTGCTGAACTGAAGAGGTGCTGCCGACTATTGAACCTTCCTTCGTCTCAAGCTTACCTTCCCAAATGATGACAGAGTTTAGTGCCCCACGGTCAAAGTACTTAGGGGTCATGAGATGAAAGAGGAATACAAGGCTGGCTTATTCCTGCCTCTTGTAAAGCACCTCCATCTAGGGATGTCACCTTACTGAGACATGCTCAACATCCTCTGCATGTTGAGCCTGTGTTTGGGCTGGCACCCTCATGTTGAGTGATTGGGTGGCACTCTGTTTGCACTCTTTGGAGGGGCTGATTTATTTCCATAGGTCTCATTATAAAATACTGCTGGTGTCATACCCTGCCAGGTTAAGACTTGCAAATAAATTAGCGTTGACAGAAAACTGTAGGCAGTAATCATAATATAAACCCGGCATGTTTATCAATCCAGAAGGTGTTTTGATGAATTGAAGCCATTGAGAATAGGCATTTCTCCCCCACAATATGCCTATACAAAGGTCAATGGCTGTCCAGAAGGGGCTATCTAAAGGTGTCTGGCTGTGGGATTTTTCTCTGGGGTGGGGTGATTTTTGTTTGTTGTTTGCATGCATATCAGTTTTCATTCCAACGGTGCAGAGTAAAGCCATATTTGTCACCTGCCTGCCAGCTGAGAGGTGGGGGTGGGGTGGAGGATGCGTGCAGATTGAGGGTGACATCCCATAGAAAGTGCTGCCTAGAGCACAAAATTTCCCGAAAGGGCGAATACAGGTGTTCTTGCTCAGAACAGTTTAGAGGGATCGCTGTTCAGCAGCTTAGCAAATGTCAGCCGCCCTCAACAGGTATGGAAAACTCCAATTCTCCCCGGGCTGTGGCAAGGATGGAGAATGTGAGGGCTGTGGTGCTAAGGGTAGGGTGGAAAAGCTAGCCCCAAGAGAGGTTTCCACTGAAGGGACATGGAAGTGTTGCCTTCTGCGGTGATGTCACCCCAGGCCAATCTGGCCACTGTTGTAAGGTGAGCTATAAGGACTGTTATACCTTTGAATCAATGTCCTAGGAGACAGACTGGGGAGATGGCTCGGGCAGTAATGGCCTAGGTTTACCAGCACAAAGACCTTAGTTTGATCCTCAAAACCGACATAAAAAAGTTGGGCATAATGGTATGGTCTTGTAGTCCCTGGGCTGAGAGGCAGAGACAGGAGGATCCCTGGGCCTGTCTTGTCTACTTGATTAGTTCTAGGCTAATGAAAGACCATGTCTCCAAATGCAGATAATACCTAAGAAATGACAGATACAGGATGCTGACTTCTGGCTTCCATACACACACACACACACACACACACACGTTTGCATGTATACATACAAATACATATGCATGTATATACAACATTCACACAAAATAATATTTTAGATAAGCCCCGAAGGGAAATATTGGAGAACATTACATTGAATTTGTTTTTGTTTTTCATCTAGAGTCACTAGACTTCACAGTTCCACTGAACTAAGTGTGATGGGCCTCAGTCTCACGGCTGCTTCTGCTTCCAAACATAGTCCTCTCTTCTGCTGTTCTGTGGCCAATACTTGAGGAGTGCATGGGTGTCTCTCACCCTGTGCACAGTGGCATCAGGGACAAAGACCTTCACCTTTGTTTCTTCAAAGAAACAAAGCCAGGTTGTCCAGGAGGCGGAGTCTGACACTCTCAAAGCAATAGAGCACTGGATTGTGGAGTCCTGGGACTGTAGAAGTTTTGTTACTTCAATCGCTTTCTTTGTGTATTTATCCCAAACCCTGGCTAGGTTGACTTTGACTTGGGCCATCCCCTACGACAACAAAGAGCCATGTGAGAAGTGAAGTAGCATCCACGCTTGCAAAGTTCAGCTCAACTGTCCAGTTTTTCCAAATCCAAGACATGGAGGTGGGAAAAGGCTTCCTCCTAAGTTACTCAGAATACTGTTTGAAGAGTTAGCTTCATTAGGGCCCAACATACACCCCCCCAAAAGGAGTCCAAAGGCAGGTATGATGAAGTAAGAATGCCCAAGTCATTTTATTGCAAATCTCAAAGATATGCCTTAGGCTGGTTTCCTGGAATATTGCCCAAGCAGAGAATTCAGGAGCTTTTTCATTCCACCAAGGGCAGAGTATTGGAATCTGCACACCACTGACAACCAATCCTTTCTCCCACAAAATGACCAAGCCATCTTGAAGATAATGCACTTTCAGATACCAGGATACTTTGAGTGCCCAACCTGTTGTCAGTTTTTCTTTCTCCTGTGACCTGGGGATGAGACCTAGGGAGAACTCTGCTTTTGTCCTGTGGCCAGTGCTGGCAACACAGTCCCCACTCACTACCCTCTAAGGCATGGTCTCATATTTGATGATCCGCAGCTGGACAGTGCTTACAGAGTCCATTCAGACATAAAGAGGCTGTACTGAAATGGCAAAACCTCTAGGGATGCATCTAAGCTAACACAAGAAATTTAGACCGAGTCCCACATGCCAGTAACACAGTCTTCATGAACTAAGTTTTCTGGGAGGAAACCAAGATGGCGACACCATCTTCCATTGTGCTCAGCAGGTGCTAAGGTCAAGGATAACAGAAAGTAAGTTCCTGAGAACTAAAAATGATTGGTAGGTTGCTTTGACCCCTTGGCTCTGGTGTTCCTCTTCAGGACAAACATCAAAAATTAAATGAACACTCAGCTGCCATTCATGAAAGTAACTTCAGAGCCATTTATGACATGCAGATTGTCTGAATGAATTCAAACCAATGGTAGAGTTGACCCTGTTTCAGTAGTAAAATAGTCCTGTACTTGAAAAGGGGACAGCAGCAAGATGTTATCAACTAGCACCTCAGAAGTACCTGTTTTTCACGATTCATGTGGCTTTGTGGTTGGGACATTAATTAATGACCAAACAGAGACACGTCTGCATGCCCGGCAGATGGTAAGTCAGCCCAAGAGAACATTTCATCTGAATTGCAAAGAAGGCTGGCAGAGCCCTCTCCCACACACTGCTCAGGGCTGCTAGTCTGCCACCCAAGAGTAGCCATGGTACCTCTGGCTTATTTCAAGTGGGATGGGCTGCTGTGGACTGTCACTTTTGGGATCAAGGGCCGCAGATATTTCCATTAGAGCCTGAGAGAAAGGACAAGTTAGTCAGTGGCTGTCTCCGTGTGCTGTGTCACCTGCTCTTATTTCTCATCTCTGTTATGAGGAGTGAAAGTTAAAGTTGGCTTCTAAGAACCTGGTTGGCTTTCCAATGCTAAGCTCTGTGGCATTGCTGCTAATGAGATCAAGAAAATACGGATAGGAGAGAGACACAAAATACAAAGGAGCCATCCAGGAAGCAATTGTGTCTTTTGAAAAATCCAGCCGTCTATGTCTCCCCCACCCCCATAGTCAACAGCAAGTCTCTGCCAAGAAAATGGACCAGGTTGTCAGATGCGGACATGGGAGCCTTGTCCTGGAAGATGACCATCTGGACAACGGGTAGTGCATAGGCAATAGGCTACTATGCTTCTCAGCCAATACTGCAGGGACAGCTAGTGGCAAGTATCTGCAGACTACGTGCCTCCTCAGGAGTCTATAGAATAATCAAACTCTGGCTTTGCATCAGAAATGTTTCCTGAGAATAAGCAAACATCATGCAGTCAAAAGAACAAGGGTCAACTGAGACAGATACTTTCTTTTACTTTCAAATAAAGTTGTTACCACACTTATAAGTAACCACTCTGCTTACCCTTTAATGATTCATCATTCTAATTATAAACCTGGCAACATACACACTGGATTACCACCTGCAAAGGTATGGGAATCCAGGTCTGCTTATGAGTAGTTCAGAGAGCTCAGGAGAAAAGCATTAATTGGACAATGCAAAGTTGAGAGACAACATGCCTCTAGTGTTGGAATCCCTAAGACTTAGCCTTTCACTATCCTCTTCCTGAGTTAGAGCCTTATTGATTGGCTATACTTCTGCATTTGTTCCAAATATTTACAGTCCCTGAAATTTAGAAACTAAAACATTGACAGTGTTGAAGAGCAATCATTTTGGTATGTGATCAATGGGCATAACCCATGTATTAATAATTAAAATCATGGATCAGGTAGTATGTGTAGCCAGGAACAGCAGAGATGGGCATTGTTTTAAGCTCCCAAAGCAAAGTTTTAAAGGAGAAAAGAGAGATAGAGTATAGGGGGATTAGGTTTTCCATTGTAAATAATTGTCCCCACCTATGAGTTTAATAAAAAGTGCTGATTGGCCAGAGGCGGACAGGAAGTGTGGGCAGGGCTACCAGACTAGGAGAACTCTGGGAACAGGAAGAACAGAACAGAATGCCAGAGAGAAGCCAGAAGATACAGAGGACAACTATCCTGCTCTGAGAAAAGGTACCGAGCCCCATGACTGAACAGGATAAAAGTCATGGGTTAGATTAAGGGTAAAGAGTTAGCAAGTTATATGCCTGGGCCTTAGACCGATCAGCCTAAAATATTGTAAGCATCTGTGTGTTTCTGCAGGTCTGTGGGTCTGCCGGCCTAAACCTAGAGGCTAGGCCCGAAAGTCCAGGACAGAGACCCCTTACTACAATAGAGCGTGAAGGGAAAGGAGAAGAAGAGAGAGGAGGGGAAGGGAGGGGAGGGAACTTCTTTGAGCTTCTCCCCATGTGACTTCTCTGCTATAGATTACACTTCTGTGTAAAAAAAATTAAACCTGTTTCCCTAAGTTGACCCTTTGTCAGAGCACTTTAATACAACAACAGAAGTGAACACAGGTTAGTTTTCAATTCTCAAAGGAGTCGTTGACAAAACAGGGGTCCTGCATTTAGATCTGGGGAAGGAGGTAGACTATTATACACTGCAACTCAACCAGTCACTGACAGATGCAGTATTTTCTGAGCAGCTTCGGAGCATCTTATTTCATTTCTGTCATTTCTTTGGTGTCTCAAAATGTCCCCCACAGTGCTGCCCTCAGCCCCATGGCATTTTCTGATAGAAGTGGTTAATTACTTAAAATAATGTCAACTAACCCAGATACTCCAGAAAAGCATACGATGAAGCTATTTGTTAGAAAATTATCGACTGATAATTTTTGTGGAGGAGAAAAGTCACAGTGTAAAGGACATTTATTACATGTGTGAGTCTTTCTCGGGACAAGTTAGGAATAAAAGACAACGCATGTCAGTCGTGACATCCTGGTGACACATAGTAGTGACGAGAGCAGCAGAAGGCCGAGGATAACTCTCAAGGCTGAGTTCTCTATTCTCCGGGACACCATTAGATCCTGGACACAAGACCCTCAACAAATGCTTGAATGAATAGACACTCATCACATGTCCCTATCCATATTGCTCTACTGGAGGCTCTCTGATCTCACTAGGAAGGCTTTTGGTTGATGCCCTGGTCTTCTCTCACCTGCATATATTAGGCACCCAGGAATCATTGGTGAGCATCATTGCTAATGACTTCCGTGCTTTATAATCACACAACCATACCTAGCAGGCGATCGTTTTTGACTGGGGTATCTCTTGCCCAGTAATAATTTCTCTGTCCATGGATTTGAAAGTTATTCACACTGTGAATTGTAGCCCACACCCTGGCCCCAGCTGTGCAGGGAAGCCCATAAGATTCCCAGCCTGACTTCTTGCCAACATGGAACTTGAGCACTCTGGGCAGAAGTCTGGGCTGTTGCTTGATTACAATCCTACTGTCTATCTCTGACTTTGTAAGCAGCCATGCCCAAGTTACCACTTGTGGGCAAGAGGAGTCAAGACTCTTGACTGTTCTTGTACTTAAAGAAGTAGCATGTCACCTTTATACCAAACATCATTTCTGAGAGAAGCCCAGACTCTTTCCCTTCCCAAGGAAGTCCAAAGCCATTTCAAAGGAAAATTGGCCATGTTTACACTGGGCATTTTCTTTGAGAAAACTCTGGTTTCTGAAGCTTCGAGTAACTACAATGCTGTCTTATGAGTGTGTTTTTCATTTGTGAAACTATGTCCTGTTTATTGATGGGTCCCTCCCCAGGAGGACAGCATCTACACTTTGAGATCCCTAGGACTAAGAGCTGGTCAGGAGCAGGTCTGATATCATACAACCAGGATTATCGGGGCCGGAAGCTAAGCTGCTTCTGGTTGCTGGGCTTCTGCTGCAAAAGGAAGAAGAAGGAAACTACTCTGTGCCCTTTGACAATGGCATCTGACTCCTGGGAAGAACTGGACATTTAGCTGTAGTCAACCCCCCTCCCCAATAGACACAAAAACCAGAGCACACTAAGCCCACATAGTCATGTTCCTTAGGTGGCACCATTCTCCTTAGAACTTTCCCCAGAAGTGGAACTTCTTGGTGTGTTAGGGGCTCACCAGGATCCTGTAAGTCCCTTCCAGGACAAGAAGGATGTCTCTTCAGCACCTCCAAGCCCTCCTGATTTGTTTCAGACCTCACTTTTTTGTGGGAAGTTCACAATTTTTGTATGCCAGAAGGAGGGTAGAAGCTAATAAGACCTCTTCCATGGAAAGTAACGTGTGAAAAGGGAATTTCTGACTTCCACATTGAGTTGAGGTTTTGTAGAACAGGGGAGCTACATGGGAGAGGAGGCCTCTGATGCACTCATGGCGTGAGAGGAAGCCAGCCCTGATATGTCTTGATCACGAACTTCTAGAAGCAGGTGGGCACCATAGATTTCTAGCCTCACATTTTTCATGACAGAACATTCAGGACTCCCAAATTACAAATGAAGTGAATTAAACGGTCCAAGTTCAGTCTCCAGGGCAAGCACAGTAGTTACTCAAGTCCAACCTTTGGCAGGTTTTTGTTGATAATAGACTTAAAGGAATTGTCTTCTAGAAAAGGAGACAGACCCACTGAAGAGACAAAGGCAACAGCGTAGCCACCTGTCCCAGTAGGTTTATCCCAGCAGGCTGACTGGTACCTGATGAAAGCCTCCTTGCTCTACATTAAAAGGAGCTTATCTAGGGGGCTTACGTGCCACTGCATCCACCCGGGGTCTTTGCTTAAAGACTTACAGCAAAGCACTTACAGTTCCCACCCGTGGCATTTGCAGCTCACTGTAATTTATTGAATATCGTCCAAAGAGCAAACACAGGGTTTATCTGGTGGCGTTTTAGTTGGGTGTTAAATGTTTGCCATGTACCAGGAATAGAAGGAGAGGGTGAGGTTGTGGCATGACTGAAGGCTGCAAGAGAGGAAGAGCAGCGCTGTAAAGATGCTGAAAGAGAAGGGGAAAGAGCTAAATTCCTGGGGCTTGAGCAATATCAGGCAATGGCTTCGCGCTCACACCGGTGTTTGTCTCCTGTCTAGGCTCAGCTCTCTCAGTTCACGGTTCACCAGTGTTCAGGATGGGCACATGTTCACTTGCTGGCTTGCCTGAGCAGCCTGATCCTTCTTTCCTCATTGGATTCCCCTAACTCAGAGAAAGACTCCAGGAAGAGTCTGTTCCTCATAATCCTAGGCAGACCAGGGATTTGGGGGAAGGGAAGTATCAGGAGATGGGGGGGGGGCATGACTGAAAGCACCCACCTTGGTTTAGAAACAAAATTAATTATTTGGTAAAGTTGTAATCTTTGGGTGGGCATCACCATCAGGCTTTTAGGAAAGGCAAATTCAAGGCACAATGATATGATGCTGTACAGGTACCAGGATGGATCTCATAGACAAGTAGTAATTGGCACCAAATGTTAGAAAACTGTCTAGTACACAGGCCATTCATCCTCACAGATGGAAATGCAAAATGTCATAGTCACTCAGGTAAACAGTGTCAGAGTTTTTTCAAAACCAAATGTAGGGTTGCTTTACCACACACCAAATCCACTGATGTTCATTTCCCACAAAGAGACAGAGACTTAGATTTTTGATAGATAAATAAATAAACAAAAACAAACAAACAAGCATGTGCATAAGAACCTGAGATATCCTTCAGCAAGGGAGTGGTTAAATAAAGTGTGGGGCAGGAAATACTATTCAGAAAATAAATCAATAAATAAATAACTAAATAAATAAATGGGAAAAAGAATAAATTATTGACACAGAAAAACAGTTTGGATGGATCTCAAGGAATTTATGCTAACTGTGACAAAAATACTTCAGTAAGTTACAACCGAGTGGCTTCATTTCCAGAACATTCTAGAAATAATGAAGCTGTAGAGATAAAGAGAATGATGCTTGGTAGGGGTCAGAGATGGGGAGTTATTGCCAAACAGTGTCTGTCACTTTTCTGCGATATCGCTGAGGCAGTGGTCAGGTGAATCTGCACCTCTGGTGGTCTCTTAGACTTTCAGATGCACAGGGGATACTGAGCTTCATGGGTAACAGATGCAAGAAGAGCTTCCCCAAATTTACTCTTCTCCTGAGAGAGAAGAGATAAAAACTCCCATGTGAAAGTAACTCCCGTGGAGAAAGAGAAAGGACACATCAGCTAGAGTCCTTGTAGGGAGACTTTTGTGCCTTGGTGACCATAATTCTAACCTTCAGAGCATGGGGCCATAATTCCATAGAGCACTTGCCCAACAGGCATCAGGCCCTGGGTTCAACTAAAGAATTGTAAAGAAAAATAAATAAATAAGGAATATTTATCTTTTGGACCTGAGGATGCAGCTCAGACCTAGGCAAATGGGGAGCTGAACACTAGCCCCAGCACCACAAAATAATGAATTAATGAAGACACTCATATAACTCTCATTTGCCTGTGCCTTTCCTCCCGACCTGCCAACTTTCCATAGTCACCTCTCTTTGTTCAAGCTGGTGATGAGGTTTTCTTTTCTTTTCCTTACATGGCGATTGTCAGCTGTGTGATAAGGGAAGGAACTGGAGATCACTGTGCTAAGTGAAGAAAGCCAAACCGTGTGTTTCTTTTTTCACATGCAGACCTAGACATGAGAGTAGAGGGGTGATGTTTGGAAAGAAAAAGACGGTAGGAGGGGGCCGAGGATGGAAACACATCAAATACGGACATCAAAGTGCACAATGAAACACTATCCTCCACAATTGATAAACACCAATAAGGTGCAGCTTTTCTTGCCAGAAAATAATTCAGGCCTGTGTCCAAAGAAGATACAGGTAAAGATCTGTGTCCTTTAAGGGGAGATATGGGGCAAAGGTCACTGTTCTGCAATTAGCTCTGAATCCACCTTAGCTACAACCAGCATGAATGGACAACGCATGAGAAAAAAATAGAAGGAAGAAAGAGAAAAGGAGAACAGGAGGAGGAAGGTGAAGAAAATGGGGAAGGAGGGGTGGGGTAAGTTGTAGTAGAAGTCAAGCTGGGAGATGATGCCCAGCCCCGTTGGCTGGAATAAACCGTGTATACTGGGGGTTCATGGTTTACAATATGGCAATGACCTCGCCAATACCTCTCTGTGCACTGCGTAATAATCATTTAAAGAACATTTTTATAGTCACCAAAGCAGGTCATTTATAAGCGCTGTATATTTTCCCAGTCAGCAATGAAGGTCACTGTCCCAGTTCCAATGCCCCGTGCCACATGTTTCAGGAGCTAAAAGACAATGTGTGAGGCACCTGCCACCTGTGCTTCAAGGCTAATAGGAGCTCAGGAGCAAATATCTCCCAGTTGGTGGTGGTAATCTGAAAAACGAAAATGGCAAGGAAAAAAAGGCCTTGGTCTGCTTGCTGAGTATACTTGAGTCCTAAACTCAATCCCAAGAAGAGCAAACCCGGGCTGGTGACAGCTTAGTAAGAAAGGAGCTTGGGGCCAACTGACAGCATAAACTGAATCTCTCCAAGATGGTGGCAGCAAAAACAGATTGACATAAGTTCTCCCCTGAGGGAGGTTGAGGTTGTGCCTTGGCAAGTACATCTACAAGAAAGATACATAAGTGATGTGTGCAGAATTAAAACAGGATAAAGAACATATGCTGGGTGTGGCAGCATAGGTCTACAATCCCAGCACTTGGGAGGTAGAGGTAGGAGGCTCAGAATCAAAGTCATCCTTGACACATAAAAAGTTTGAGGTCGGTATGAGTTACCGACTCTCTCTCTCTCTCTCTCTCTCTCTCTCTCTCTCTCTCTCTCTCTCTCTCTCTCCTTCCTTATCTCTCTCCTTCTTTCCCTCCCCTCTCTCACACACAATCAGAATACACAAGTGTGTTTAAATACACAGATTATTGTCCTCCGTTGTTTTTAATTTACTCAATTCTACTTTGAATTTAAATTTTCCAAGACCCAATATGCTCATGTTAGCATATTAAATATTGAGTCTGAAGATTCTCCTGAAAGTCAAATGTGCTGTTTATCAAAGTACTTTTTAAACCCTAAAGCCTGCGAGTCCAGATGTGAGGGATTCTGCTGCAGCCACTCCTGGAGAGCTGGGAAGGTTCTAAAGGGCAGCATTTTCAAGCACCTCTGAGCTTTTCCAGTTTCAGGTCTGAGAAGACAGGTGTCCTGAGGATCAGCTGATGGCCCAGTTCTGAGTCTCTAGCAGGGCACATCGGAGCACTGGGCTCAGCTACCAGCTGTTGTTTTCTCTAGACTGAAGTCTGACCTTGTTGTCAACTCCATGTAGAGTCACAGCTTCTGGACTGCTTAGGACATATGCTGAGCCCATCCAACAGTCAATGGGCTTGTCGGGTTGGTTCATAGAAGGTTATAGTTAGTACGTCAGTACCACTCCATGTGTAATGTCTACTAGTCCAGAGGAGCCAAGGTCAAGTGTAGAATGCCAGCCAAAACCAGACATCTGCATCACAGCAGGTCAGTGAGATAGGTCCCCCTCAGATTCCATGCAGAGGCTTTTAGGAGAACCATCACAGAACCAATAAACACAAAGCCAACAGCAGCCCAGAGCAGCCCAGAGATATGTCTTCAGCACAGTACAGCAAGTAAGCTGACTTTCACTTCCCCATTGAGCATAATGAACACATTCTTGAGCACATAAAACTGTCCAAAGCAGTCTCAGCCAACAAATGTTGTGCCTTGGGCTTCTGTATGAGCATAAGGGGGTCTCTACTGTCTCCCTTTCTTCCCATACTCCCCATTGCTGTAAGTAAGGGTACAGAGGTTCAGCTCTAAATCTCTATCAGCCTGAGGAGTTTAGGGTCCTCAGCTCAGGCCAAACCAGACTTCATGGCTTTGACACAGAAAAGAATTTCAGGACTTGCCGGTATGAAGCAAAGTTAGAATGTTATTAAAGCTATTTTAATATAGGCTTTAAGCATAAGAGACAGGACCAAGACAGGTATTTAGGGAAAGGAAGCAAGAGAAAACATGAGTGCCGTTTCTCTCCGAAAGAGTCATAGGCAGTAAGACACATCCAGGTATGGGGACCTGGCTCTTCAAGGGAGAGTTACAATTAATTGTCTTAGTAGTAACATAATAGATCAGTAGTTCGCAGCCTTCCTAATGCTGTGACCCTTTAATAAAGTTACTCATGTTGTGGCTGTATAAAGAAATTTCTGTCTGGACGAGCCCCACAGTTTGGACCTGCCCACTGCTGCTTATCTGAACTAGCAATTTTAAAGTTCCAAAGAAATACACAAACACTTATATTAATTTTATGTTGTTTGGACTGTGGCTTAGGCATATCGTTAGTTCTTTTATCTTAATTTAATTCATTTTTATTCATCTGTCTTGCCACATGGCTCGTGGCTCATTTGTGTTACTTTATATGTTGATTTTTGGGTGGCTGGACCCCAATTATAAAGTTATTTTTCTTTGCTAGTTCATAACTGTATCTTTTGGATATTGTTATGAATTGTAATGTAAGTATACATTACAATTGGAGGTAGAAATTTGGCAAAGGGGTTGAGGCCTATGGGTTGTGAACCACTGATATAGACTGTTTTAATGGCTCTCAAGTTATGCCTGAAAAAGTTACTAGAAAATTCTCCTCCCTTCCCTTGGGTAAGTGAAATTATAGGGTGGCTCTACAGGTGACTTAGAAGAAATTATAATTTTTTTAATTCCAAAAGTCATTTATTGAAGTCATGTGTCACACTTGCATGACTGGTCAGTGAGACACAACAGTAGTCCCCTAAGAGTATAATGGAGTGGAAAATGCCTAGCCCTGAGTGATGTCACAGCAGCTGTAGTCAGTGCAGTGTGCCACTAACAAACAGGACTACAGCCAAGGTAGTTTACACTAGCCTGCACAGCAGCATAATAGATACTATCTTAGATGAAACTGTAAAGCTGGGCAAAGCCAGGCAGTGGTGGTGCATGCCTTTAACCCAAGCACTTGAGAGGCAGAGGCAGGCAGGTCTCTGTGAGTTCAAGGCCATCCTCGTTTACAAGAGGGGGTTCCAGGACAGCCAAAGCTACACAGAGAAAGCCTGACTCAAAAAGCCACAAAAAAGGAAAGTAGCAGCTCCCCACAGTATCTGACACTTGGTAATAAAGCAATGGATTTTGTGTACTTACTGTACTTTTATTTACATAATTTTCTAGTTTGCAACATGAAGCCACTATGCTAACCATACTGATCACAACCCCTGAGCTTAAATAATCCCCTATTTTAGACACGTGAAGCTAGGACATCATTCCTGGCTTGATGAATCATTATTATTATGTGTTTTGAATTTTGAATTTTTATTTATTTTTTGTATGTTCATTTTATTACTTTTATTTAAAAATATCTTTTTTATCCATGTATCCCCCTGCTCCCCCTCCCTTCCCTCCTCTTAATCCCTCCCAGTCAGGCTTCAGCCTCCTCCCTCCCTATCCCCCATCTCATCTCCTCCACCAAAAGGGCAAGTCCCAAGGTGGGTCATCTCAGCGTGGCACATCCACTTCAGGCAAGTCTGATTTCCCCATCCCTAAACCAAGACTGAGTTAGGTGCTCCTCTGTGGGGACTGGGGCTCCAAGGTGCCAGCTCACAAGCCTCCTGTTTCCATTCCCTCCATTACCCCCTCCAACCACAAGACCTATTCTATTTCCCCTTTCCAAGGAGATCCATGAATCCCCCCTTTGAGCCTTCCTAGTTACATAGTCTCTTGAGGTCTATAATTATAGCATGATTATCCTAGCACAGCCATATCTGAATGAAATGGCAAAAGTTATAATACCGGCAACCTCCCTGGTTCACAGCCCACTAAGAGATGAGTGCCATCCTGGATCCCCAGGCTAAGGGGAGAATATCGGTCTCTGAAACTTGGCCCGGGGACACACACCCTGGAACTCTGCCCACACCCAGCTCTGCCCTAAACCAAAGCCATTCTGGAGAGTCCCTGTAAGCATAATATCCAGCAAAAACTAGCTGGATGGATATCCCAGAGCCAAACACCACCCCAACCGCAAAATGCCTCATCACACACCCATAACTGGAGACCCACAGCCCCTTGGCCCACAGACAACTAAGAGGGTGATGCCAGCAACAACTGGAGACCTACAGTCCCCTAGCACACAAATGACTAAGAGCTGACTGAGACTCTCCTCCGCTCAGCTGGACTGGGGAGTTCAGCCCAGAGCTTAGCCATGGATCTGTGCCTCCACCTCTATTCATTGTTGGATGTTAAGTTCTGTGATGACACTTAGGGTGATTATTCACTTGTTTCTGGGGGAAGTCCTGTTTAGGCACCCCCTCCACTATTGGTTGTGGACCTAGCCAGGGACATCCTGTGAATTCTTGGAGGTTTCTCTAGCACCCAGTCTCTTTCCAACCCCAAACTGGCTTCCTCTATGGAGATATCCATCTTTTTTTCCTCTCTCTTTGTTGCTCCTCTCACTCATCATCTCCTTCTCTCATGATTTGTTCCCACCACTTCTTGGTTGCAACCCATTATGATCCCCAATTTGCAAAAAGCATCTTCTCTATTTCCTCTTCCCAGGGGGATCTCTGGATGTCTCTCTTAAGTTCCTTCTGATCCCAAGCTGTTCAGGGGTTGTGGTTTGCAGCCTGAATATTCTTTGCTTTTTGTCTAAAATCCACTTATAAGTAAGTACATCCCATGTCTAACTTTCTGGGCCTGTGTTACCTCACTCAGGAGGATATTCTCCAAATCCATCCATTTCCATGCAAATTTTGGGATGTCATTTTTTCTTTTGTACTGCTGAGTAGTACTCCATTGTGTAAATGTACCACAATTTGTTAACCCATTCTTCAGTTGAGGGGCATCTAAATTGTTTCCAGGTTCTGGCTATTATGAATAATGCTGCTATGAACAGAGTTGAGCTAATGCCTTTGGGGTATGAATGTGCATCCTTTGGGTTTTTGCCTAATAGCTCTGAGGGACAGCCATATTGCATTCCAAAGTGGCTGTACAAGTTTACACTCCCACCAACAATGGAGGAGTGCTCCCCTTGCCCTGCATCCTCTCCAGTATAGGCTGTCATCTGTGTTTTTGATTTTGCCATTCTGAGAGGTGTAAATTGTTTTGATTTGCATTTCTCTGATGGCTAAAGATGTTGAGCAATATTTAAGTGCCTTTTAACCATTTGTAATTCTTCTGTTGAGAATTCCCTTTTTAGCTCTGAACCCCATTTTTAAATTGGGTTATTTAGGTTTGGGGGCTCTAGTTTCTTGAGTTCTCTATATATTTTAGAGATCAGTCCTCTGTTAGATATAGGGTTGGTGAAGATCTTTTCCCATTCTGTAGGCCGTCATTTTGTCTTATTGACTGTATCCTTTGCCTTACAGAAGCTTCTCAGTTTCAGGAGATCCCACTTACTGATTGTTGTTCTTAGACTCTGTGCTATTGGTGTTATATTTAGGACGTGGTCACCTGTGTGCAGGGTGACAGGTTTGGATCTATTTGCATTCTTCTACATACACCATCTAGTTATGCCAACACCATTTGTTGAAGACACTATCTTTTTTCCATTTAATATTTTTGGCCTCTTTGTCAAAAATCAGGTGTTCATAGTTCTGTGGGTTAATGTCAGTGTCTTTGATTCGATTCCATTGACCCACAAGTCTGTTTTTATGCCAGTATCAGGCTGTTTTTATTACTGTAGCTCTATACTGTAGCTTGAAGTTAGGGATGGTGATTCCTCCTGAAGTTCTTCTATTGAGCAGGATTGTTTTGGCAATCCTGGGTTTCCTGTTATTCCATATGTAATTGAGTATTGTTCTTTCAAGGTCTGTAAAAAATTGTGTTGGGATTTTCATGGGGATTGCTTTGAATCTGTAGATTTCTTTTGGTAAAGTTGCCATTTTTATTATGTTGATCCTACCTATCCAGAAGCATATGAGATCTTTCCGTTTTCTGATATCCTCTTCAATTTTTTTCTTCAGTGACTTAAAGTTTTTGTCAAACAGATGTGCTACTTCTTTGGTTAGAGTTACGTCAAGATATTTAATGCTATTTGCAGCTATTATAAAGGGTGATGTTTCCCTTATTTCTTTTTCAGCCCTTTTATCCTTAGTGTATAGGAGGGCTATTGAATTTTTTTTTAAAATTAATCTTGTACCCTGATATCTTGCTGAAGATGATTATCAGCTGTAGAAGTTCCCTGGTAGAATTTTTGGGGTCACTTATGTATACGATCATATCATCTGCAAATAGAGATAGTCTGACTTCTTCCTTTCCAATTCGTATCCCCTCAATCTCCTTTTGTTCTCTTATTGCTTTAGCTAAAACTTCCAGAACTATATTGAATAGATAAGGAGAGAGAGGACAGCCTTGTCTTGTTCCTAATTTTAGTAGGATTGCTTTGAGTGTTTCTCCATTTAGTTTGATGTTGGCTGTTATCTTGCTGTATATCGCCGTTATTATGTTTAGGTATTTCCCCTGTATCCCTGATCTCTCCAGGACTTTTATCATGAAGGAGTATTGGATTTTGTCAAAGGCTTTTTTGGCATCTAATGAGATGATCATGTGGTTTTTTTTCTTTTAGTTTGTTTATATGATGGGTGACATTCACAGTTTTTCATATGTTAAACCATCTCTGCATCTCTGGGATGAAGCCTACTTGATCATGGTGGATGAATTTTTTGATATGTTGTTGGAGTCGGTTTGCCAGAATTTGCCAGAATTGAGTATTTTTTTATCAGTGTTCATGAGGGAGATTGGCCTGGGATTCTTTCTTTGTTGCATCTTTGAGTAGCTTGAGAATCAGGGTAATTGTGGCCTCATAGAAAGAGTTTCTACTTTATGGAACAGTTTGAGGAGTATTGGTATTGTTCTTTGAAAGTCTGGTAGAATTCTGCACTGAATCTGTCTGGTCCTGGGCTTTTTTTTTTTTTTTTTTTTTTTTTTTTTTTTTTTTTTTTTTTTTTTTTTAATTTGGGATGCTTTTAATAACAGCTTCAATTTCTTTGGGGGTTATAGGTCTGTTTAGGTCTTTAATCTGATCTTGATTTAATTTTGGTAAGTGGTACCAGTCCAGCAAGCTGTCCATTTCTTTTAGGTTTTCCATTTTAGTGGAGTATAGATTTTCAAAGTATGACCTGGTAATTCTCTGGATTTCCTTGGTGTCTTGTTATGTCCTCCTTTTCATTTCTGATTCAGTTAATTTGGATACTCTCTCTCTGCTTTTTGGTTACCTTGGATAAGGGTTTATCTATCTTGTTGACTTTCTTGTAGAACCAACTCTTTGATTCATTGATTCTTTGTATTGTTCTCTTTTTTCTATTGTATTGATTTCAGCCCTAAATTTGATTATTTCCTGTCATCTTCTCTTCTAGGTGAGTTTGCTTCTAATTGTTCTAACGACTTCAGCTGTGCTGTTAGGTCTCTTGCGTGAGATTTCTCTAGGTTTTTCATATAGGCATCTAATGCTATGAGTTTTCCTCTTAACACTGCTTTTATTGTGTCCCTTAAGTCTGGGTATGTTGAAGATTCATTTTCATTAAATTCTAGGAAGGCGTTGATTTCTTTTCTAATTTCTTCCTTAACACAGAGGTGGTTCAATTGAGAGATGTTCAGCTTCCATGAATTTGTAGGCTTTCTATGGTTTTATTATTGTTGAACTCTAACTTTAGACCATGGTGGTCTGATTTAAAACAAGGAGTTAGTCTCTTTTTTTTTTTTTTTTTTTGTATCTATTGATATTTGCATTATGACTGAGTACATGGTCAGTTTTAGAGTAAGTTCCATGGGGTGCTGAGAAATATGTATATTCCTTTGTGTTTAGGTAGAAGGGTCTGTATATGTCTATTAACATCTGTTAGATCCCTTATTTCTCTGTTGAGTTTCTGTCTGTCTGGCCTATCCCAGAGTGAATGTCGGGTATTGAAGTCTCACACTATTAATGTGTGAGGTTTGATGTGAGGTTTAAATTTTAGTAGTGTTTCTTTTACATATGTAGATGCTCTGGTGTTGGGGGCATGAATATTCAAGAATGAGACTTCATCTTGGTGGGTTTTTCCTGAGATTAATGTAATGTCCATCCTGGTCCTTTTGATTGATTTTAGTTTGAAGTCTATTTTGTTAGGTATTAGGATGGCTACACCAGCTTGTTTCTTAGGACCATTTGATTGGAAAGTCTTTTCCCAACCCTTTACTCTGAGCCTGTGTCTGTCTTTGAAGTTGAGGTGTGTTTCTTATATGCAGCAGAAGGATGGCTTCTGTTTTTGTATCCATCGTGTTAGACTGTGTCCTTTTATAGGCAAATTGAGTCCATTGATATTAAGGGATATTAATGATCAATGATTGCTATTTCCTGTTATTTTTGGTGGTATCTTGAGTGTATTTCCCTTCTTTGGGTTTTTCTTCTATGCGATTATTGATTGTGTTTTCATGGCTGTATTTGGTTTCCTTAGGTTGGAGTTTCCCCTCTAGTGCTTTCTGTAGGACTGGATTTGTGGATAGGTATTGTTTAAATCTGGTTTTGTCATGAAATATCTTGTTTACTCTGCCTATGGTGATTGATAGTTTTGCTTGATATAGTAGTCTGGGTTGGCAGCCATGCTCTTTTAGTGTGTGTATAACATCTGACCAGGACCTTCTTGCTTTCATTGTTTTCAATGAATAGTCAGATGCTATTCTGATGGGTCAGCCTTTATAGGCAATTTGGCTTTTGTCCTTCGCAACTTTTAGTATTTTTTCTTTGTTCTGTAGGTTTAGTGGCTTGAGTATTATGTGACGAGTAGACTTTTTTTTGGGGGGGGGGGTTCTATTCGATTCACTGTTCTGTAAGCTTCTTGTATCTTAATAGGTGTTTCCTTTTTTAGGTTGGGAAAGTTTTCTTCTATGATTTTGTTGAATATATTTTCTGTGCCTTTGAGCTGGTATTCTTCTCCTTCAATTCCAATTATTCTCAGATTTGGTCTTTTCATGGTATCCCAGATTTCCTAGACATTTTGTGTTATGACTTTTTGGTTTTAGTGTTTTCTTTAACTGACATATCTATTTCCACTATTGAATCTTCCACTCCAGAGATTCTCTCTTCCATCTCTTGCAGTCTGTTGGCTATGCTGCATCTGTAGTTCTGGTTTGTTTCTTCAGATTTTTCTATTTCCAGCCTTGCCTCAGTTTTTGCCTTCTTTATTGCTTCTATTTCTATTTTTAATTCCCCGAATGTTTCTTTCACCTGCTTGTTTGCTTTTTCTTGGTTTTCTTTATTTTTTAACAGGGATTTGTTCATCTCTTCCAATTTTTTGCTTGTATTTTCTTCTATTTCCTTAAAAGAGTTTTTTTATATTCTCTTTTAAAGCTTCTATTATCTTCATAAAGTTGTTTTTAAGGTTATTACCTTCTGTTTCCTCTTTACTGTTATGCTCAGGTCTTGATGTTGTAGACCCACCAGCTTCTTCTGGTGGTGTCTTGTTGTTCTTTATATTACTATGTGTATTCTTGCACTGGCATCTGCCCATTGCTTCCTTGGTTCATTCTTAGTTGGCTCTTGTTCGGCTCATAATCAGCTGTGAGCCTGGGGGCTGAGTGTCTCCAGTAACTGCAGAAGCTGCTCTTAGTCGACTCTTAACTGTGGACCAGGAGGCTTAGGTGTCTCCAATTGTCAGTGTATGATGATGCAGATTGCAGTTTGTGTGGGGTTTGGCCAGTGGGATGTCCCTCCAGCTGTGTTTTGCTGGGGATTGGGCTTGTGCTGGTGGGAGTGGGGGCTCTCCCAGCTTTCTTTGGATTAGGGTGGAGCTGGGTGTGATTGGGGTGGCAGGGGCTGTGTCCCTGGACTGGGGTTTGGAGGCCTGAGGTTTGGGGTGCTATTCATCTCTTAGCTGTGGACCAAGGGGGAGGTTTTGGGGTCTCCAGTTGTCCAAAATTATAATCTTATCAAATAAAACCAAGATCACAAGGTATCTTCTTTCCTCTATAAATGGATCTCTTTTCTTCTAGAAAATTTCAGGTTTATAGCTGACAAGGGAGAAAGAGCCATAAGCATATGGTTATCCACAGTGCCAGGGCTCTTGCTGTTTTGGTGGCAGAGACATTATCCAAACTACTAGACCAGGGCCTTCTCTTCCTTCTCATATTTTCAAGATTTCCCCTGCCTTTCTAATCTGCCTCAAAATGATGTCATGGAAGAACCTCACAGGTATATCTTAAATGAATCTGGTGACACACTAGTCATGGGAGAAGAAAAGAGAAATGCATAGGTTCAAGGAGAGATTCTGCCACACTTCAGGTGGGACATGAAGCCCAATGAAACAAGAGAACATGAGTGTGTGAAGAACTGATGGGCATATCTCAGTTTCATGAAAGGAAGCACCACCCCAGGCTGAGAAGGGTATCTTCATAGCGAAACCCATAAGCTATCCCAAGACCCTAAGGCTGGGAATGCTGTAGCCCAATTAGGGTTCACGCTAAGAGAGCCCCTTTCTGCTTTGATAATCATAGGCTGTTAATGTTCATATGTTTGAGAAATGAGAATATATATATATATACATACATATGCATATACATATATATTCTGCCTGTGGTCCCATCTGCATAATAGCTACTAATAGCACCAGAAGGTTACAGAGGTTTCCTTTGGAATCAGAAACAAATTTCCCTGATTCTTTGCCACATGAAATGAATATCGGACTTGTGGGGTAAGATAAACACATATCAAAGACCCCTCAAGCTCTTTCATGGAGTGGCATTTCCTTACAGTAGACCAAATTTGAGAAGATGGAAGTAATCTCAGTGTGTGTGTGTGTGTGTGTGTGTGTGTGTGTGTGTGTGTGTGTGTGTGTGTGTGTGTGTGTGTGGTGTGTGTGTGGTGTGTGTGTGTGTGTGTGTGTGTGTGTGTGTGTGTGTGTGTGTGTGCATATTTGTAATGAAAAGCTTTCATTGGAAGAGAAATTTGTGAAATGTGTTTCCTGCTGGGTCCCAGTCAAGACCAAGACACTCCAAGACTCAGAGCTGTAGGTATCACAGGTGACTCCAGTGAGACGAGAGAAGAGAGACGGCAGACTGTCTTCCCAGCACCCTGCCTCAGCTCCTTGAAGGAGTGAGGATGCTCTGTGAATGAGCTCATGCATTGCAGGTGCACCTCCCACTGCTGCCTGCCACATGCCCTCTTTCCAAGGAACCCCAAAGAGCAGCCAGCTGCAGGAAGCACTCTCTTGACATTCACCCTTGATCTGTTTTCCAAACTTCACAACAAAACTTCAAGAAAAAACTATTAGCAGCAAATTAGATATTCAGGTGGAAGCCTAGAATTATTTTTCAGGACAGAGGGCTCAATTTCCTGCTCTCAGGTGTATGATTAAAATCAATTAAATCACTCTTCCAATGTCAGCCGCAAGATTCTCCTGACAAATGAAATTATGCGGGGGAAGTGTTCTCTCCCACTTCAGCCCCTTGTCTGCCTCGCTCTCACACAAGTGATCACAATGCTTAGCTGGGGGACTGCTGCGAAATATCCATAAGAACAGGGACAATCCCGAGACCCCTAGGTAAGCAGTTGTGAAGGTCTCAGGTGGCCAGATTTGATGGCCTCTGCACATGGAAACAGACTCACACTGAAGGATGGAAGAAGCCCTACGAGGGGAGACTCGGGGGTGGGGGGGGAGTTGAGACGGTCTTCTTTACATAAATTAATGTTTTCTTGGCAGAGATATGAACAAGCCCCTGGAATTCAGGATGTAACCTATGCATGTCTCTTTTTACGCATAAGACAATTCTCCTTGCTTCTTTTCCCACTGAGAAAGCCCTGTCTTACCAGCCCCGGAGGACAAAGGTGGATTTGAAACCAATGGCTGTGCATGCTGATACCTGTTCATCTTTTCAGAAGGCTTTGTGTGGCTAGCACCACATAGCCAGGCCAGGAGCTCTTTCTTTGGAAGAAAAAAACAGAACACAGAACATGCTAGAAAAATCAATAGAGAAGGGACAAATTGGTGTTCAGATGTGGCTCTGTGCTCCCTTCAGCAAACTCTTTACCTCTTAATTTGTTAAAAGCATATGGGCTTAGGTGTGACTTTTGCCTGAGAGACATTTGTCAATATTATATGGTCATTTTCTTTCACTTAGTTTTCCCTCCTTGATGGCTGAACAAATGTTTGCTTCATTCCAGAAGTTTCTCTGTCTCCTGGCTGCCATCTTCCTCTGCTTCCTGTCCTGCACACATGGCTGCATCTGGTCCCCTCCAGCACAGGGTCCAAAGAGCCCTTGAGGCCCAGAACACATCCTCTTTTGTGTTCTTAGCCAGTTCCAGGCAATTTGAGCATGCCACCCTGAGTCTGAGACCAATCCTAACTCATATGAAGACTTTGGTAATACCACACTTTGGTCTTCATCAGCCTTCATAGATATTTACCTAGGGAGCCTCAGGCATTTACAATGCTTGTCACAATGCTGTCCTCACTGGCTCCTGTTCCCTGCCATTCTCACCAGGTAGCTGACAACACCCCCCCACCCCCCTCCCCACCCCACCTCCCTACACATATCCCATGGGATTTTCTCTGTTCTCTAAGAACTGGAATTCATTTCAAGAAGACATTAATACATAAAGTGGTGAGTAAAAAAACCTGGAGCTAGTGTCAGCCTTGGGTGTGTCTCCCACCTCTAAATTCACTGGTGTCTTTATGTTTAGTTCAGCATATGCTGCTTGCCTATCTGCTGCAGCATATCTGCAAGGTCAACATGAGATTAACAACCATATCCAGGGCTCCCTGAGGGGTGGCTTCTCACCATTGTTACTGGAGCTGAGCACCCTGCCCTCCTCCATACCTCCCAGGCAGCAGGCAGGTACGCACCTCCCCACTTCTTATGAGAAACAATGCAGAGCTCTCTGGGGTACCTCTTGGTTAGATGCCTTCTGAAGAACAGGGATCTTCGCTGCATATACATTTAATCTTTACCCTATTAACAGTGCCAGGCACCTAGTTAAGGCTATACAAGATTCCTGTTAAGGAAAATGAGTAAATAAAAAATACATTTCTTGATATTTCTAAGCCCTAAACTTGAATGCACTACAGATGTCTTCACATAAGGTATCACGGTTGTAAGAACATTTGCTCCCAGGAAGGGCTAAGACCATGAGAACTGAGGGTGAGATTTGGGTGCTCCTTCAGTACAGCAGCTAATGAATATGAGTTGAGCTTCCTTGTTTTGTAGGAGAGATTAAGGTCATCATACTTTGTTGGGTGGAGAACGAGAGACTGGGGTAGAGTACCAAAAACAACCATACACAACTTCTCAAAAATGTGCCTCTGATCTGTGCACTCGGGCTGCTGCCACTGGACCCAGCCGTGTGCATCTTCACTGAGTTCCAGAAAGAATCCCAGCCTGATGCCTGAACAATGACTGAGAAGCCCCCATCTCCTGCTTAACTCCCCAAGAGGCTCTTGGTTAAGAGGCTTCTCTCTGGTTCCCAATGCCCTTTGGTCATCATTGAATGTGAACATCTTTCTGGTAGGGCATTTGTGTCAATTCTAATGTGAATGTCTCTGTCTTGGTGAGGGACATCTTTTTAACTGTAGCTCGAGGGCTGTAAGATGTGGTTTGAAAGATCTCTTTACATATATGGCCAATCCACTAGTGGAGCCTTTGCCAACCTCCCAGACACAAGGTCCCGCATGGGATTTGATTGGTACTTAGGTAAACACATCTTGGCCACCCCTCAGTAGCTAAACTATAAGAGGTTTGGGTTTTTGAAATATTTTGTGAGGTTATATCTTTTACTCTTTTTATATTGGGCTTTTCTCAACTAGCTAAGTTTTTAGAACAACCTTAGATGTCTAATCATAGAAAGATTTTCCTATATAAAGTTTTCATAGTTTGACATTGTATATGTCTAGGCATGTGCCAACATTAGTAACTAGATGTAAAGGATAGATCTATCAAGTAAACTATCCTTGAAGACCTGGGGATTAAAACCACCTTGGTCTGCTCTAAAATTGTACCTCTACCCTTAGAGTTCTTGTGTATTTTCTCTACTTCACATCCCACTTGTCCACACTAGGATAATGACTGCTCCTTAGTCAATCCTGCATTTCTCCTCCAGAGACTCCTCAACACTCTCTGACTCTTGAAGTTTCTTCTTTTCCCTGTGCCATGTGAGTTTTTGGAAAATTTTCTTTAGTGTCTCAGTCCCCTGGGTGACTTTTATTCAAGAGGTTACTGCTGACAAGGGACACAAGAATATCTACTCGGGACGACTAGGTTTCAGAATCACTGCTCTGAGTGAAGGCAGGCAGAGGAACACTCTACACTCTGCGATTCCTCATCTGGCACACTGTCTGCAGAAAGGATCAGTAGGGACACAGAGGGATTGCTAGGAGCACCTGAAACTGAAGGAGTGATACATATACGCATTGCCTTGATTATATATTGATACACAGAGATTTTTGCAAATGCCACTAGGAACCAAGCATTTTATGAAGTCTCTCTTTATCAGAGCCTAAAAAAAAAAATCAATATTTTCTAGGAAATAAGACCATCACGTAAGTAGAACTGGGGATTCCCTGTGTCCCAGGCTCAGATTCCATCCTCAACTCTAGGCTTAGTGATCAGGCCCATGGTTACTTTTGTTGGGCATTTTAACATAAAAACCCTGAGCTTGTCCTGCTGTCTCTATTCCACAGCATTACACCAAGTATGACTACCAGGATACTACTTTTCTCAACCTGATCTCTCATCCATGGCTCATGCAGAAGCTAGTTTATTTCACCCCTGACACTTGTTCACGGGATACACTTGCTTCTTGTTAAAAACAAACAAACATAATATAAACATAAAACAGGCAGCTCTCACCTCAAAGAAAGTAAGTGGTAGTTTCTTCTGGAGCCATATATGAGTGATTATAGCATGGTAACATAGTTTCAAGTTACCCCCAAATTCCATGTGCCCCCAAAGTAACAATTTAATGGTGATTTTTTACAGTAACAGAACAAAATAAAGTCATAAGTTAAAAACATTGGTGGGAACATCAGACAGGTTCCTTCAAAGCTAGGAACCATCAGCTTCATGTTTTGCTGGTATTTTTAGCTTTAGAGTGGGTAGACACTAAAGACGTGTTCATACATTTCAAAAGGATGCTTCTCATAAACATGAGATGAACGACATATGGCTATTCAAAGGAGGCTGAGGCCAAGGTGACCCGGATATTTTGGCTCTGGACCTGGAACACTTCAGCCTTTCTACAATCACTGCACCTCTCCCCAGCCCCCTCAGCCATTGTACAGTGTTTTCCACACAGGCGCGGCTTCTTACTTGAGCTCAGTTTACAATGACAGAGGAAGTCTTAGCTTGGTTGATATCTCAGGTGTTGTTCTCAGGAACCACTGACCTTGGTTTTTGAGACAGTGTCTCTCATTAGCCTGGAGGCCACCACTCAGTCTAGAGACAGACCCAAGAGCCTGAAGGATCCTCCTGTCTCTCCAGTGTTGGGAATTAACGTGTGTACCACTGTACATGACTTTTTAACTGAGTGCTTACAATCTCGTTTGCACAGCAAACACTCTGACAACTGAGCAGTTTTACTAGTTCCAAAGCAATTAAATGTTTGGGTGTGAGGAACTGTGCATGAACGTGGAGTAGCCTTCATGCCTCCTCCTCTCAAGGGACGATACCTCCTGAGTCTTGGTCTACGGCAAAATCTAGAACGTTCTGAAGTTTTAGATTTCAGCGACAGAGATGGATGGCAGAGAACCACTCACATAACTGATAGGAGCGCATCACATTTCTCATATTCCTGCCTGACTGATAGATTTAAGGTTGTTTCCAGAGTTGAGTGATGATGCTTCAGTCATACTCCATAGAGGGGGCACTGGGACTAGATGGGAATTTATTTTGTTTTTGATACTTTTTAGACAACTAGATTTAAAAAAAAATCAATGAGTTTTGTTGTCCTTTGACCTGTTCATCTGACAAGGCATACTGAGAAATTGTGTCACATGAATAAAACTCACCAGGGTATTAATATTAGTCTGTTTATATGGGTTGTGAGGCGTTAGACCTCTTTTTGAGTGTGCTACCTACCATCTTATTACTTAATTCTTCGTCTTAGAATTTTGATAGCTAGAATCAAAGGTAAAAGTGGTCGGTATGGTTCTCATTGTGTGTGTGTCTATACATATGTGTGTGTGTGTATGTGTGTGTGTGTGTGAAATAGGGGTATAGTGAGGTATGTGTGTGTTATAGATCATTGTGGGTACAAAAGTGTGTATACATGTGTGGGATGTCAGATGTATGTGTGAAATATGTATATCTGATATACTGTGTGGTGCATGAGTGTAGCATGATATGTATGCATGTGTGTGTACATTTTAACATTTGGGTATTATAAAGAGAATCTAGGAGTTTTCTAAGATTTGAAATATTTTATGAAGCAGCAGTAGAGGTAACATTATCTCCATGAAATCCAGCATCTGGCACAGGCCATGCCCAGGCCTAATAGTTATAGGGGCTGAGAGAGAAGAAGAGGGTCCTGAAGTCCAGAAGGACTCAGTTGTGAGGAGCGTGCCAGGGGCTTCGGGAAAGTCTAGGCTTCTGCGGTGGGGAGATAAGGCATGATTTACTAACTGATGAGAGCTGTCACTTTCTGAGCCTGAATCCGGAGGTGGAACTTTCCTCCAGTCCTGTATCATTGCCCTGGTCCAAGCACCTTGGGCATCTTGCTACACTGTCACCTCCTGTCTTGTCAGCAGTCCATTATTTCATAAAGTGTGGCAGGATCTCAGGTTGCCTCCCTGGGAGACAGCCTTTGCACCTCACCTAACACATACAGCACCTTTTCATTTTCTCTCCTTATTCTTTGTTGCCCCACATAGGCTTGAACTAGTTTGATGAGATTGCTTTCCCAGTGTGCCTTGCAGCATGTTTTTGTCCGATCGATTTTACCTTCTTTTCAGAATTATGTTTTTAGAATTATTAATCTCTACCCTTATTTTATCTGTTTTGTACTTTTGATTGTGCTTTTTCAGAGCAAGCATACCACACCCACTGCCACACCCACCCACCCCCCTCCACACACACCGCCACACCCACTGCCAGACCCACTGCCACATCTACCACACCCACTCCTAACTGTGTCCTTTTCCTGAAACACCATCTCCAGGGGTAAAGCTATCATGCATGACTATGAATTCTTTGAACTTCAACCCTGAGGTCACAGATCCTAAAGACTGGCTGTATCTTGCTTGGTTATTGCATAAACTACTCTTCTCTTTGCTGAGACAGAATGCCTTGTAGAAAAAACTTTTGGAAGCTTTATTTTGACACAGGGATTCAGGAGACATAGTCCATTGTGGCAGCAAGGTACAGTGGCTTTAGCAGATTGGTACCTAGCAGCGGGAAGTTATAGACACTGACCCCAGCTTCCCACTTCTCTCATCTACACAAAGCTACTGCCAGATATTTATATTTTGTTCATCTTAAGGACGATGTGTTTCACTAGTTCATATCTCCTCCGTCCAATTTTATTTCATTTGGCAGTTGCCTGGCAACTGTCCAGCCTGGTCCTCAGAACTGGGAATTCAGCAGAAAACAAAAGTAACAAGTAGTCTGCTGATCTCCCTCAGAGTTCCCTCACACCTGGGCAAATATATCTTCTGTCTTCATCTGCGGTTATCCTACATCAGGCAGCAGAAAGCATGAAAAGGAAAATCACATGGATGCAGAGGACATCTGGAGGAAAATTCTCAGAGAAAGACACAGGAAAGTAGAGGTCTCAGAAAGATCCTGTAGGCTCTGAGGCCTGGGAGAATTTTAAGCTTCCAAGGAAATAGGCAGGAAGTGGTCCAGGGCAGGAAATGGGAACAGGTCAGGGGACATCTTAACCATGCTGAGAACTTTTTGACTTTCCCCAGGGTGACTGGGGAAATTGGAGGCTTTTTACCAGAAATGTGAGCTACACCATATATAGACCTTTGCAGTACCATGGGGATAGATGGAAAAAGAGCGTCACAAGGGAATCTAGCTTGTTCTGGAGAGAGGTGGTCATGGGTCAGATGCTGTGACAGTGGTAGAAGTTGTCTATAGGAGCGTGATGTTTGGTGACATGGAGGAAGCAGACTCATCAGTACCCTGAAGATCTACATGAACACGAGGCACCAGTGTTCTGTGGCAAGTGAAGTCCACAAGAAACCAGTAAACACACAGGTGCTCTTAGAGCCAAAAAGAAAATCTGTATTGCTTGACAGCAGCTACACAGGAAACTTGCCCAAATTGTATAGCCCCAAGCCTCATCATTCTTAATCTTTTTATCAACAAATCTGCATCCTGATTGACACATTTCAGATTGTAAGAACAGTTAGAAGAAGCAAAACCACAGTAGCCAAAAAGTCAGGGTACTATATTTAAGGACTTTACTGGATCCTGGAACTATGGATTATGTCCTTGAGGCACTGGGTCTTTATTTCCATTTTGGCAGGTGTTAAGAACTATATACTTCATTTTAAGGTTATAATGGTATGTCCAACATGGTGTCTGTTGTGCTAAGGTTGGGGTTACATTCCCCACTGGTTCTATGAGTATGAGTCAAGTTCTTGACTCATGGCACAAGGGTTACATCACCCCTCAGCATTTAACAGTTCGTAATTTACATAGTTAAGTAGGCAATTGAGCATGCATAGTCATATGGTGAGGGTTAGAGCAAAGAATTGATGATCAGCCATGGCTAAGTAGAGTAGTCAACATTGGGACCAGAAGAACAAAGATTGGTACCAATTGTTAAGTTCTTGACATCTCCTTTCTCTCTCCTGAAGGTTATTTCTGACCATATTAAACTTTCTATAATTATCCCTGACTGGTTGGCATAGAAACAAGTTTCTCCCAATACCATGCAGAGACCTCCTTGTTTGATAAAGAGAACGGTTCTATCGTCTTCTATTAGGAAAAAAACCATGAGGTAAGGAGTCTATCTGGGCTCACAGACAGGAAACAGAATTTTCAATATGGTCCAGATCAATTTTACTTGAGAACTAAGTTTCTTACATTTTTTTTTTTATTATATCCACCTCATGGGTGGGACTGAGGCTACCATACCTACCATATCTGTCATACCTACCATTCCTATCATACCTACCATATCTGCCATACCTGCCATGCCTGCCATATCTACCATACCTACTATACCTGCCATACCTACCATACCTACCATACCTACCATACACCTACCATACCTACCATATCTGCCATACCTGCCATACCTACCATATCTACCATACCCGCCATACCTACCATATCTACCATACCTACTATACCTGCCATACCTACCATACCTACCATACACCTACCATACCTACCATACCTGCCATACCTACCATACCTGCCATACCTGCCATACCTACCATACCTGCCATATCTACCATACCTGCCATACTTGCCGTACTTGCCATAGCTGACACCACCAATATGGGATGGCTTGCCACTCACATAGAAGCCCAGAATCTAGGTTTGAATAGGCCCCACCCTCTTCTCCATCATACCTCCACCTGAGGTATGGCATACATGAAAACTCAAAGGAGTGAGCTCTTCAATGGAAGCAATTTGGAGAAAACACACTTGGTTAAGCCATTACTGTAAGCAAAGAAGGCATGCTATGGGGCCTGGGAATGTATCCAGCAGTCATTTCTGGGGTTAATACACTGTGTGTGGCTACAGGGGTCTGCATAAGGAACTCCCTAGGGGAATTTCGGTGGCATTAAGCAAGCACCCTACCCCTGGAGGTCCCCCAGAGTGAGCCTAGGCTGGTCCCACTTACAATTGTTACTGTTCGAATTAGTTTATTGTTTGATTACTTTCAATTACAATATAATGGGATTCGTAATAGAATAAACTCTTGGAGGAGTTTCTTGGTGACTACTGAAGCCATTTCTGTTCAAGTGGAATAAGCTATGTATCCAGAGAAGGTGTCTATGAAAACTAATAAATACTTATAGCCAAGAATCATGAGTTTTATTGCCACAAAATCCACTTTCCAGTGTCTTCCACTGGAAGACTTTCTTGCACTAGGACTTTTCTACTTCCTTTGGGAGTCACATGTGCACAACTGGAACATTTGGGCACAACGTCTTTAACAAGAATTGTCTTGTTATTGTCTAGGGATGAGCTATATGAGGTTTTGGATGCCCTTAGAGGAGTGGCCTGGTGGAGTTTGGTCCATTTGTCTCTGGTAGCAACAGGGAGTGCAGGTCTTCCTTCCAGCAAGAGCCATTACCCATTGGCCTCTTTGGCGCCTTTCCTTTTGCTCATTTGGTCTCTTCCCATGTACAGGATGACTGCTAAAGCAATTGCCATCAGAAAGGGAAAGCAATATCTGGAGAGGCCCCAATCATTCTAGGGCTGACTTCCAGGTAGGCAGCTCCACTGTCCTGTTCTCTTGGGCCTTAAAAGGTCTCCCTTTTGATACCAGCTGCAGAAGACAATGGCTACCTCTTTTGGCACCCATATGGCCTCTAGCAGAGCCAGGATTTCTTCCTTGTTTTATTTCCTTTCCAGCTGATGTGACAAGCCTGCTCTCCTATAGAGGGTCCCATGGATACTGGCTGTGACAAATGCACATTGACTATTCCTGATTAGAAACAGTTTCTGGCCCAAAGTCAGTTTGTCAACTTCTTTAATAGTATGGCTTAGTGTCATCTTTTAAGTCCAAAGCAGTGGATTTTTTTTTCAATCTCTGGTGGCAGGAGACTTTAAAGGATGTAGGGATTAGAAATCATGGAGTGGGTGGTTTCTACCCTTTAGATGATCTCTCTGAGATCCTATATGTCAGTAGTCTTGATTGACTGCTTTTAAGGCAGGAAAAGGGGTGTTCCACGTGTAAGGACAGGAAATGAGCATGTTAATGTGTTCAGCAACCCGAAGCTTGGCTCACTGGTTTATAGGATGGTGTTTGACCTGTACTGGGGTAGCAGTACTTAGTAATGGAGTGACAATTTGTGCTCAGTGAATAGCCAATCCTGGTAGGTTATTTCAGTCCAGAACCCAGGGTATCACTGTTACAAATTCTGCAAATATCCCAAAGTTTGAGTGCCTCTTCAGGGGCCAGACTTGGTTGGAGGAGTTATTCCGCCAAGAGGGGACAGGTCACAAGAATACAGGCTGGAGGCTGAGTAGGGTTTAATGCCATATGAGCAGTGGCCTCCCCAAAAGGTATAGTGGCCCATACTTGTATAATAAGTCTCTCCCAATTAGATGGTATGGACAGCCTGGCATAGCTAAAAGGGGTGGGTCATGGTGCCCTGTCCCAAGTCTACCACCTGGGAGGTTATCCAGGGAAAGGGGAAAGTCTTTCTGGTTGTCCCTGGTTGGAGTGGCTCTCTCAGGGCTGAGTGGGCCGCTCCTGTGTCAACCAGGAATTTAACAGATTTGCCCCCTGTCTTTAATGTTATCTCCTCAGGGCTCAATGGAACGGAGTGAAACCCCATCCCTGTCAATTCCTTTCAGTCTTCTTCCAAATGAAGGAAACAGCAGGCATCCTTCTTCCCTCTTCTGATTTGAGCATCATTTTCCCAGTGTTCTTTGTGTTAGTAATAAGCACCCTGGTCTTTCTCTAGCCTCTTCTCTTCCTGACAACTCTGGCTTCCCACTCTGGAATCACTCTGAACACTGTCACTGCTGCTCAGGTCAATATTTTATTCTGCTTTTTCTCCTACCAAGTCACAGTTATTATAAACCTGAGAAATCTCCAATAATTAAAGATACTTCTGAAGTTTTATTTTCTATTAAATGAACTGGTAACAAAAGTAATCATGGCTGTTGGATGGCCTATTGGGCTGAACACCTAGTAAAACCTCTCAGAGTCACCCCCAAGAAGCCAGTGGGTGGTTCTTGGTGTCTTTGTATCTCCTTGCTTACTTTAGACAGATTGGGTACTTTTTCTAGCACTGCCAAGAGTTGTAGGCAGTCAATTCTATCAGCTGGTGATCATAGAAGACTACATAGGAAAGCTAATGAAAGACTGAGGGTTTTCAGAGAGCGGTGGAGTCTGGTGAGTTTTCTAAGTATACAGATCACTGGTTGAGAAATAGACACAAACCATAAAAGGTAGTGAGGAAGAGTCTTCAGCTATTCTCAGTACACTACAGGTATTACGCCTGAGGGAATGACTCTTCTAATAGGAGAATGGGACAGCTTCTGCTCTAGAAGAGTTACTCCTGGAGCTTTTATAACCAGAGCCACTTCACATGTGTGGAGAGGAGAGGGGATTATAGGTAGAAGAGATTATCCCCCACCATACCCCTAAGTGCAGTCAGGTAAATTTTTCCCACTATCCTGGGCATGGCCCAGGGCTATGCTGAGACATTTGGAAGAGAAAGTCAACTTCCTCCAGCATGGTGGAAAGAACAGATGGAGGTTTGAATTTCACTGGGCCACCAAGAGTATTCAGGTCCCCAGCAAGATGGTATAGATCTTAATCTGGGGAGAGAAAAGGCTTGCACAAGAGAAGTTCATGGCCAATATAAGAAAATTGGTTGAAGTAACTTTTGTCTCCAGTAACCATGTGACAAGAAGTCTGAATCACCTAAGGGGTCCAGAGATTCATCCCTGAGATACTTGACTTCCAAAGCAGGCCAATATGTTTCGGAGAAGGCCTAGAGTTTCCAAGGCAAGAAACAAATAGCATGTTTGTCCTCATACGCAAAAAATCTTCCTTGATGTGTTTTAATATATGCTTCAAGGATGTCTTAGAACTGCTCATTCTCCCTCCCATCTCAGCTCTCCTTCTTCTAACCAATAGAATTGATAAAAACTACATACAGAGAGACACACAGACAGCCAACAAGAAAGGCAGTCAGGCATGACCAGTACACAGAATTAAGCCAGGGAATCCAGAATTATCTCATAAGATCCTTGTGGTGATATATTTTATATTTAATAAAATAGCCTGGAATATCAGATGACAGGGACAATTTTATTAAATATACAATACATCACCACGTATCCCAGTCACTGGAATTTGAGTTATGTTCTGTCTTTTTCAGAAGGTTCCATAAACAGAATCACCTCCAGAGGAGACAGAACCAGGTAACTTTCTGTAATCTTCCATTTGGGATTGAGGTACTGAAAGTCTCTGGGCCAGGACAGTAGGAATAGAGTCAGGTGAAATTCCTAGGGCTCTGGAATGCCTCAGGGTATGCACTTTCTAGGAGCTGTTGACTCTCCAAAGAATTGCCCCAGAGTGGGTGCAAAGCCCCCACTATCCCAGCACCACAGTCTCCAGGAATATTGCTGTGACCTCCAAATGTTGTGACATAAACCCATCAAATGACACACATGGTAACTTTTAAAACCTAGTAGAAAACATGTAGCCTTCTTGAATCTTTAGAGAGAACATGCCCAAATCATGCAGCCCAGAGCCTTATATTCAAAAACACAAAAACAAACAAACAAACAAAAAAAACTTCTTGGTTGTTCCTGGTTGGCACATTTTATTTAACAAAAACAGTTAGCAAGAAGCAGAACTACAGAACTACAGATGCCAAAATAGGGACTTGTGTGGACCCTGAAACTACGGGTTATATCTTTGTTCCCATTTTGGCAGGTATTAGTATCTACATGATGGGGTTGTAAGTCAGAATGGTGCCTCCGACATGGTGTCATTTGTGATAAGGACTGGGGACTGTTACGGTTCAAGAACAGCAATAGTAGCAGTAGGTTTTGAGATCCTCTGAGATCTGTCTGTGGGAACCTCCCCCTCCTTCTCTTGAGCTCTTGTCCCCTTTTCTGTTTTGATTTTGTTGATTTTCTGCATGGTTTATCCTGATAATTTCCACTCTTGCCTGTTACATTAAGCCTTTCTTTCCTATTCTTTCTTTTCCTTCCATTTTTTAACTTCTTGAGTTGTTTCTTAATTATACTATAAAAACTTGAAAAAAGTAAATTGTATGTATTTTTTCACCATACCTCAGTATACGCTTTTTATTATCATTGACACATATTTCATATATACTAGTACAGCCTGCCTTGTAGGATACAAAAAGGCAGAGTACTGTATTGTGAAAATAGAAAAATCCTGTAAATCTCTCTCCCCCTCGGCCCCTTCCTGAGGTCCCTGAAACTAGCCAAGGTTGAGATGGCTGTTTCTCTGAAAAGCTTTGTTCACAGGATGTATTTCCCCCATTGCCTGGCTGGGACTGCATTCCTAGCCACCTGGTGAGACCACATTCCTCATTCCTGATGTAGCAACCTGGGTGGGGTCACCCAGGAAAGCCCTACCATGAGAACTGTTAATCAAAGCAGGCAAGAACTTTCTGAAGCTTGCACAATGTGCCCATCATGACCATTGCTCCAGGAAATGAATGTCTTCAGGTGGTCCTATTGTTTCACAGAAAATACGCTTGCCTGTCTGCCTGCCTGCCTGCATTCCTAAACTCTGTCCTAAGCTGACGCGCCCATACCCCCTCCCCTACCCAGAGTAGGATATAAGAATTCTGCCTGGAAAATATTCGGGGCTCTAGGCTTTTCTATAGTGCTTTGAGCCTACACATGTGTGTGTACCGGTATTCATATTCATTAAACTCTCTTTTTCTTTAATGTTAACAGTGGTCATTAGCCGTGGTCTTGGGGTGTCTGTCTTGGGGTGTCTTGGGGTGTCTTGGGGTGCTCTAGGGGCACCCGCCTATTACAGTATTAGTACTAGATTTGTAAGAGCCACAAAGCTTCTGTGTTTCTCATCCTCATTTTCACAAGTTTCCATATGCATGAGTTTTACCATATTTCAGTTGCAAACATTTTGTAATGGCATTTATGACTGTCGTTGACATGTAAGTTTTGTGGATGAATACTTTGCAGTCTTTGGAGGACAGGTTTTCTGTGGGTCTTCACTGCTAAGCTTGATGGATTTTTGTCAGAACCACAGTGCTGGTGTGGTACTCATCACTCCTATTTAGATTTAATTTGGAGCTTGCTGTGGGAGCAGTTTTAGTGCCCTATATGTCCTTAAATTAATATATAGCATTTTGTAGAGTTACAAGGAGACGTCTGAGTCAGGTTACTGGATAAGTTTATAAAGTGTTTGTTCACATTTACTTCATGCTTAAGTGTTACCATTCTTTTGTGTTTTCACTGTCTGAGGGAGATCTGTGATCCTGAGAGTCTGAAGTTCCTCTCATTCCTTTGTTAATCTTACTTTCTTTGGGTTTGTGCAAATAACAAAATAGGAATATGCACCTGTCATTCATTTTTCTTACCCCTGAACTTGCTACATTCCTACCCCACACCAGATGTTCATGTTTGGGTGCAACATAATCTCTGGTGAGGTGGAATGTATATATGATTATTACCTAACGTTGGCAACATTTTGGATCATTATTTATATCGTGTGTTTTTAAGGAGTAGCTTATTCTGAAGCTGCTAAGTTGTGATGGCTGTGTGCTACTTTAAGTGGTTACAGAATATGCCTATGTGTAGCCTCTGACATGTGAACTTCCTGTATGTCATACTTGAGACCCGTTTCTTAAAATAACAATTTAATCTCTGTGTTATACTCTATAAAATCCTGCCATTAGCAGAAACTTTAATTATTTTTTTTTAATATAGTAGAGGTGAATGCCCCTCCAGTGCCTTGATTTCATGAAGAAGGCTCTAGGGGCCTCCCCAAGCCACATTTACTAGCTATCACCTTTTATATATTTGGATCATTTCTGCAAGTTTTGTGTTCATGTATGTGTGTGTGTGTATGTGTGTGTGTGTGATATTTCTCTTTTCTTATTTTGTATTGCTTTTCCATTTTCTTTACTTCTCCATTAACCCACAGAATATATAAAGTGCATTTGTTTACTATTATTTTAATTATTTGAATAAAAATTTGATGCATGTATCTGATATTGACATACAAAAACTAAATTTTTCCAGTGTCTATAGGTCTCCTCAGGTATCAAGAGAGAGAGACTTGTTAACTAGGAACAACCCAAATTGGTCCTATTAAGTCTCACTGTATCTTAGTGCAGCCTAAACGCTTCATCAAAGACTGGTAAATTTAGTGATATTTTGGGTTACAAAATCAGCATACAAAAATCAGTAGTGTTTCTCAAATCAGTAGTGAACTTGCTGAAAAAAAAAATTAAGAAAACTTAGCTGAGGCTGAAGAGATGACTCTGTGGGTAAGAACACTGGCTGCTTTTCCAGAGGACCCCAGTTTGATTCCCAGAATCCATGTTGGGTGACTCAAAATTTCCTATAACTCCGTCTGCATGGAATCACTTTATACACCTGCATAAATGCAACACACACACACACACACACACACACACACACACACACACACACACACACACACGGGCTACAATCTTCTTATAATAGAGTCATAAGAAAAAGATAAAATACTAGTACACTGAACTAGAATTGTCCAAAACACTGAAAACTAACAAATGTAGATAGAAACCTTTGAAGACACAAACACATGGAAAAACACCTCATGTTCCTGGACTGGATTCTTCCTAATGATGCTAAAACTGTCCAATCAACAAGGAAACCTATGTATTTAATGGCATCCCTATCAAAATTCCTATGTAATTTCTCACAAAAATTAAAAAGTAAAGAACTATGAAAGATTCCCAGTGGTGGAAAAACTTTCAATGGTTTGAAAGTCTACTTAAAACCTATAGTAAGGAAAAAAAACAATCTAATGATACAAGAAAAATGGCTAACACATTGAAGGTTAGGTGATATTTTACAAAAGTATCTGTACTTGTGAGGAAGGATAGCCTCATGGAAAAATGGCAATTTTGAAGAATTGGATATATGGTGTGTGTCTGTGTCTGTGTATGTCTCTGTGTGTGCATGTGTGTGTATGTATGTGTATATGAGTATGTGTATGTGTTTGTGCATGTGTCTGTGTCTTTGTGTGTGTGTATATATGTGTGTCTGTCTGTATGTTTGTTAGTGTTCATGTGTGTGTTTTGTGTATGTTTCTGTGGTGTGTGTGACTATGTGTGTATATGTGTGTCTTTGTGTGTGCATGTATGTGTATGTATGTGTATATGTGTATGGTGTATATGTATGTGTGTGTATGTGCAGTATGTGTCTGTGTGTATGTTTGTTGGTATTTATGTGTGTGTTTGCGTGTTTGTTGTGTGTGTGACTGTGCGTGTATGTGTGTGTCTACATGTATGATTATTTTTTGATTCTTTTGTGAGCATTTGTTTATTTTGTGACTATTAACTTGATAACTCATCCTACACTGTCTTCCTTCATTCCTACTTTCTCCTTTCGGATACACTTTGTTCTCTGAATCAAACTGCCCAAATAATGATTTGAGTCTAAACTCTTGTCTTCGGTTCTGTTTTGGAAGAAACTCAACCCAAGACATGACCGAGGTTAAGAAAAGGAGCTAGGAACTCCAGAAAGTGACTCATTGCCTTCTATCAGAATGCTGATCGGGGAGGACAAACCATCTCGCTACCCAGAGAATAGACACACCAGCCTCAAGGAAACAATGACCACAGCTTCTCAGAGACCGAGCACCAGAAACTGTACAGAGTCAGCAACAAAGTATGGTTTGATGTAGTGGTGGCTTTGGTGACTCTGGAAAGACAGTCTATGAGAGGAGCAACTGGAGACATAAAGCCAAGCAGTGCAAGCCCAGAACACTCCAGAAGTCTGGGCAGGAGGGACAGAGCCCAGAGTCCCATGACACTGTGAACCACAGGCATGGGCACAAACCTGTGAAAGTGCAGGATGGGAAATGTCTCTTTTCTGTCTCAGAAACCACAGAAAACCCTGAAGACAGACTAGCACACTGACAAGGAACTGCTGGGGTGACCCCTGAAGGCTCCTCCAAATGCAGACCCTACTATTTCCAGCATCTTCTCACCACTGATACTGGTATCTCAAGGCCTCACTCAACACCTTAGAATTCACACTTATATTTACAGAAAGAAATTGCTAGCTCAGAAAGTGTTAGGTTCCTGGGCACGGAATTGTTTGACTTTCTTCATTCATATATTGTCTTTTTATTATAAGTTTTGAAGAGAAATAAGAAAATTTTATTTCTTTGCACTTGGCTTATAGACATCAAAATCCTTGGGGATAGGGGTGGGGACAGAGAGGGAGCTCTGTTTAAAACAAAAAAATATGTCTTCAGAGGTAGCTTGAAATTGCTAAACAGTCTCAGAACCTTTGGCCCCGTCTCATCTTTGCCTCTCTCTACCCTCCCACCCTCTCCTTTCTGCCTCTTCCTCCATCCGTTCTTCTCAGAAGTCAGCATCTTGAGGTAAAGATTGGCTTCCATTTGTTTTTATGGTAGTAAATATTTTATTACTTTAAAAGGGAGGCAGTGTTTGCCCTTAATTGTTTTTGATTAAATATGCTAATTACCTTTTGGAATACTAATGAGCATGCTAAATGTTTTAATAATGCATAGAATAACTGGGAAAGAACAAACAAATTCACCTGAAATGTGCATAGCTTTCCTCATTTAAATTCTAATAATATAACACTGAGGGAAAAGTCAAAAATGTGTCATCGATGCCGAGAAGAGCAAACATTTTATGAATCAAGTCAGACACTTTTTATATTTTTTTTTCTCCTTAAAAGAATTCATTCAGAAATTGATCTTCTCTAGAGCAATGACCTGGATAATAGCAGCTTGGTAGTGTATCTTTAATGCCACAATTCATGCTTAATGTGTCAGAATACTGGAAGGTACTCATGGACAGTGACTCTCTTCACGTGATCTCTCCAAATATAGGTAAAACCAGAAGTTGGGGCAATGATTCTGATGGAGCCCAGATATCCACAAGCCTTCCAGGGAAGTACCCTAGAAGGAGGAAAGAGGATAAAAATCTCAGTCCCTAAGCCTACTAGTGGCAATCAGGTTGGTGCACAGTATTTAAGCTGCCTCTCCATTGTCATATGTAGGGTGCAATTGGGTTTGTTTAAAATGGTACCAAGTCGGATATATCAGGACTTCATGCAAGGCATAGAGTTCCTTAGTCAGAAGTTTCTGTCCTGCCCAGATAGTTCTACAGCCATTTAGTCCCAAATAAACACACAAAGGCTTAGATTAATTATAAACTGTTTGGCCTATGGCTCAGGCGTATTGCTTGCTAACTCTTACACTTTAAGTTAACCCATGATTCTTATCTATGTCATCAAGTGGCTTGGTACCTTTTCTCAATGCGGCATTCTCATCCTGCTTCCTCTGTGTCTGGCTGGCACCTCCTGCTCTTCCTTTCCTCGTCCCAGAATCTCTTAGTCTAGTTATCCCGCCTATACGGTCTGCCTGGCTACTGACCAATCAGCACTTTATTAAGCTAACATGAATAACAGATCTTTACAGTGTATAAGAGCATCATCCCACAGAGGTCACTGAGAAGAGACCTGCCTAGGCTGTTGTGATAATATGTGAACATTCTGATTAAATAGAAGATGACTGATAGATATATGGGGAGGTAGAGAGATAGATGATAGATGAGAGAGAGAACTTAAACATCTGCTTTTAAAACCCATGTATTTGGATACTCTATGAAGCTGTGCTTTGTGCCGTCACACTCCAGTGACAAGGGGGGACAAGATGCTATGAAAAAGGACAATGACTTTTGAAGTTGAGATATGAGTTTTGAGGGGCTTTTCTTCTTCTTTTGTGCCTTTAAGGTTTCCTAGAGTGATTTATTTCAAGGAAGATTTTACAGTTGTTAAAAATCACCCAGAACTCATCCATGGGAAATCCCCAGGTGCCTGGACTCACATGCTGGAGTCACAAACACATCTGCCTAGCGTTTGTCAGCCGTGCCACTACAAGGCACACAGATGTTTTCATTGCAAAGTGAAGGGCACTTTTCTAATTGAGCATTTGTGTTCTTTCCCCCCTTGTTAAAGATGCCTTGACTTTTCCTGTTGAGGTCTCCAGGAGAACAACCAAACTGTTTAAATGCCTCCGTTCATTCCAGCCTCCACTAAGCTAATACTTGTGAGGCCTTTATTGAAAGACCACAGTACTTTGGAGTAAGCTAGGAAGTAGCCTGGCTAGAAATGAGAAGGGTCAGGTAGGGAAGGTCTGTCAGTGCACTCTGGGGCAGGGCTGTGTGAAAGAATCCATTCATTCTTACTGAAAAGCCCCAGCCTCTTTGTCACAACTTCTGTGTCACCTGAGGTGTTTGCAAGGTGCCAAAAAAAAAAAAAAAAAAAAAAAAAAAAAACTCTCTCCAGTGGCACCAATAAAACAACTGTTTTACCAGTGCACCTCTATGATTTGGTTACAATGCAAACATTGCTGTGGAGGTCCCTACAGGCCAACACTCCCTCTTCCCTGAGATCTTGTCAAATTGTCTAAAATGGGACTTCTAAGGAGATGGCAGCCATCATATGCACTAGGGATCCTGCAGTGTCATCATCCTATAGAACCAGACCAGCTGAGCCTAAAAGGACACAGGTGTTGGGAGGCAACCAGGTTTTCTACAGAGTTAAGGATGTGGGGAGGACCCGAGGCTGTTGGCAACATATTTTGCCTTGCCAGATAATATGAAAGAGCATATGAAGCTGTATGTGGCATTTCAGCCTGCATGGATATCAAAATCTTTGGTCAGTGGAGACTGAGCATTCACCGGGCTCACAGAGATGTGATAAAACAAGAAATGAGAACTCCGGATGGGAAATAGGCAGCTGGGAGGCCATCACTGTGGACTGGCCTCACCACTGTCAGCTAAGAGGAGACTCTGTATGAAGGATGAAGCAGCAAGCAAGGATGGCTAGGTTCTGGCGCTTGACTTGCTTAGATCTGGCCAGGGCTACTATCCTTTTGATCCCAACGTTAATGCTCACCCTGAAGGCAGAGCTGCAAGGCAGGGCATCTGCACATTCTGCTGACTCTGTTTCCTGAGGGCAGAATGTACAGTAGAGTCAGCCAGAGACATGTTGCCCCCAGGTGACTCAAGGTGCAGCAGCAATTCCCAACATCGGGAAAGGTACAGTGGAGTTTCAGAGGACATTGTGACCATTTTGCAGCAACCTGACATAAGCTAGAGCTATTTGGGAAGAGGGACCTTCAATGGAGAAAATGTCCCCACAAGACTGGCCCATGAGGCAGTTTCTTGATTGTTATTAATATGGGAGGTCTGGGTTCATTGTGGATAGTGCCTCCCCTGGGATGATAGTCCTGGGTACAGAGCCAAACAAACTGAGGAAGGCCACAAAGAGCAAGTTAGTAAGCAGCATTCCTTCATGTTCTCTGCATCAGCTTCTACCTCCAGGTTCCAGCCTTGAGTTTCTGCTCTGACTTTCCTGGATGATGGACCACAAGCTGCAAACTCTATAAAGGATGGAGGGCTGGCATAGCCCAATAAGTCCCTCAGTGGTGTGTGCTCAACCAGCACAGACCACCATGTCTTCGCAGGTTAGTAGGATGAGCTCAACAGAGGCTCCTTCTCAGACTCTGAGCCTCTATTTCTCTAATCAGAAAAGCTTCCTTCACAGGCCCCATAGCTCTGACCACAGCAACTTCTCTTAGTGGGTGTTTCGGGGCTGCAACTCAGCTACACCCTGTCCTTTGCACTGAGGGTTAATCCTGGACTGATCACATTTACCAGAGATATTCCTTGCCTATTGGTTACCTAATCCTGCAGCTACTTAACAGGAAGTTCTTCCTCCCATTTTGCAGAAAAGGTGAACAAAGAAACAGAGTTTACAATGTTCTGAGCCACCAACCTTTGCCTCTTATCTGGAAACTGTGTGGAAGAGTCTGGGAACATTAGATGGCATGTACAATTTGTGCCTGCCACAGTGCAGGCATATTTATGAATAAGTACATGTGACGAGCATGTTTAGAAATTCCTGTCTCCCAGAAATATTAGCATGAGGCCATTCTTATCCATGCACTAGAACACCCTGCAATCCGGTAAAGATTCACAAAACTCTATGAACTTAAATGTAGTTTCCTGCTCACCTGCATACAGTCATCAAAATATCAAAGGATGAGGCACCTCTTGATAGTATGGAACAATTCTACATATGCTGACTCTAAGAGTATCCCGTATTTGCTAAAGTTTTGGAAATATTCAAAGTTTCAGAATGATTTGTGCTATCATCATCTTTTTAAGGGGATTTTATGGGTGTTTGCTTGCATGGACATATACTCAACACCTACAGTGCTCAAGAAGGTCAGAAAAGGGCATTTGATGCCATTGAACTGGAGTTACAGATGGTTATGAACAGTCATGTGGGTGATGGGAACTGAACCTGGATCCTCTGCACAAGCAGCCAGTGTTCTTAATATCCCGGCCACCTCTGCAACTCCATCACTTTGTTTTCATTTACAGTGTATGATATGTTGCATACGTGTAGTCATACACATGGATTTACAACATATACATGCATGGGGCATACAAGCCTGAAAGTCTGTGTCCCATTTTATTGAGCTCTGTGAGCGGGTTGTGGGGACAAGGGCCTGTAACTTTTTACTCAGTTTCATGTTATTAGAATTATTTGCAAACAGCATAAGTTCTTCTTATTTTAAAAATAAATATTAAAAAGTTAAATCCATGAAACCATCTGTTTCTGCTGCTACTATTCCTATTATTCCTTTGTTTGTTTTTATGATTTGCCTCTTTCTCCAACAACTGGTCTCAACGGGAGGGGGGTGGAGGGGGGTGGGGATCACTCAGAATAGCAGGGGGTGCATGTAACCGAGATGGGGGAAGGAGGAGGCAGAAGTAGGCAGACAAATGTGTCTCGAAAATCCTTGGCTGCTGACTTAAAGGGGATGCTTATTTCTAGTTTTAAACTATATACCCCAGTGAGCCTATCGAAGGGGAGACTTTTCTTTTTAATCTCCTGCTCTCTGTTATTCCCACCAGCAATGGGCAGCCTGTTCATTCTGCCAGTCAGAGAAGGATAAGAATAGGCTTATCCTAGCAAGCTTGAACTGCTTTACCCTGACTTCTGCCTGATTATTCACCATTCAGTTGACAAACTCCATAGGGTCTTTGCAGGTAGATATGAGGTACATTTATCATATAGTAAATGTTTAGCTAGTCACCCTGCTTTGCAGTTTTTATTTTTATTTATTTATTTATTTTTATCAACTCTACAGTGTCTTAACCATTTTTTTTTTTTTGATAAATGAGTTGTAGAATTTATGCAGTGAAGTGAGTCCTTTTAAAGCTGTAGTGTCTTGTACCAGAAGTTGCCCCTTAATACTAAAGCATCTTAATGTCCATGTCTCCTTTGTGGGTGCTTATTTTGGCTTTCGGTTTAGAAAATGGAAAGATATAAGCAGCCAAATTGTATTTCAAAAGTACAAGGAGGTGAAGCTGCCGTGCTGTTAATTAATGCATGTGTTTCCAACAAAATTGGAATTGCTATCTTAATACAGTAATTAATCACACTTGGCAATCTAACCAACTCGCTTGGTTAACTATTACACAATGATCACTAAGTATGGGTTACATAGTGCTTATTAAGTATAGACTCCTAAGTGCTTGCTAAGTACAGACTACCTAGTGTTCATTCCCATGTATGAGAATTCCCCCTCACATTCTTATGGAGTGGGAGACCAGGCTAGCAAGAGGCCTCTTTAAGAGTGTTAAGGGAGAATTTAGCACCAGGAAAAAGTTGAATATACCTCACTTTAAGCAAGAAAGAAGGGGGCAGTGGGCACTGGCTCAGCATCCAGGGCTCCCAAGAGCCTGCTGGGCAGTTCTGAGGAAGATCCCAGCACCAAAAGACCAAGGAAGCAAAGTAAGACACAGAAAAGAAAGCTACAAAGGGAGATGAAGGCCCACAGGTCCTTAGGCTCACCAAGAGACCATGCTGCAGCTCTCTCTAGCCTGTTAGACTGAGCTGAGAGAGTACTGTGCCAGTGCTGGTGGGCAGCCCTCACACTCTCAGGAGGGGGAGGCTATAGTGTCTCCTCTCTGTCTCACTGAGGCTAGCACACTGGCACCCCACCCCCACCTAAGAGATAAAGCAGATCTCCTCAACCCTTGTGAGCCACCAAGCTGAGAACAAGGGCCTCAGGCTCATTCTTCTATGAGAGAAGCAGGAGAAAGCTCCTGTCGTCCCCCCCCCCATCTCCCCTCTCCCTTCTCACCCCCTCCCTCCTCACCAGAACCAGGTGCAAGCCAGGTGCACCTCAAACATCATCCTGGATGCCCAAGTACAGTGAAGAGATCAGAGCTAGCACTGCTCATCCCTAGGGACCACACGATACTACAGGCCAAGCTCTTTTAAAAATCCTCTCACATTCTACTTTTAACAGGAAACCCATACATTTTTGCCAGTGGAAAGGCAACATACCACCCTCCAAGCAGCCCACAGCCTCCCATAAGCCCTGAGGTTGCATGTTCCTGGGGAAAGCCAGGTAGGCTAGAGAGAACAAGAGGTATAGAAAGTCATATTCAAGCTGCTAAGTCCATGAATCCATGTGTAAATTCTAAATTGAATTGACCCCCTGGTGACTTAAAAACACCTCATATAAATTACTCGAGAATAGGGATTTTCTGTTCGCCGTGGTTTCATTATATAAAACACCAAAAGCCTTTGCTGATTGTGTTACAACTTGTCCTTACTTTTCCTCCCCATGGAAACACCAGAGTCTCCCAGGGTTTCTGGACCTGTTGCCCATTTTCTTCTTTTGCTCCAACCTCTGCATCTTACAGATCATGTACGTGGTCTCTCATAGAGAATGTAAAGTGAAATCCTCACCTGCCTGTGTAGCAGCGGAATGATGCGCAGAGCCTGGCCCTTCAGAAGGCTGTGCACCAGGGCTGATCCAGGCTCTAGTAGTCCAGTATCTCATTGCGGACCAGCAACCCACACCTTCAGAAAAGGAGACTTGACCGTGCCCTTCTTGCCTGTTTTATTTTGGTGACTTTAAAATGCGAGATGACTCCAAGTCTAGATGTCTTCTTGATGAAAGGTTATCATTAACCTCTCTATATTCATTCCAAGGAGATTCAGTGTGGCCTCTTCTTTCTCCTTTATGTAATATCGGATCCATTACCTACAGATCTAACTCCCGTTGCTATGATCTCAGTGTTCACTTTCCACTAAATCCACGCTGGCATTCTCACCCTAGTGTGATGACGTCCAAGATGGGCTTTTGATCATGCCATGAGGTCAGAGAAGTAACAGCCGGATAAGAAGCTGGAGTGATATCTCCCCCTTTTACCACATACAGACGCAGTGGAAAGGTACAGGCTGTGAACCAGGAGACTCTGCAGACATGGAGTTCTAGTTTCCTGTGTGTGGCTGTGTTAAAAACGCTGACCAAAAGCAACTTGGGGAAGGAGAGGGTTTATTCCAATGCCCACTTTCAGGTCACTGGGGGAAGTCACAGCAGGAATTTAGAAGCAGGAACCATGGAGAAATTGTTTACTGACTCATTTTCTGTGTCCTTCATCTAGATTTTCTCTACAATCCTAGCCCACCTGCCTAGGGATGGTTCTAACTAACACGAACTGAGTCTTCTCACACTAATCATCGATCAGTACAACTCTTCCCAGATGACCAATCTGATGGAGGAAGTTTATCAGTTGAAGCTTCCTCAGACGACCCTAGACTGTATCGAATTAAGAGGTGAAACTACTTAAGACATGTGGGATCTGCCTCTGCCCTGACTTTGGATTTCTCAGCCAGCAGACTGTGGGCTATACATTTGGGGTGGTACGGGATATTCCCAGAGTAGCCACAGGGCCCTCGAGCACTTAGACATCTACATGCAGGACTCAGGATAGTCTCTGATGTTCTGATCATCTTCCCCTTATCTAGGTGTTTAAATGGATGGAAATTAAGCATAGCCCTCAAACCTCTGGCTTCTCATTGCACTATCCACATTTAGTGAATTCAGTAGTCACACCTAAGGAGTCTCAGGAGAGTTAGACTTGGTGGTTCACAGGACCCACAGTCAAGACAGGAAGCTCCACTTATAGCATTGCCAGGAACAAAGGACATCTCCTCCCTCACTCTCAGAAACACAGCACTACAGATCTTTAATGCCTGTCAGGTGAGGTGCTGGGACATCTGTTGGAGATCACCCTGAGCTTCCTACTCCCAGGACTAGACAGCATCACCAATCAGTAAAACCAGAGGAAGGGCCTCTCCTGTGACCTGCAGCAGAACAGAGCTGAGAGAAGGAGAGTCAGTGGAGAGAGCAGGAGGCCACAGGGAGGGTGCTGATCAGCTACAGAAAAACAATTGACCAGACTTCCACCAGGCTCCCATGAAGGGAACGTACTTGGCATTGCCACAACCCACACTAGCTCAGACACTGAGATTTCATGATTTCCATTTTTGAAATTAGCTGTAATAAAGCCCCACATTTAAAATATTTCCAAAGTCTAGTATTTGCTACAGTTACTATAAGAAATTACCACAAGCCAAAGAACCTCAAAGAGCCACTATCTCACTAAAGACTCATACTTGAAATGACAAGGTGTCAAGCAACACTGTCCCCAAATGTTCTTCCAGATGGGAAACCCCTGGCTTGGGGCTATATAACCTCCATTTCTGCCTTCTCCCCACCTCCTCTCATATGTCACTTCTTGCTTTCTGGGATGCCATTTAGGGCACAATCCCACAAACCCAAGGCAACCTCACCTCCAGATCCTCAACTCACTTATAGTTTTAGATATCCAGTTAGCTTCCCAGGGATTTGGGTGCAGACCCATGTTTTAGAGACAACTCTTCTACCCAGGCTGGAAGGCCTTTTTAATTCCCAGAAGAATAAAGGCTCCATCCAGTTCCACTGAAAGAGTGAGGAAGTCCACCAGAACTGACTGTCTGTGAAGGAAAGGCAGACATTGTGGCTGGTGGCAGGAGAAAGTACCCTGAGGTGGGAGAGGACAAGGAGGTATCAGCAAGGACTAGCAGTCCATGAAGCATCAAGGCAGGTCTCTGAGAAACTGGCCCAGCCTTTCGGGCCAGGCTTCTTTCTTAGTAGGTTAGTATTTCCACCTAGGGAAGAACCGTTTAGGCTCCCTCTCGCCCTTCCCTGACTAGAAAGACTCCACAAGCTCTCAAACTCTGAAAGTTGAGGCAGCAGCTGCTACTGATTTCCTCAGCACTGTCTTGCTCAGATCCTAAAGCAGGTAAAAACTCAGGTCAGCTCAGGACTGACCTTCAGCAATTTTGCAAAGTCAAAGACCCGAAGTCAAAGGTCTGAGGGTCAGAAATCCTCTGTGAACACATGTGTGCTTTCTTGGCCTGACGGGGCTAGACTCTACATGGATCTTAATTACCCTGTTAAAATACAGGAAGTAGATTTATGCAAACTAAACAAATTTATACAAATTAAACAATAATATGGACTTAAAGTTTTATTCTGTAAATAAGTCTTAAACTGATTACATAAAGCTTTAAACTAACCCATGCTACAAATAAGTTCTGTGGCCAACGCTGACAGAAAAGAAGCCATGAGTGGGAGGTGGGTGCTGGGGACCAGTGGTTGAGGGTGCCCTTGTGTGTAGTAGCAAGGTTTCTGGTCCAGACTTTTGGGCCTAGCCTCAAGGTTTAGGCCTGCAGACCAACAGACACACCAATGTTTACAATAGTTTTAGGCTGATGGCCTAAGGCCCAGGCATATAACATTTTTTTTACCCTCAGTCTAACCCATGACTCTTATCCTGTTCAGCCATGTGGCTTGTACCTTTTCTCAGAGCAGCATAGGTGACCTCTGCTTTTTCTGGCTTCTTTCTGGCATTCTGCTCTGTTCTGCCTGTTCCTAGAGTCTTCCTAGTCTGGTAACCCCGCCCACACTTCCTGTCTGCCTTTGGCCAATCAGCGCTTTTTATTAAACTCATAGGCGGGGACAATTATTTACAATGGAATAACACAGTCCCCCTACACTTGTGTTATGTTACTTCGTAAACCTGAGGGCATTCAGGATCTATGACCAACCACTAGTAACTGGTAGACAGCACATGCTGGAGCGAGCCTCTGGGAAAAGAAAGTTAAAAAGACGTTTTGTTAAAGTCATATGTTGGAGAGGGGCTGGGATAGAGCTTCTGACACAGGTCTTGGTGGAAAGCTGTTGTCACTAGTGAGGAGAGATGCGTGCCCAATAACTACTTCACTCATTGGTAACATTACTTACCTGAACAACTGGCATGTGTGGGTGGCTTCAGGCAGTACCTGGGGAACCGAGTCAATTTATTCCTTCTCTTAGGTAAACAGAAAACTCCATATCCAATCACAGTACACATTTTAAGATTTTATTTTTATTATTTTCAATTATGTGTGAATGCAGGTGCCTATGAAGGCCAAAGGCACTGTACCTCCCTGGACCTGGAATTATAGGCAGTTGTGAACCACTTAATACGGGTGTTAGGAACCGAACTTGGAGCATGTGCTCTTAGCAACTGAGTCAACTCTTGAGCTCCTGTTGTGCATTTTTAATAGTCAGCTGCAACTACATGGCAAGTGTTCCTTTTGCAAATCCACATATACCACTCAAAAAATATTTGTGAATAAGAAGAAGAATATAAGCCCAAATCCAAATCAAAGTTTTGTCCTACAATATTCCTCCTGTAACCCAGGTCCTCACCCCAGAAATTAATCTCCTTTCTGAATTTTACATCTAATACTCTTAGGTTTTACTTCAGTCATTGTGTGTGTGTGCTTGTATGTGTATTGTTCAATTCTATTTCTTCCTGTCTTATAGCCACAGCGCTATATTCTATGAACAGTTGAAGGAGTTTTTACATTACATGTTTAGAATTTATCTGATGATTCCATACAGCTGCATTCTCCTTGCTTATAATTGTCCATTTAAAGACTGTTTTTTAAAGGGTTTTTTATTTTATTTTCTGGTTGATAAACTTAGGCAGCTTCCTACTTTTGCCACCATGTTTAATATTTCTGTGAAAACCCATGTATTTGTCTTCTGGCACATATATGCAAAGGAGTCTGTTAATTAGTAAGAGTGAAACTATTTAATCAAGTATTCATGTTTATAAAACAGATGAAGTCATTTTGCAAAGTGCTCGTTTTTAATTACACAAGACCCCGCATAAAGAGAAAGGCCTATCAATTGTGCCTCATGAACAACACATACCATAAAACTTTGCAACGTTTGTCCAAATAGTAACAGAAAATAGTATTGCACTGTAAAAATATGCACCAGAATTTTTATGACTTCTGATGTGGACATGGACTATTGTACTACTGTGAGTATGTAGTTACTGTACATGTTTCCTTCCCAGGAAAATATGTCTTCATAATTTCTGGACATTTTTCTTCTTGGCATGTGGGAATCCATAGTTCTGAACACTGTGACTTTTAACATTGTTGTCTGGCCTTTCAGAGCCTGCCCATGTACTTTCATGAACAGAAGTTACTAATGCAAATGGGAAAATCCAATCCACCTCTCCATTTGTGGTGGGTATATTTTGTGCTTAAAAATTATTTATTATCATTTGGTCATGAATGTGAAAGGGCACACTGAAACAGCGTTAGGAGACACAGAAGGTCACTCTGTCTGTAAGCCACCTGGAGTTGATTTTCTGAGATAGTGAGGTTAGAATCAAGTTTCATTGTTTTGCATAAAAACAAGAATTGGCTCTTAGTTGGTGTATTAATCAATCTTTACCAGGCCTATCTACAGTGCCCACCCTGTCAGAAGTCAAGCAATGGTTTCCAGGGTGTCAGTTGCTGGATCTCCATATCACTGTGTAAGCTATTTCACACTGTTTTTCTAGACCCTCAAAAAGGCGGGGGGGGGGGCTCAATTATAACACTTTTTCATGAAAAGAAATCGATTAGAGTACAAGTTACAAACTCCACTTTGTTCTTCAGAAACATCAGTTATATAACACCTGGGTTACAGTAAAAATCCTTATACAGGTTCAGTGATAAGAGGAATTTTGGAGTGTTTTCATCATAAAATAAGGTAATTATACACGTATTTGCCCAGGCAGTAACTATTGTAATACACAGATGTTATTTTGATGTGATTTGGTCAGCCCAACTTTTTGATGAGACAGCCCATTAGAAACTGAGCAATGACTGAGAAATGACAAAATTGCCAACTTTTGCCATAAATCAAACTGTTAACGTTTAAGAAAACCCCACTGAAGTTAGAAAACGTTTAAGAAAACCCCACTGAAGTTAGAAAACATTTAAGAAAACCCCACTGAAGTTAGAAATCAGCTATGAATATTTTCTATCTGTATTTACCTTTCTGCGTCTGTCTATACCCACAGATTTTTTTTGTTCTATTTTAAGGTTTGCAAGTATTTCCAAAAAAGATAGTTCATGAAATTTTCTTACCAAAATATATATTTCAGATCCTATAATTTTTATGTGATTATTTTGATTACAATCAAATTCTGGGTTAGGTTCTCCCCTTGGGCAGTATTTCTCATTTCTTGACAATGCTGTCTCCTCCCCCCCCCATCCATTCCTCTTCCCTTTCTCTGTCTCTCTCTCTCTCTTCTTTCTCTCTCTTGCCATGTCTAATAGCTGGTGCTTACAGGAAAATGTTCACAACTTGCTAACCACAGCCTCTTTTCCCTTTGCTTGATACTAAGGCCGTTTTTTTAAAATATTCATTACCCAATGAGTGCTGTAATATTTTATTCCTCTAATGGGCAAAATGTGTTCTTTCCCTAGTTTGCGCAGAGAATTTATTAATATTGAAGTTGATTTTCATTATCTTATTGCAAGATCAACCTTCATTAATCACTTCTAAGTTTGGGGTAACAGTGGTTGGTTTCCAACTCTCAAAGCACAACAGCTTTCTTGCATAAATGTGAGTTATTATTGATGAAATATAGTTTTACTATTTTGCTGGATCCTCTTCACTGGTGTTTTTAAGGTTTTTGTCTCTGTGTTCATAAGAGAGATGTGAGCATAACCTTTATTTCTATGCTGTGTCATACTTTTAGGACCATAATCACCACCAGCCCCAAAAGAGCAATTCAGGAACTTGGTTTCTGTGTCTATTCTTTGAGGCAGATGTGGATTCTGTCCAGGAATCCTTTAGAGCTTAGGTTGAAATTCTTTCTTCCTTGCCTTTAGAAAATTGCACTCATAGGTGGATCTGACTTTTTTCCACCAGGGGATTTTGAATTCTCCTCATGGTGGAGGTGCTGTTTGGACTATTTAGGTTTGCTAATTTTAATGTTTTGATTTTCTGAGATTTTATCCAGTTTATCTAATGTTCCCATGAAGTTTTAATATGATTCTTTTAATAATTTAATCTCAACGGTGTATAAATCTGTGTTCCATTCACTCCTAATATTAATCTTGTCTTCTGAGTCTTTATTGCTGTCCATTAATTCTTCTATTCTTTTCCTGTAACCATTGAATAAGGGCTTTGCTCTTTGATATTGAGTCTCTCATTATCCCTAGTATATGCATCAAAGGCTTTAAATTTCTTTGGATTTACTGCTTTTGATATACCTCATAACTTTTTATATGAGTATTGCGGTCACTATGTATTTAATTTTAAATATCTTCTAATTTTCTTTTTAATTTTTCTTTGCTTGTATATTGTTTAAAGGCAATATCAAAATACTAAAATATGAGTTTTCCAGGACTAGTTGTGTGTGTGTGTGTGTGTGTGTGTGTGTGTATGTGTGTGTGTGTGTGTGTGTGTGTATGTGTGTGTGTGTTCATCAAACACATTTAAACGTGTTCAAAAGCCTGCTCAGAAGCACCGTGATTCTATTTGAGGGTAACATTGCAGCCTAGAAATGGATCTGTCTCAGAAAACACTCAGCTCACTTTTACAGTTTTATCCTTTGCTTCCTTTTGCTTGCTGTGGCTTCAAGTGTTCTCTTTTAACTTTTAAGATAGAGCATTTATTTACTTACAAAATTAGCAATAAAATTATTGTTGTTGAGCTGAGGAGATTGCCCAGTGGGTAGAGCAGTAGGACCCTGAATTCAAATCCCTAGCACCCATGTAAGAACAAGACCATTATGGCGAGCATACTCAGGAGGCAGAAATAGGGGAGTCCCCAGTCCAAGATGGCTAGTTAAACTAGCTGGAATTGGGGGGATCTGTCTGTAGCAAGAGACCTGGTATCAGTAAATAGAAGAGAGTGCACTCCAGGAAGACATTGACTATCAATTTTGGGTTTCTGTAGTATGAGGTTTCTGGCCCGGACTTTCGGGCCTAACCTCAAGGTTTAGGACCCACAGACCCACAGACCCACAGACCCGCAGACCCGCAGACCCGCAGACCCGCAGACCCGCAGTCCCGCAGTCCCGCAGTCCTACAGAGACACACAGATGCTTCCAATAGTTTTTGGCTGATCGGCCTCAGGCCCAGGCATATCACTTGCTAGCTCTCTACCCTTCATCTAACCCATGTCTCTTGTTCAGCCATGCAGCTCGGTACCTTTCCTTAGAGCAGCATAGTTGTCCTCTGCTTCCTCCAGCTTCTCTCTGGTGCTCTGTCTGGCATTCTCCTCTGGCATTCTGTTCTCAGAGATTTTCTTAGTCTGGTAGCCCCGCCTACACTTCCTGCCTGCCTTTGGCCAATCAGCTCTTTTTATTAAACCAGTGTTTGAGACAATTATTTACCATAAAACAACACAATACCCCTACAGGTTTCCACACACATGTGAGTATGAACATAGAAGGATACTTGTGAACATTCACACCATACACACACACAAACAAAACCAAAAATAATTATAGATTTGAACTTTTTCTACTTCATTTATAGTCAGTGCTACTTACTTCCTTGTAACTTCTGTTTATCTGTATTCCATAGTCTCATAGGGTATGTTTTAACTTTATTCAATTCAAAAATACTTTCAAATTATCCTTAAGACTTCCTCACTGAGCCACGGACTTTGGGAAACCTGTTGTCTAGTTACCAGGCATCTTCCAAGTATTTTCCTGCCATTAATTCATAATGTTCATTATGGCTAGAGAATAGGTCTGGTCTTTTATCAGTTCGTCCCGATTTGTTAGTCTTTGTTTATGACATACAACATGTCCTCTTGGTGACTGTTCCTGTGTCCTTGGAGTGAATGTGCGTTGGCACTTAGTGCGTGAGGTGTGCTGTGTGTTAATTTGGTCAGGTTGATTGATGGCTCTTCTGTGCCTCTGCTCTTTCTGATTCTCTGTCTTCTCGGGCTATTGATTACTGGCACGGAGTGCTGATATCCCAGCTGTCGTCGAGAACCTGTGCATCTCTAAAAATACCTCAGTTTCCTTTCGTGTGTACTACATTTTAGGATTGTTGAATCTTTTTTGAGAATTAGCTCTATGATCATTCTACAGTGTTCTTCTTGTTTCTGGTAAGTTACCCCATCAGCACAGGATTTCGTGCGACATTCACTAAATCGGGCTTGCTTTCTTTGTGTGAGTCGTGAGCGTTGGTGACAGGTGCCTTTCTCCACAGAGTCATCTATCTCCTCAGCCTCTTAGCTCTATCTTAATGTGTAGTTCCCGGACTCTGTGGAATGAGATAAAACCTGAAGAACGAAAGCTGCTCCACTGGGGGAAGAAAAGAAGGGAAAGGGGAGGGAGGGGGAGGAAAGAGGAGGTAAAGAACGGGAAGGGAGGAAGGAAAAGAGATGCCGAGGAGAAAGGGCAGTGTTAAGGGAGGTCAGGAAATGGCGTTATTCTTAGCGGATGCCGATAGCCGCTGAGGAAAGGTGTAGGGGACTGCAAGCTGGGGACAGATCCTGAAGAGCCCTGTGCAGTGATGGAAAAGGAAATGGAAGAAGTCAACAACCATCAGAAAATGCTGAGTGGCTTTCAGGAAAGCCCAAGGGGCAGCTGCTGGGGGAACCAGGAGATGCAGCCAGTACCAGCACAGAGAGAGCTGTGTCTGAGGACCCTGCTGCCCAGGCTTGATCTCTCCTCTGTTTTCTGGGCTTCAGAAACAGAGAGGTGATGTTGTGCCTGCTGACTGGGTAAGCACACCCGGAGGACTTTAGATGAGGAACTTGGGGCTGCCTCCAGGCTCACCCATTACCCCAAGCTTCTCTTTTATATTTCATTCACTTGGGTGAATATGAACGTCTAAAACAAAAGCCTCCATTTCTGAGGCTTGAAGACAAAAGTCACACTATCACAGAGTTCATTTTAATTATAAAATTAATATAAATTTAAAAAAGAATTATGAAGACCCAAAACTACAGTGAATGAACATAATCTGTTCCCAATCCCTACCTTTTTCGTTTCCAAGAGGAATTTAGGGGAAAAAAAAATACCTACAGATGATTTTGTAGCTACAAGCAAATCCTTTACTTTTCCAGAAGCAAAATTAAACAAGTTCTTTTCCAATTGCTTTTCCTTAATAAAATACTGTGGGATAATTCTAGATCATCCTGGGGAGACTTGTCTCATTTTATCCAGAAAAACTGTTCACATTTTGTTTTATCGATTCATTATATTTTATCTTAAACAGTCCCTATCAATCTCTTATCCTTTGCATTTCCCTCTCTTTCCAAGAACCCTTCCAGTAGTGAACATTGCTTTAAACTTTCTCTTGCTAAAGAGCTCCATAAAATAAATTCTTTGTAATAAATATACATTTATAAGATATTGACAGGTGTCATCAAATCATGCCCCGTCCCCCCCCCCCCCCAACCCAACCTTTTCTGTTATTTCTGCCCTGGGAGAGCTCAACACCTCTTTCCTGTGTAGGCCAACCACTCCTGGAATGCTATCTTATCTGCCTTGCCCTGATTCTACAATTGCTGACCAAGTCCTTTGTCATGTGACTTGAATCACCGCAAAGAGAAGGTAACTGAAGTTGTCTCCTTGGAAACCAGCACACTGGGACATGTCCAAAGTGGCCTGAGGATCCCAGTGATGTCACCATGCCTCTGGTCAGACTGCTGACGCAGCTGGACAGACCCCTCCTGGGAGGACCAGGGACTCCTGTTACTCTCAGGCAGCTGTCCCTGGGATCCCTGTGCAAGCAGAGATCTAAGACCCTGGCTCTCTCCCCATCTCTCTTAGCCACTCGCCAAACATCTTCGTTCTTCCTGCTTGAGCAGACTCACCAGACCATCTTCTCTGTTCCTTACTGTTGCTGACCAGCAGAAGGGCTTCCCTAGCTCGGTAGTTCCAATGTCCCTGAGACCACAGGACATGGTTTATTAATAAGAATAGGTGTTCTAAGCTAACATCTGGACCCACACCTTCTCTCTGACCCTCTTCTTCCTCCTGACCACACTCAGGAGGGGACCAGAGCCTCGGCTCTCTGTGCCCCCCCCCTTACACACACACACACACACACACACACACACACACACACACACACACACACTGTCTCACATCTCTTGCCCTCTGTCCTTCTACAGCCCTGTGGTTTCCCTTACTTCTGCAGCAGACTAACAAGAACCACTAAAGGTGGAGGGGAGACAGAGAAGGAGCATCCCTAATGTTTAAGAATCTCTTGCCCTTGTGACCCTCTTCATCTTCACCCCATCACTGGCTGCCTCCCAGCCCAGGCTTTCCTCCATTCCCTTCCTAAACTCATACACACACACACACACACCCCTCCCCAACCCTTGCTACAGAGTGGTGTCTTTCTTATCTACTTTTAGAAGCAGGAGCTAAGAGAGGTGCTTCGGTGCAAATATATTTCACTCAAATAATAAAAATGGATTCAGAGATAGGAAAAGGAGGGACTCCATAAATAGTTTTCTGTAGCCTGGTTCTGAAAACAGTAATAAGAAATCTCCCCCTGCAGGCATTTTGTGGTTACTGCAAAGTAAACAGAGGAAATGCCCAGTAAACTCTTTGCTGATTCATCCAGTGTTTCCATTGACTTAAAACAAACCTGTTTCCTCCTGGCATCCAGCACCTTTTATCCCCTAGGGAGATGAGTAACAGACAGAAACTCCCTCCCCCAGTCCCTCAGGCCACCTCAAGTTTAACAACAGTGATAAAGGTACCTTTTTTTTTGAAAGAGTTTAAAATTATCCCGAGGTTTTTTATTCCTGTTTCCATAAATTCACAAGCAAAAGAACATGTTTCAAATAGGGAAATTGTTAATTCCTCCAAACTCAGAGGTGGGAAGTGGGAAAGCACATGACATTCGTAAAAATCAGTTGTCACCAAGCCCTGGCTGACCTTGGGGACAAACACAGGATCGATAAATGCGTAAAAGACCAGCCGCCTGACCTGGCTGGGATCCAGAACTCAACATCTTATTTGTCTCCCCCCCCCCCACCCCCACACCTCCCCCCAAAGCTGCCCTGATCTTACTTACACCTATTTGTATTTTAAGGCCTGAAGCAAAATATTTAAATATTTGGCTCCAAATAAGAAAGAAGGCTTGCTAGAGAATCACATGAAATTAAATAAAACCATGCATGACGGGGAACTGGCCCAACTGCTACCAGGCAAAACCCTCTGGTCCTCTTGAACACCCTGAGGTCTAAATATTTGCCTGTCCAGTTAAGGCTGGAGGGGGACAGGAAGTGCAGGCTATGGTCATCCCAGGGGAGATGGGGCGGGGACTAACTCTCTCACAACAGAGCATTGTTCCTCCTTCAGGCTGGTTGCTATGCAGTTCCATATATTATGAGTCTGAAGGTTGAAAAGGCTTTCAATTCTGTTAACCTGTTTTCAAACCACTAATTATTCCCTGCTGTTTTGAGGTGTTAAATACATAAACACATGGGCTACTCAGCTTAAGAAATTAGGGGTTTGTACCTCTCCAGATGAGCCAGTGTGAAAGATAGTTCAATATAACTCATACAGGAGCCTTAGTTCTACAAAAGCCAGGGCCTCACATTAGTCATGACAGAGGCCACTAGGCCTAGGCTACCAGGTTGTCACCCTAGAATTTCTGAGCACATGCAGCTCTTAGCAAGCATGTCTGCTCCTTGTAAAGTACTGGGTGTTAGAGCTTGAGGTTTTCCTTTAATAAGGCTCATCCAGTTGCCTTCCATATAGGTGACCTCTGTCATGTGACAGCCTATTTGAGCAATAACCGCCCATATTTTGTCTTTTCTTCATTCATTTGGCTCCCTGGACATCTTCATCTCCAGACTTAGTGTTATGGGCATTCAATGTGAGAGGCAAAGTTCTCCAAAAGGCACTAAGATATAGGTTGTTTAACACTAAGAGTCAACATTTCATTGTGTGTGTGTGTGTTTTCTGACCCAGGGTGACTCTGAGACTAAGAACTCACTCCTTGAGCTAGACTGACTGGGTAGATGGTAAGCCCCATAGAGTCACTTGTTTCTACTTCCCCAGTCCTAGGATTAAAGATTAAAGACAGTATCAAAATCCAGTTTTTATACAGCTGGAACTGAGGTTTTCATGCTTACACAGCTCTTCCCAGCCCCTAAAAGCAAGCACTTTTAAATTAACTTCAGGATGGCACCAGAACCTGGTCAATGTGCAAGGTAAGGTCCAGCAAGCTAAAACAAGCACTCTGGTTGCCTCTCAGCACTGTGAGATAGGACTGGCCCTACAGTGCAGTCTTCAGAGGCTGGTGGCGTTGTGGGGAGAAGGGACGGTATCAGCAATGGTATCGGATGGGAGCCCTATAGAGCAGCAAGGGCCATGACAGTCAAGATCAGGATACTAGACATCACAGTCCTTCTCACCAGCCAGAAAGGCATGGGAAACGAGCATAGAGAGCCAACAATGTAGGAGCCAAGACTCTGGAGTAAAGGCACCTGGACCAAGGATCATAGCAACAGGGCCAGTTTCACAGCTGAACTGAGGTGAAGGAGCGGAGAGTGAACCAAGAGGAGAAAGTGAAGGAGTTGAGAGACAGCAGCCCTCCTCACCACACATCTGTGGAAAAGAGAGGCCAGGGAACTTCTGATTTGTTCAGAGCCTCCTGCCTAAGGAGGACACAGGCACATCTCTCCAGTGTCCCTCTGCTCCCAAACAAAAAAGAGGAGGCCGTGCCACACTCATAGGTTCACTTGCACAAACCAGAACGAGATTCAATGGGTCTGTTCCCTGAAACATCAAAACGCATCCCAGAAGCACATGCAAGATACACCTTGTGTCCATCAGGAAACTTAAAAGCCAAACTCTAAAAAGAAAAAGAGCAATGTTAACAAAAGGAAACTAGACCCAATAATTTTGTAAACTGAAAGTACAACTTGTAATAAAAAAGAAACAAAAAGCCTCCTTAGCACACTTACTAAAGCATTAATAGAAAAAGAATGAGATATCACTTCACCACCTCACCACCTCTGTGATGACCTTTGTGATGGCTTGTCCTTGCTGTCGACCTGAATGCATTTGGACTTACCTAGGAGGTGTGTCTGTAAGGGTGTTTCCAGAGAGGTTCACTGGGGAGGAAAGATGTACCACTCTAGTTGTGGGTAGCATCACCCCTATGGGATGAAGGAAAAGGAGGAAAGTGTGGGGGGATCCCCTGCTCTCGGTCTTATGTTTCACTGAGATACGATGTAGGGAGGAAGGACAGTCTTCTGCCACTGTGCCTCCTCTATGCTGAGCTGTACCCATGTATATGGCTGGTTAAAAGATAAAAGGGTGCTGATAGGGAGAAGGAGTGGAATAGGTCCTCAAAAAGTATTGTCATTTAAAATAAAGAATTCCCCCAAATTCCACTTCTAGGCATATACTCCAAAGAATTAAAAGTAAAGATTCAAAAAGGATAATTATACTTTAACTCATCATTACTCATTACTGACAGGCAGAGAGAAGGAAGCAGATAAACATCTATTAACAGGTCTGTGTGTGTATGTGTGTGTGTGTGTGTGTGTGTGTGTGTGTGTGTGTGTGTGTGTGTGCGTGTGTAAAATGTATGTCCATGATGTAGAACGTAATTCAACCATTTAAAAAGTTGAAATAGTTTTGGGATGTGTCACAAAGTGGATGGACTTTGAAAATAACATGTCAAATGAAATAAGCTTGATAGGAAAGGGCACGTAATTTTATGATTCCACTTAATGAAGAACACAGAGGAGCAAGTTCACAGAAGTAGAGAGCAGAGCAGGGCCAGGGGAGGACAATCAAGAGACACTGCATAAGGGACACAGGTTCAGTCTGGAATGGAAGCAACGTTCTGGAAACAGTGGCGATGGTTATTGCATGGAAATACGTCACTATTTACTCCTAAAGTGGCCGCCATGGAAATTGTCATGTCAAGTGTATTTTATCATGATAGCACTGATATGGGACCATGCACTATAAATCTGTGGGTCCTGCCTTCTCTCAGACACCTTCTCCTGGCCTCCTGGCTCCAGATTTTCTCTGCTGCTTCCTGCCCCCACCCCATGCCATTGTTGGAAGTGCAGCTCTCAGGAGTAAAGTAAGAGAGGCACAAGGAGGTCATGGAGACTGGAGAGTGTCCTTTCAAGCAGGCCCGCACCTCAGTGTGTAGAATGAGTAGGGGTGGTATGGTTAGGTGGGGTGGTTTACGGCAATCTCTTCTATATCCTAGAAGCAGCATTTAAAGGCCAGGTTGATCTACAGTCTGAACACTTGGCTTGGTTTTGTAAGAAATCAGACCCTGGTCACTCTCATTTAGTGCCTTAAAGATAGATTACTGGTGATCACCAATTTACAACAAGTTTTTTCTCCAACAAAACCATCATGGAGAGACAACTGAAGAAGAATGTCTGATGCTTACAGAAGAGAAAAATGGAAGCAACACACACACACACACACACACACACACACACACACACACACACACACAGAGTACTCAATCCATCAGTCCCGCCCTTGTGGCTTGTTATTCACAGAAGCCTGTGTGACTTCATTTAACATTTTTTTCTTAAAGAATTTAGTTATGTCTTCATAATCACTCACTCAGCACCCAAATGTCATTGAAGATGTGTACAGAGGCTCGGTGAAATGTTCTCTAACAGTAAAGCCTATTTTCTCAGTCCCACAGCATTAAGTATATTGTTCTCCCCCATTATCTTCTTTCTATATATTTTTATTTGTCACTCTCAGTGATTAGTCTAGACCTTTCCAGAAAGAAAGGAAGGAAGGAAGGAAGGAAGGAAGGAAGGAAGGAAGGAAGGAAGGAAGGAAGGAAGGAAGGAAGGAAGGAAGGGAGAGAGAGAGAGAGAGAGAGAGAGAGAGAGAGAGAGAGAGAGAGAGAGAGAGAGAGAGAGAGAGAGAGAAAGAAAGAAAGAAAGAAAGAAAGAAAGAAAGAAAGAAAGAAAGAAAGAAAGAAAGAAAGAAAGAAAGAAAGAAAGAAAGAAAGAAAGAAAGAGAAGACAGGGAAGAAAATATTCATATAGCAGCCACCTCCCACAAAGATGAAAATGGTCCTCTCAGGAGTGGAAGAGATTCTGAAGTAGGCAATGTCAGAGAAACAGCAGCACAGGTCTCTGATGAACCCAAGTGTCATGGTCCAGGTCTTTGTTTGTGTCTGGTGTCCGTGCGCATTAGCTGTTGACCTCACTGGAGAGGCAGAGGGATGCTTCCTCTTCATGAGAGGTGACAGTCAGGTGCTAGGGAGTTGAGCATGTTTCCAGGCTCTCCTTCCTCACAACTCTTCTACCCTCCCCTCCATCAGCACCAAGTCCCAGAGCCTCTTCCTGTTTGTCCCAGTTTGTGTCATATTTTTCCTTGCTAACACACTCCACCTCTGATCAAACTCCTGGGCTGTCTCCCAGAGGTTTGGATGTCACTAGTTGGTGACAGTATTTGTGGCAATGGTAGAAAAAGATAAAAGGAGGGACCTAGCTAGAGGAATTAAGTCACTGGGGTCATGTTCTTGGGGACTACATCTTGTCTCTTTATCAACTTCCTCACCACCATGAGGTGAAGGGCTATGCCTTCCATGCCCTTCCTTCATCCCCACCAGCCCAGAAACAATAGTCAGCTGACCATGGACCTGCAACTCTGAAGCAGTGAGTTAAGTAAGTTCTCTTAGGATTTATCACAGTGAGGAGAAATTAGTAAAAATCATGTCACTCATACTCTCTGGCTAAACATCTCCAAGTCTTGCATTCCATCCATACGCAGGCTCTATTCTCTACACCATCTCTTCTCCTAGAGGAAACTAGGCTCGCTCTTGCTCTTGGGGTGGATCTCCAAACCCATCCCCAATCTCTGCCTTCCACCCTCCCATTTGCTTGCCTGTTCTCACATGCATCCCCTTAGGTCTTCTTCTGTACTGTTAGCCCCCCTGAAGCAGCTCTTCTTGAAGAGAAGCTCTGTCACAGCTGCTCTTGATAAACACAGATCGATTGAGTGGATACCACTGCTGCTTGCACGTGACAGACTGGCTGTTCTTAGCGATATCAGTGCCAGTTGTCTAGATCCAGTAGGCAAGAAATGTTTTCAGCCACCTTTTGCCCTACTTGGGGACTCTGCAGTTAGAATTATCCCTGCCACATGAATGTCATGAACACGTTCTTGTATGCTTGGCCATCCTGAGATGGTAGAGTCCAGGGTGAGGCATTATGGTGGGCATGCTTTTACCTCTTCCAAGTACAGTACAGAACCTACTTCACTTCCTGTGTCCCTGGGTAAGGACAATGTTGTTTTCAGACAACCCCAGGCATGTGCTGAGGAAAGAACCTGAATTTACAGAGGGGCTATCAAAGTCCAAGAGCCAAGAACAGAGGCTGATAGAGGAGCCTCCAGGATGATGTCTGGGACCTGGGAACTCAACATCCCCAAACCTGCTGCTGGGGAAGGAGATGAGCTCTGGAAAGACCACACACACACGCACACACACACGCACACGCACACGCACACGCACACGCACACGCACGCACGCAGGCACGCACGCACGCACGCGCCTTGCATATTCTCAGTATTCCTGGACCAGAGCTAGGAAAGTGCTCTGTGGCCACCACAAAGCAAAAAGAGGCAAGACATCCTACCTATTCTCTGGCAGCAAAACTTAGTGTTGAGTGGCTCCTCAGATTCTGAGCTGACTTTACAAACAGGAAAACTCATCCAAGAGCATTAACTGAAACATTATGAACAATTCTAGAAAGCTATGAGAGAAGTTACGCTCATCAGTAGGATGTGAGTGTGTGCGTGTATGCATAAGCAGGCCTACGTGTGTGTGCATGCATAGGTGTGTGTATATTATATCTTTCCATCATTATTAGGTAAACTCAAAAGCCCACACAGCAGAGAGTAGTTTCCTAACACAATAAAAACACAGCACATCTGGTAACTTTTCCAAGTCCTCCTATTAATAAATGGCACTCTCAGGCGGATGGATAATGGATGCAATGCTACATGAAGCATCCTTTCCTAGGTGTCAACCAGTCCCTCTCTTTCTAATTACAACTAATTTATCACTCCTACGTGTATATACTTGTACTTTGTCTTTCTTAATTGCTTTAGTAAATGGCTTACCTTCCATCAATTTTCTCATTTCGGGATTAGTTAGATATGCTTTAGTTTGCCACCTTTATCCCAATCCCGTCATTTTTCTGATCTTCTCATTCCTTAGTTTCTCTTTTAATAATTAATTTTATCCTGTTGCTTCCTTTAAATAATCAGTAGCAGTTCCTCGAATTCATTATCATTCAGTTACTTCTAATTGTTTTTAGGCTGGTTCAGGTAACTGGACAGAAAGCATCACGCATCTCTGAATAGAGCTTAGGGTGAGCCTGGTGTTGCAGGATGCTGCAGTCTTCCTGTTCATGAGCAAGACTGTAGCTCATCTTTCTCCATTCACCAGTGAGACCTTAAGAGATCATTCATTCATTTTAATTTTCCAATGAGAGTTTTCTTTCTTTACTTATGACTATTTTTCTCATTGAGAGCTGGAACTCTAGGTAGATTCATTTGCCCAGTCTTCTCATGGCAAAGAGTTCTCTCCTAGAATATGGAGTTTGGTGCCTCTATTGACTTGTATTTTCAATAATTATAATATTTTTTTTTACCATTTTAGGTCTATTTATATGGCCAGGGGAACAAATTATTAATACTATATTTGAATTCACATTTTCATATTCTATGTATTTGTATATATTTACTATGCAACATTTGTCTCAGATATATTCAAAATAATAAAAACAGGTTGTTTATTCTTGGTTTGTCTTTAGAACACATCTGGTTTTTCTTCCTCTAAATTGAAAGTGTTGGTTTTTTTCGTAACAGATGCATAACTTTTTTGTATTTATTTTTCTTATTTATCTGTTCATTTATTTTTAAAACCTCATGTGTATGAATGTTTGCTACATGTATGCAAATGTGCTACATGTGTGGCCAGCAGAGGGAAATACAGCTTCTGAAACTAAAGTTACAGAAAGTGGAGAACTCCCAAAATAGGTGCTGGAAATATCGAGAGGCAAATGCTCTTAACCACTATGCGTCTTTCAGAAACTGGGGTTTTCCTTCTCTTCTCCAGCACTCATTTCCAGTGCCTATGGGATGGTGATGTTTTACTGTAGTCACATATCTAAGTATATTTTCATGTTTTCCAGTGCCTTCTTTATGCCAATATATACGACTTCGTTTAAATTTTGTTAGTAATTGATTTGAGACTTTAGTGACATGTATTGAAACCTGGCTTCATTTATCAACATTAAAATAAATCCCCTCTTGATCTGCAGTACTGAGGGTCTTCCAGCCATGCTTTCTCCACATCCTCCTGATCTGCTTTCAGGCTGGGTTGAGATGCTGAGGCCACTGCCCTAAGATTTGCAATGACATCATTGTGTTTGCCTATTATGTCATTTTCCTTTCGAGAACCACAGCATTTAAACTGGGTTTACAACTCCATTAGAGCTGTTAATATTTGGCTTTATGTTTTTAAAGCCTTGGATATTATTTCCCATCCCTTTCTGCTGTGACTTACACTGTTTAGGAGAGTTGTTTTGTTCTGAACATTACTTATTAAATGAGATTACCTCTTGGAGTCAAATTTCCAGAATTGTTTACTCTGTAAATATTTATTGAATCAATAATTAATTTATCCACCTCAAGAGTTCATACATATTTAAGCACTTTTCATACATAAACAGTATATCTGGGATTAACATTTGGGGCCCAGATGCCATTTTTTCTAGAAATAGAGAGTGTTCTCTCTATTGTGGGCTGGTGTCTAATTGCAATGAGACACCCCAGGGCAACCCTGTTCTTTTGTGTGAAGAGACAGTTGTTGCTTCCTTTGTTGGAAAACAAATTCCCTCAATCCAACCTCTTCTTCTACCCTCTCCCTTTCTCCCCCTCTCCCTCCCCTTCTCTCTTAATATTTATGAAATCTGTCTCACATAGCAAATTTGTTGACTTGATCATTTCTTTAGACCATCACTGTTCCCAGATTCTTTATTATATGCACAGGAATAATTTTGTCCACCAGAGCTATAATCCTAGCTACTTGGAGAGGCAGGAGGATCGCAAGTTCAAGACCTGCCTTCATGCAGAATAAGTTCAAGTCCATCTTGGCCAAGTTAGCAAGAACCTGTCAAGAAAAAGAGAGAAGAGAAGACAGGGGAAGGGAGGGGAGGGAAGGGGAGGGGAGTGGATGGGAGGGGAGGCGAGAAGGAGGAGAGGGGAAGGAAGGAGGGGAGGGGAAGAGAGGAGAAGGGGAGGAGGGGAGTAAGAGGGGGAGGGAGGAGAGGAGGATGAGGATGAGGACGAAGAAGAAGTTGTTCAAGGAAGAGAGATGGAGATACACCTTGGTGGTAGAGCACTTCCTTCTTGTTGCCAAGGCCCCAACTCCTGTTTACCATGCTCCTTCTAAACAAAACCAAGTTCTTAGTCCTCTTTTGCAACATATGACATTTTCATGGATTTTCTGCAACACTAAAGTGATATCCCACATGCTCATGTTTTATGTGTATAGATGTTCTGTCTATATGTCTGTGTACCACTTACATAGCTAGAAGAAAAAAATCTAGACTCCCTTGAATTGTAGTTACAGATGGTGTCATGTGGGTATTGAATTTAATCTTTTCCTCTGAAAAAGTGACCAGTGCTTTTAATCATTGAACCCAACGTTTTGTTTATTTTTATTTGTGTGTGTGTGTGTGTGTGTGTGTGTGTGTGTGTGTGTGTGTGTGTGTATTCCTGCTTTTCTGTGTACCGTGTGTGTGCAGTACCCATTGTGGCCAGAAGAGGGCATCAAATCAATTGAAATTAGAGTTATTGGCAGCTGTGAGCCACCATATGGATCCTGGGAACCAAACCTGGGTCCTCTGGAAAAGCAGCCAGTGTTCTTAATCACCAGGTCATCTTCTCAGTTCCTCAGAAAATGATTGTAATCTTCATTACACACTACTCAGACCTTCCTTAATTTTTTTTATATTTGATCACTGTATAATTTTCTTGTCTTTTACTACTTTATGTGTAGCTGTGTGCAACCCGTGTTCCTATATTCAAAGGGTAAATAGATGAAGATACTAGGTGACTGCCTTCATTACTCTACACCTTTTGTAGGTTCTCTCACTAAATCTGAAACTCTCCATTTTGCCTAAGCTAGCTGGCTAATGAGCTTCCAAGATCTGCCAGTCTCTGTCCTCCTGTGCTGAAATTACAGACATGCACACCTACCACATCTGGGTTTTACGTGGGTGCCAGAGAAACACACTCAAGTCTTTTTGCTTGTAGAACAAGTGCTCTTCCCTGCTGAACCATTTCCCCAGATTATGTTGTTTTATTCATCTCACAGCTATAGAGACCATACATGTTTCTTCATTTAGTGAACTACACCTTATTTTCAGTGCAGAATTCCAACACTGACCTCACACCATCAGACAGCTGCATAACCACTTGAATAAGAGCATCCTCTCTGGTAATAATGACCATGTGGTCTCACAGAACTACTTTAGTCTGCTTCTTCTATCCCCTGAGACTAGAGCCCTTCAGTCTGGAGGAGTTCCCCTCCCACAACCATTCTGATGCTTGAGAGAGCTTTCTAGGACTGTGGTGGCAGGCTGTATTAGCAGGGCAATGTTGTGAATTCCTCAATAGCCTTGGCCCTTGGAGTCAGGTTCTCCAGGCCACATTAATCCTATTTTAACCAAGTTATGTCCTTACTTCACTCTTATTCCTGGTTGGTTTTTTTTTTTTTTTGAAAAATTTTGTTAAGGACAGGTTCTCTGTCTAGTGTGGGGATATAATAAAACAGTTGGAGATATCAGAGGGATTTACCCACAGTCAGTCTAGGAGGATCAGAGAGTGGTGATTCACACCTTTAATCCCAGCACAAGAGATATCCTGGGATGGTGACCTACGCCCTTAATTTAATCAGAGTTCAAGATCATTTTAGTTTACAGAAGGAGTTCCAGGCTCCCAGGCAGGCAGTGGTGGGGCCTTATCAAAGAGAGTATTTAAGGCAGGCGTAGAAAGACAGAAAGGCAAAAGAAGCTGTGGCGCACACTGTTAGTCCCAGAACTTGGGAAGCAGAGACAAGAGGATCTCTGTGAGTTCAAAGCCAGCCTGGTCTTCAAAGCCAGTTTCATGACAGCCAGGACTGTTAGACAGAAAACTCTGTCTGGAAAAAAACAAACAGTCTAGGCTACTTTGGTGTGTCTGTGCTGTCATGGTGCATGATTTCTAGCCAGCCTGCATGGGCTGCTTAGCCTCTGCTCAGGCACTTAATGCCTGGTTACTTCTCACTATGGTCTCACCCAGAGCACAGAAGACAAGGTGTCACATAAAGGTTCTGAAAAACACAACTGACTTCGAAAGTAAACAGCTGGAAATCTTTCTTCTCTTCCAGTTAAATTCAGACTGTCAGCTCTTTCAGAAGAGTTGCCTAACATCTAGCTGTTCCGTCAGGGGTGGCTGGGAACTCTAATCCAGTCATTCTAGCAGTTTCTCTCCACTCACCCTTCTTGGCCTATGCAGGTTATCCTGGATCACCACAGGAAAAGCTCAGCTTTGGCATAAGAGAAGAGATACTTCCATTTCTGCATCTTTCATTTCCTGAGTGAAATCAGCGCTGCTGTTGTAAACGCTTGATCCTAAAGGAGCCAGAATCAGAAAGGCCTTGAGTCATGTGAGGCACTCAGTCAGGCAGTCAGCCATGTCACAAGGAAGGAATGGGTGGGAGGGTTTATGAGAACAGTCTTGCTCATTCTTGTTCAAGTGTTCATCTTGAGGAATGAAGCTATCAGACTACAGACCCAGCTGAGGAGAGGAATCAGTAAGGGGACTCAAGATGTGGAGAAACTCAAGGATTCTCAGAACATTCCATTGGCCAGTCAGCCCACCCCACAAGATGGAAGCTGTTCCAATAAGCAAGCTTTGAAGCAGGAGGAGATGGCAAAGTCTCCCTACCAGCCTGCAGGAGGTGGTCATGACATTAAATTGGAATTTGTCTGAACATGAGGCAGAAGCAGAAAGAAAATACGTTTCCTGCATTTCTTTCCCTGTCTTGAGAGTTCCTCTCTGTGGGACACTTGGTAGCTAGGGAGCTTCTGCAGAGGATTTAGAGTTTTGAAACTTGCCTCTCCCTGTATTCGTGTGTGTGTGTGTGTGTGTGTGTGTGTGTGTGTGTGTGTGTGTTTCAGGTATGTGAGTGCATGTGAATGCGTGTGCGTATGTATATGTTGTGTGTATGTGTGTGTATGTTAGAGTACCTATCTATGTGTTATCGTGATATATGCTGTGTGTAGTTATGTGTATTATATATGTGGCTGGGTAGAGGCCAGTCTTGGGTGTTAAGCTGATCATGTGGCCCTCCCTACTCTTTGCTCCAGTAAACCTTGTCCCTCTCCTGGTGGCAGTATGCATCTGGGCTTTGCTGACGTCCCAGACCAGATTCCTTCTTGACCCTCAGCATTCTTTCCATCCACCGGTCATACTCCCCATGTCCCCTGAACATTACGAAGTAGGCTTGTGGGCATTTCAGGGTCCTTAGTACTCCCTAAATGGATACTCCATTTCACCGTAGCCAACTTTATTCAACTTGTCACCAGGATCTTAGCAGTGTCAAGCCTCTCCCAGGAAAGAACAACACTGTGAGCCATGAGAGAACTCTCTAGAATGTCAGCCTACATTCATGTGCACCATACTGTCACAACTGTATGTTAGATTATGCACCAAAAAAGCCAGGTGCCTCTCCTTCCTAGATCTGCCTCCCCAACACCTCAGCCCAGAAGAGGTGCCTTTCTGACTCTTCCTAGAGGTATATACCCATAGATTCCAACATCCCGGGAGATGTTGCGCCAGGCTACTAGTCAACTCCAGAATGTGGAGCAAACCACTAAGCAGTACTTCCCTGTGGCCTCTCTATCAGCTTCTGCCTCCAAATTTCTTGCCTTGAGTTTCTACCCTGACTTCCCTTAGTGATGAACAGTAGTAATATGGAAGCATAAGCGGAAACAAACCCTTTCCTCCTCACGTTGCTTTAGGTAATGGTGTTTATCACAGCGTTAGAAAGTCCCAACTAGGGCACCAGTCATCATGGATCCTATTTGCCAGTCAAATCTGAAAAAGGACCTTCTGTTCCTCCTGTTCTGTGTGTGCATCCCCCAGAGCCGTAAAACCCCTGCTTTAGAAGGAGGGGCCGAGCCTCCGGGATTCACAGGTTATGAAGCTCTGTCTGAAGACACACTTTTAAATATGATCCCACTGTGTAGCTAGGCTGAAGGTGTTAGCGAGTCGTACTGGTTCCTCTCTTCATGCCTTGTTTTGTTTTCTTGATCTAAGTTGACAGTTGACAGGGAGCTACCTAGCCACTAGGCAGCTTGAAGATGCTCTGGCATGAATAAGCCTAAGAAATATTAGGAGAAAGTAGCAAGAAGGAGAAGAAAACCCCACACCCTGACATCTATGAATACTCAGAAACATGAAGCCTGTGGTTTATAACTGCGGATAACCAGAGCTAGATGGTTCTTGCCATGCACCTCTGCCCCTGGAAGGCAAGATGAAGGACTTTCGGGTGTTTTCAGAACCACAAACCCTGCTGGAGTGTCCTAACAGCCTGCCCCAGAGACAGATCCCTAGCAGACACAGGTGAGCTATGAATCTCTGATGTGAGCTTGGTCCTCAGGGAAAGAGTTACAGAAACTGAGCAAAATTGTTATCAATGAGGTTCAAAGGAAAACCAACTTTTTAGCTTGACAAATACATTTGAAAGTATAAAGAAAAAGATAATTTTGAAAATCCATCTAACACAGACTCATCCACCCAAACACACAAATAGCCCTCAGGTATAGAACATTTGAAAACAGCAAACAGCATCTAAGGCGTTATGTCATTGGCTATTTAAATGATTTTTGTACTCATCAACTATTAAGAGTTTTAATTATTGAGAACAAGGACTCCCAAGGTGGGTCAGTTCAGTGTGGCATATCCAGCTGAGGTGGGTCTGAGTCCCTCCCCCAGTAGAAAGGCTGAGTGAGGTGTTCCTCTGTAGGGAACGGGCTCCCAGAAGCCAATTCATGCACCAGTAATAAACTCTGGTCCTACTGCAAGAGACTCCACAAACTGCCCACGCCAACTGACGCCTACATTAGGAGGCTTTAGTTCCTTTCCACGAAGGTTCCTCAGCTGTCATTTCAGAGGCAGTGAGCTCCCAATAGCTGGGGTCAGCCATCTCTGTGGGTCTCCTCCTCATGATCTCATATAATCCCTCCTCCCTCTCTCAACCCAGTGCTTAGCTGTGGGGATGATGAGGGAGGACTGGGAGGAGGAGAGGGAGGGGGAACAGTGGTAGGTATCTGGAAAAAAACAACTTGTAAAATAAAGGTAACTGAAAGCTTAAAAGAACTTGTAAAAGAAGTTTTAATTATTGAAATAATATTCATTTCGTCTTACTAGATGAAGTTCTCTGGTTTTCTGGGCAACACCTCATGGGATGGGAGATTCTGTGATGGATTTGCTTTGATGGTAATGCTACTTCTATTGTGTTTGGTCCCTAGCATATCATTTTGCAACAGTGAGCCTCGCTCTGATTCTTTTGAGCAAACATTCTTGTTGCTCTAAAATATTACCAAGGTCTGGTGGCTGTGCTCCTGTTGAAATGTAGTGTCTTTCATAAAGGACTTGGATTTATAAAGTTCTAAGCCAGAGGGGGTTAAACTAGACAAAGTTAGTTGTCCCTTTTAACAAAAATCAAAGCCCAGGAGGTCTGAAGATGTAATCCGCAGCCTCCAGTCCGGCCTTGTGACTGACTACAAGCAGCGCAGCATCACACTGAGTGCGGCTAGCCGGGCTCTTTGATTCTGCAAATTCAGAAGTTAAAACCCAAACTATTCTTCATCTGCTAAATATCCCTAGGTTGCCTCTTTTTTTTTTTTTAACCACCCCTTCTTTTTACTTTCCTTCATTTGTCCTTTGTTTTTTTCTTGTTGTTGTGGGAGTTAGTTGAGGCTGAAAAAGAAAATATCTGTTGTGTTTTATTCTGCAAATCTCATGAGCCTGATGGGATAGAGAAGCCAGCATAGGGCCAGGAGCAGCAGACATTTGTAACAGGGCTGCATGGCTGCAGAGATGAGGAATCCAGCTCTGGTTCCTGAGAACAGGGCCTCAGAGGTGGCTGGTGCCCCCATCTGCCTGCACTGTCCCCAACCTGCATATGTTCCTGCCAACCCATGTCTTGGGTCCTCAGTGCCATTGTAATGTCCTACTAAAGACTACATTCTTCAGCGGGATGAAAGCTGGTAGGTCTCTCTCTCTCTCTTTCTCCTGTGCCCTTCACATATGAAAAGCCCTTCCACATTCAAGGGATTCTCAAGTGCCATAGCCACCTGGGGTACTTATGGATGTCACCCTGACTCTTGTACTCTGACCACCACGCCCACCAGATACCACCAGAGCCCTGCATAGCTACAGCTCTTGTTGTGTCTGAAGGGCTGCATGCTTTACCCAGGGCACCAGCTTGCAATTCTGTGACACCTTTTGGACCCACTTGGCCTTCAGCCCATTCTTCCTCATGCCAGGCCTCATCTCTGCATGGTGCAGACCAACCATCAACAAACAACACTGTTTGTGCCAGGGGGCCAAATTAATTAGATCACCAATTAGTGGCAAACAGCAAGCCCCCTCACTTAGTCCTGGTCCTGTCTTCTGCTCCTGTGACTATGTGTGACTGAAAATCACAGGCACGTGATGCAGTGGGCCTGACTGGTAAGAAGACCTTTTCTTGGGGTCTGCACTGTGTTCCTCATGTCTTCGCTTGTCATGTCTCTCCTGTGTCTTGAGGGTGTCAACTTCCCAGGCCTCTGTGCTTCCTAGGTTCCTCAATTGCATGTCCTGACCTATGGGCAATCACATTTTTGTTTCTTTGAAACGCTATGAGGGTTATAGTTTTCTTCAAGGTGAATAAGCCACTTTGCTGCATGGACCGCCACTGGAAGCTCCCTGGAGAACACTGGTGCTGTTATCTTTGCTCAGGCTTTGCCTGAGATAAAAAAATAGGGAGGAACTTGTCCAGGCCTGGCCCCCTCCCAGGACAGGTGAATAGCACAATGCATGAACAAGTCTGGATGGAGCAAATCACTGGGTAGGTAGTGTCAGAAGTGTCCCTTTGCAGTTAAAGTTTCTTGCTCATCTCAGGATCACTAGTAAAAAAATAAATAAATAAACCTTCCAGGCGTGACCAGGCTAATCAGCTTGACTGGCAAGGCCCATGTAAGCCACTCACTGCTTTGTCGGAACATACTTGGGGCACAGCTGTTCCCACTGAAGTTATGTGTAGGAACTTTAGGGCAGGAGGCAGTCACAGCCTCCATGTGTGCCCTCACAAATGCCAGGATGCAGAGCCATGGGAAGCCCATCACCACCACAAAAGCCATGCTCAAATTGCTGGCTAATTGGAGTTTATTTACAGCAAACTACCTACCGTCTCTCTTCTCAAATTGCTGGAGTCAGGTAAAGCCCATTGTATGCAGACAGAAGTAGTAAACAGTTTGATGTGGCACGTTCTTGATGCTTTTGCACGGTGTCAAGGAAACATTCCCCTCAATGTTTTCTGAAAGTGCAGCAGCCAGAGAGGAAAGAAGAGACCTTAGCCAAGTACTGTGCTCAGACAGGGCTCTGGGGGCTGAGTTTCAGAATCTATAGGGAGAGAAACAAAGTTATTGCAACTTTATACGCTTTCAGATGGAAGCGCAGAATAATGGCTCACTGTAAAATGAAAACAACGCTAATGATTGTGTTCATTAGCAAAACAGAATTTGCTGGACCTGCATTAGCAGCTATGGAATTGCAGGTGATAATAGGAATGTGAAATTAATTTCATTGAAGGAATTGAAGAATGATTTATTTACAGCGAACACCCATTCTGTGTGAAACCCCCCGGCTTTGCTAATCATAGCCAGAATACACAACTCAAAGAAAGCTAACAGTCAGTCAGAGATCTGAATATTAGGGGTGTGTGTGTGTGTAAAGGTATACCTGGATAACCCCGTATATGTATAATGTATATAATGAAGTAGAATCATATCCACCCCCACCAAAGAATAGAAAAACAACAAAATAAAACTCTCAACCCCATGTAAAAATAAAATGTGGAGAAGAAGATACGTGTAGATACATGTTGGGGTCTGCAAAGTGCTCATCACGTGAAGGTATCTTCCATGGAGTTTGACCCCTGGGACTCACGTGGTAGGTAGAAGAAAAGCTTACTTCCAAGGCTTGTCCTCTGGCCTCCACACATGTACTGTACATATACATACATATGTGAGTAGATAAACACACACGTGTGCACATGTACACGCATATGCAACACAACAAGGATTGTCCTCTGACCTTCACACATGTACTGTACATATACACATGTATTTGAGTAGATAAATACACACACGTGCATTTGCACACACACACGTACACACATGTAATAAACATATGAACACAAAAATAAAATAAAACACATAAAATAAATTTTATGACAAATAAAACCTACTGCCTAGGCACATTTGAGTGGTTACACAGTGGAAATAGTTTGTTAGAATCTGAGAAACAATAGTTTTGGTGGCATGCCCATGCTCTCACCCTGATGATATTGCTACACACACATAATTTTATATACATATATATATGTATAATTTGTAAATCAGAATGTAAGCAAGGATAGACGTAAACTGTGGTGGGCTCCTCTGTTTCTATGCACCTCTGTAACCACAGCCTAGACCAAAGTAGCTTTCCAGCTCTTTGAGAAAGTTCCCTGCTGTTCTAATTAATTCTGCACCTCAAAGAAGTATCATTCAGACTCGGGTGCACTGGGCTGTTTCTATCTCGATTTGAGTTTTATCTAGCAGAACCACCCTGTGTAGGGCTGTGAATCTGGCTTCCTTTCCCCAGCACAAAATTTTTGCAATAAATCCATGTGTTGTTGTGGATGGATCTTTTTGGATTTGGCTCACTCCAGTATGGACGTCATTTGCACTGATTCTGTATGTGGTTAGTTTTTGACTTCTTAATCATCTGCAGAAAGTAATCTAAATTACTTGGTTTCATTTGGATAAAGCCTAGTCAACTCTGTGTGGCAGGTGGTGTGAAGTCTTAGGACTGGAAAAAAGCAGAGAACAGAGTCCTAAGACACAGGCACATACAGATGGGAGGGCTGGGCTCAGCCTGGTGGTGGCTCCAACTACAGGCTGTAGGAAAGGCAAAAATACCTTGGGAACTCCACAGGCAATTTGCAAGCACAGCCTCAGGGAACATGTTATGCAGGACCAGACCCTCTCACTTTTAACTCAGCTACTGTGTCATGCTCCCTATTTGCCATTCATTTTCATTTGTAAGGTCAGCCCCATGCTCTGGAAGCAAAGTCTTCTGGAAACACACTGGTATCTCAGGGGCTCTCAGATCCAGGCTCTGAACACACCACATATCTGCCACAGCAAAAGCCCTTCTGATTATCTTAAGAAAAGTCTCTTGGGGCCATGCACAATGCCAGCTTCTTGTCTGTGTTTATTAATGAGTTGGTGGTTCGAAAACCACCAACTAATTAGTAGTTATTACTTTAGTTATTATTTAGTTAGTTATCTAAATAAACCAGCGCTCTTAAAATCTCATGTAGAGCTGCTCATCCCATCTTGTATTTTTGCTAAAACAGTACAGTGATCAAGTTTCTTAAAAGACCTGCACAGGCAAAGCCCTGCTGGGAGCTCCTGAAGACTAGAGACCCAAGTCCCATCTCATCTCTGGGGAAATTCTAGAAAGAAGAGATGCCTCTGCCACAGTAAATACATGCAAAGGGCATTAAAGAGCTGCTCAAAGAGGATCCACTGAAACACCAAGGTGCTTTAAAAGCAGGAAACACAGATTCAGATCGACCAAGCCAGTCACAAATCTTACAAGGAAGACAAGTCTGAGTCTCTGGATGTTTCTCCCACCATAAGACAATGTCCTAGTCCATAGAAATCAGTCCCTGGTCACTCAGGTAGTATTAGCACTGGGAGAGCTGAGTCGGGAAGATCATGAGTTCAAGGCCAGCCTGGGCTACTTAGACAGTGTCTCCATAAATAAATAAGTAAGTAAGTAAGTAAGTAAGTAAGTAAGTAAGTAAGTAAATAAATAAATAAATAAGAACCAGACAGACAAGAGTAAACATAATAAAGCCCTAATAAAGAAATCTTCGAATATAAGGGGTACACGAAATACAAGAGACAGAAATTTGCAATGTAGTATAGGTTGAGTATCCACATAACACACTGTGAGTTATTCAGGAAGAGTTCTAGAAAGTCTTCTACCCTAATTAGAATAGAAATAGTAGAATTCCTGTGTTTTATAAATATAAATTAATGGGACTTTTCAGCAATAATAACAAAATCAAGATGAAGGAGATGCCACCTTCCTAAAAGGGGTTGTTTCTGCTTGCTGCAAAAATGAAGAGCCTGTCCATAATACTTTAGAAGGGTTTTATTTTGAAAGACCTCTTTTGGTAAAGCAAGAGTGTCTGGCAGCTTCTAACCAATGGTGGTGGGGCAGCCAAGTTGGTGTGGGATCCTGGCAGGCATGCTCAGATGAGTAGTATAGGTAGACAGCACTGAAGACACCCAGAAGGGAAGGCCATGAGATGATGGAGATAGGGACTGGGATTTGTTGGCTATGAGCCCAGGAACACATGGATTGCCAGAAGCCACCAGAGCCAAGAACATAGCACAGAGCAAATTAATTTCCTCTTGCTGCCTCCAGGAAGAACCCACATTGTGAATGCCTTGACTTTGGACCTCCATCTTCCAGAACATGGAGATTATAAATCTTTTGTGAATCATTAACATTTCAGTGACTTGTTAGCCAGTCGTGAAAAAATGATCATACCAAACATCCCAGATCATTGGGAATGCTTCAATATCAGAGTCCAGACTGGGAGACCAGTTCTAACAGCATGGCATCCTTACCTTTGCACATCATTCTGCCACACGACTGCTGACATCATGAATAGTAAAAAGGAAAAGGTGGGGGCAGCCAGAGATCAGAATCATCACCCTGCTGTGGACAGATCCAAGCTGAGCAGTTGGTTCCAGGTTTTAGTATCAGTGAAACAACTCCAGCTCACAATTGCTACTCAACAAAAGAGACAGAAGAGCAGATCAAGGATTCATCATGGGTTGTACCAGGCAGTTTTCATGTTGGGACAGTTTGTCTTCATGGCCGACGTCAAAGGCCATGTGATAGATGAATGAACTGAGACAGGACAGGTGAAATCCTTGGCTGAGATGCCCAGCAGAAAAGTGGAGCAGGCAGGCTGCCCAAATGCCACATCCTATAGAATCAGGAAATGGGAGGCTATAGGTCACTGTGAAGACTCCGTCTGCTGTGCTGGCTTCTTCCAGGTTCATGCTCACTCCATAAGTTGTGGTTCAGAGCTCTCCTTCAATCTTCCTGTGAAGGATGATGGCCAAGTCAGCAATACAGAAAAATCACAGTCTTCTGTGACTGGGCATGTTGGTCTCTTTTCACACTGTGACAAAACACCCAAGACAATCAAATTAAAAGTGTAAAGGTTTTCACTCAGGGTTTCAGAAAGTTCCACCTACAATGTCTGGTTCCATTGCCTTAGGCCTGTCATGAGGAAGAAATACCAGGTCCAAAAGTGAGAGAAAAATGCTCACCTTTAAGAAGTCAACAAGCAGACAGGGACTAAAACCAAGGTCCTCCAGAGACATACCGCCTATGACCTACTTCCTCCTATCAGGCCCTACTTCCTCGTTTTCACCACTTCCTGCTAATGTCATCAAGGTATATGAATTTACAAATGAATTTAACTGTTCATAAAATGGCCACCCTCATGACCCAATAACTTCTCAATAATTCAGCCAGCTGGAAACCAAACTATCTACACATGAATCCCCTGGGGCATGCTTCCTATCCAAGCTCTAAGTAGGATCAGTCGGGCACTCTCAGGCAGACACTTATAATATTGTTTGAAGATGGGTCATTTCTGATCACTGGGAAATGTTCCCAAGGCCTTGTCACACAATCTTGTTTTAAAAAGAATCCCAGGCCTGTAGAGAGGATGACTCCATAGATGCTAACACTCGGGCCACACACATGAGGACTGGAGTTTAGAGCTCAAGACCCATGTAACAAACCGGCATCCTCACACATGCCTGCAGCCCCAGATTTGATGGGAAGTGGAGGTAAGAGGATTATTCGGACTTCTAGCTTCCAGTCTTTCCAGTATGGGAGCCACAAGTTCAGAGAGAGACCTTGCCTCAAAGAAATACATAAAACGTGATAAGAAGGACACCTGACACCCTCCTCTGGCCTTGGAAGAGGGTGTCAAACTCATTATGCATTTATACACACACATACTCATGCATCAATCTGTATGAACACATGTGGGTATACTTACACAAAAACATACACAAATTAATTCATTCATTTAAAATAATTCTTAAAAATCCTGTAAGTAGCAATGGTTATGGAAGGAAGGCATCTTCCTCAGTTGTGTAGCTCCTAGAAAGTGCCCCCTATTCTTGCCAATAGCCTCTCACCCAGTGTGCAACCCTAATAAAAGGCATTAGGTTCCCCTGAGTTCCCCCCAAATAAGACAAAAATAGGAGGGGAACCAACTGGTAAGAGGAATGGAGAGGGTAGTAGATCAAATTATCCTCAAAATACATCACATTTATGCATGCAAGTATCATAAAAAAATCATTCTTTTTATGAATAATAAAAGCTAATAAAACAATCTCAAAGTTCTAAACTAATATTTTCAGAGTTAACTGTGAGTTTCCTCAAGGGTCAGTTGAATATTTTCTGTAAGTGATCCTCTAGCCTCAGACATACATCAGAGATCACAAGAGAAGCCTGGGGTTCACTCTGATAACAGGCAAGACTAGGCAGGACACTGTTTCCTTTGTCACATGCTGATCTAGCTCACCAAACATGCATTTATTGGCTTTGGTTTAACCTCTCTTAATTTTAAGACAGGTTAAAGAAGCTACAGAGACAAAGAGTGACAGAGACACATTATCAGAGACTTATCCCAGAGACACATTTTCAGAGACTTGGCCTGGTCCAAGCATTGAATATTAACAAATCCAGCTTCAGAGGCACACAGAATCTCTGACATGGCTCTGTAGCCAACAGCTGGAGTTGTAACTCAGGTTAGGAATAGAAAGAATTTTAAAGACAGAGGAGCAGAACTGGATGAACAAAGTGCTCCATGCCAAGCCTTCTAAAATCCCAAATTAAAACTCTCCAGGAGGTATGAGCTGGGCAGGGATGTGGGGGAAGCAGTGGGCAGGGAGGGGGCAGCAGACTATCGCAAGCTCTTTGAGAAAGCAGACAAGGTCCTAGGGAAGCCATGGGAACCAGAAACAAAGATGACTCCAAAGGTCAAAAGACAGCTCCCTGGGGTGGCTGTTCCATGACTTAAGCAGGTACAGAGAGAAGCTGCACAGATAGAATTAGTTTACATCTTCTGGAACTTTCCACTAGTCACTTGTTATTCCCCAGAGTTTCTTCGCTGGACTCATTAAGGGATGCATCTAAGATGAAAGGTGTCATTGATTGAGTTTCTGAATAAACGAATGCATTAATATTTTACTAATAACGATTAAAATCGTCTAGGACAACCTCATTATACTGGGTTCAGCCATATACCAGGCAACAAAATGGTGAAAAATTATTGAGCTCCAATTGAATATGGAAGCATAAAGTCTCTGATGTAGCAATAACTCCAGACAGGGAGCCTGCATCCTCAATGTTGAGTTTCTAAGAAGCTAAGCAATCATCAAGCCCTAACCCAGGCAAGCAGGCCAGATGGAGAAGACTGAACCGTTTCTATTGGAGGAATAAGGAGATCTTCCCTGCCCCCTGCAGAGCAGAATTTCCAAGAGTTAGAGATGTCCTAGGCAGGGTTATCTGCCTCAGTTTCCCCCAGCTCTTGAAACTCTATGGCAATCTACTCTGCTTGCATCTACTGTGAAACCAGAGCCCTACCCACTTTCTACGCACTACAGCATCTCTGTGTCTCTGTCTTCCTGTTCTGGCTGGCCCAGGTCACTAGTGAAATCCCTCTTTAGATCAAGAAATGCCAGCAGCAAGCCTGGCCTGGAAGCTTGCCTTTGAAATGCCTCCAGCCAGGCCAGGAGAGGAAATATCAGATTCATCATCAGAAACCTATTTGTATGTGGTCTGCAACTCAAGTCAAGAGCCAGACTGACAGGGTTTTAAAAGAAGTATGCCCTGCAGCACAGAAGTCAACAGTGATTCCCACACTTGAGGTCACCCCATTCTAAAGTCACCTTCCTCCCAAATGGCCCTGTTCATCAAGCTTTTTTGTACGGTAGCAGGTACTGGATTTAGTCTCAGTATCAAAAGTGAAGCAAGATCTTAGAGACACAAGCTCCCTCCATGCTCTGGAAGACTGACTTCAGTTCTTAAAAATGCTGTGTCCTCCTCTTTTGCTGAGTTACACAAGATGCTTCCAATACTACTGGGTCTTCTTGGAAAAGCAGGCCACTGCAGCTACAAAATTCCTGACTCTGAGCTTACCTAGGGCCTTGCTTGGGCATCTGGGAGTAGAGCTAGGCCCACATCCTGCTCTCTAAGAGGCAGCCTCTCCCTGGGACCCGTGGTTGCTGTCACTTTCTCTTTGCTGTTCCTGCTACTGACTTTGCTTAATGACCTCCTTCTCTGGGACTTACTGTTCCTCCAGCAGAGAATCGGGCTCAGCTCTTCCTGGTTGGAGTTGGGGGATTTGATCCCTGGCTGAGACCCCAGAGTGCAAGGACAGAATCACGTGGACTGTGATGGGACCAAGTATTCAGTACATTTTTTTTTTCTAAATGGATGTTCAATATTTTAAGTGGCACATCAGTTACTCTTGGGCATTCTTATCCAGCTCACTCCATCAGCTTCAATAAATGCCAAATTAAAAAGAAAGAAAGCATGTTCTTTCGTGTGTGTGTGTGTGTGCGTGTGTGTGTGTGTGTGTGTGTGTGTGTGTGTGCCCATGTGCACTGTGCGTTATGGAATTGAAACTCTGGGATGAAGAACAAAGGGAGCTAACAAAGCGAAAAGACAGAAGGCAGTGGGACTAGTTTGAGCATCCTTCTAGTCCTCATGGCAACCAGACAGACAGGAAAGAAAATGTCTCATCTTCTTCAAGAACATCCCATTCTCTTGAGTTTTACCTTCATGTTTTCTGTGTCTGTCAGAGTTAGACCCTTAGTGGTGGATGTCTTAACCTCTGAATCTATTGCTTCACTTGAAAAGGTAACTAAATTGAGGTCATTGGTGTGGGAGACAATTCAGGGTGGTCTGGGGACCCAATGTCATCACAAGTGTCCTTCTAAAGGATACAGGGGGCAAAGTGAGAGAAGCAGAGAAATGCCTAAGGTGACTCATGGAGCAGAGGGATGCAGGCAGCTTCTAGGAGCTGGCCAAGGTAAGGAAAGCATGCTCTCCAAGCCTGCAGAGGGAGCAGAGCTCTTCCCAACAAGAAGAGAAGTTCAGACTTTCCGTCAGAACCGGAAGTTGACAATGAGCAAGTTCCTCAGCTACTGTACTTGTGGAGTAAGCAAACAGTTATCTGTGCTCCCTTCTCTGTGTCATAGCCTTGAAGTAACCAGTGCTGAGCAAGGCAGCAGGTGGAGCTGTGAGAGCCATCTCTGAGGTGTGGCAACCAGAAAGGGATACAATCTGGGATGGAGGTAAGTTTCTGAAAGCAGGACCTAGCTTGGCCATCCTGCTCACCATATCAGAAGCTCGTGAGTGTTCTTATAAAGACACTTTTGATGATATTTGTTTTCCAGACTACCCAGAATTGTCTCCACACCAATATCCCCAATTTAGGCATCATGGTAATTAAGGCTATAGATTAAAAGGTTAGGACATTCACCTTTAAGGATTTATAATCCGCAGGGAAATGAGAATGATCTCACAGTACACCTAGGACATCGGTCAAGAGGGCAATACCTTATGATAGGCCAAGGTGTAACTGTAAGTGCTGTGTTCCACACACTGGACATGTTGAGTGCAGGGTCCCAGAGTTCCACACTGGATTATACACACTGGACTCAGACATTGACTCGGTATCTGGAGAAGAAGTTCCTGTCTTCTTCTTATTGAGGATAGCCATCTCAATTGGACATGACCTTCCCTGGAACCATCCCTACCTTCCAACTGATTCACAGAGGTCGATCCTACTGCTGCTTCTGAACCTGTCCACCCATCCCTCACTCAATCACAAAACTCACAAATGGCAGCATCAGAGACAAAGCTCAGCCCCAGAAGTCTCCAACTGTTCAGGCCTGGGCTGGATTCCAGCATCAACCCATCTTCTTTGACTATGGCCAAATATGTTCTCCAGACCTGTCTGAGCATAACTTCAGAGAAAGAATGGCCCTGCCAAGATGGCGGAGGAAAAGCAAACCAGGGACTCTGATGATATCCAGGCATCTTGGCAGAATGCAGAGTTGTGGGAAGAGCAAGAGAACTAACTCTTTGGGGGCATCCAGGGAACACTCAGAAGCCATAGCTCAAAGACTTTGTGTAAGAAGACCTCTGGTGACCAAACTTCACACATGCCCCTACACGGCTTTCTCTCAAGCCTGTTTCCTGGCTCCAATTCATTAACACTTCGTCTTTGTGGTTTTTCTGATAGATGCAAGTCTAACAGTCTAATTCAGTTCTTTGATTTGAAGATCAGACATTAATCTAGATTTGCCAGACCAGCTAGAGAGCTGTTGGAGAACCCAGGTAGGATGGATTCCTGACTTATGCTGCAGCCCACATGGCAAGCAGAGATCTATAAGACAGTACTAGATCAGTGAAAAAAGCGTGGGGAAGGAGAGATTTAAGAAGGAACAGGAAGGCAGTTCCAGAGGAGGGGCAGTGGTGGCCATACAAAAAAATTACGTTGATTTTTGCCTGAATTCTGCCTTGGTCTTTTCACAGCTATGGGAGATCACATTCCTCACACCAGCAATGGAGCAGGAAAAGAAATTTATGCTACACACACACACACACACACACACACACACACACACACACGCACACACACAAGCACACGCACACATGTGCGCACACACGCACGCGCGCGCACACACACACGCACACGCACACATGTGCACACACGCATGCACACACACACGCACACGCACACATGTGCGCACACACGCACGCACACACACTCACCCATGCCCACAGAAGAATGATCTGCAGGCTCCACCATTCTGGACAGAACAATGTTAAGGGCAAGAGCACCCATTTGGAGCCCGGGGAAAAAAAAAGCCATTTATAGAACAGAGCCATGACTCCACCAAGGTCATTTGACTCTGAGTATCTCACAACATTCAGTAAAAGTTCAGTGAACACCACTGTCAATTTTTTTTTTGTCCCTACCTGGGCCTCAGAGCGACTGCTTTTAAAGTGAGGGTTTAGATCTCAATCATGGTAGAAGGAGAAGGATGGATTATGAGCAAGGGCCTCTGTCTCTATGGCAACTACCAAATATTTGGACCTAAAACCAACCATGCTCTCACCTTTATGAGAATCTGTTTAAAATCTCAGAGGTGCAAGGTCTCGTAGCTCCTGTTCACACCTCCCAAACCCATCTGGACATATGAAACAGTCTTGGAGGACTTTCTGATTTTCCCCATGTGTGTATCCTCTGGGTTATATTTCTGAATGAGTGCATGCTTGAGTACTTGAGCTCCTGTGAGTCCATGTGTAGAGTGGCTCACCACCCTACTCTGTCCCCCTTGCTGGGCTCAGGTTCACCTGGAGACTTCAGCTATGTCCTCATTGATCAAACATGTAGTTCAGTGCCCCGTCCACAGAAAGCCAGACAGTGATGTCAAAGGTCATCGTGCATTTATGAAACATGGCCGCTGTTGAGTTTCATAATGGAAAAGAAGTACTGGAAGAAACTTGACCCCTGCCTATGGACCAGTCCCTGTAGAGACTCAGAAGAACCTCATAAGTGCCTGCCCATTGTGGGCCACACACATAGCATTCAGATAGGACACAGAACTACCTTTGTCATTTTTGAGGAACTTGGACCCGTAATAGTGCTGTCAACAGGAATGGGGCAGTAGTCCTCTGGGTCCCCATGCAGAGGAAATATCATATCGTAAGCCGTATGTGTTAGTTGACTTTCTGTCACTATGGCAAAATATCCTAGACAATCAGCTTTCAAAAAAGAAATGCTTCTTTTAGCTTCTGGTTTTTGATGTTTCGGTCCACAGTTTAAACCGACTGTGACTTCATTTCTCTCTCTATAAAGCAGAGCTTCAAAGACCTTGACAGACAGGCTGATGTGTATGGTACTGAGCAGTGTCTTTCTGGCTAGTAAAAGCCTTGCTTACTGGCTAAGAAGAGCCTTTCACACCAACCCCCAGGCCGGGAGTCCTCCTTAAGGTATTTCAAAGAGGAATCCAATCCCATCCCGTGTGCTGTTCTAAGCCCATGCAGACTTGGCATCTGGAACGGCTCCGTTAAAACTGGAGTCAGGAATTAAAACTTTGGAAACACAAAGGGAAGAGAAGGCAATGAAATCCAAAGAGCCTCCCCCTCCGGCAGCAAAGGCCAGCAGTGTCTAGAGGATTAGTAGAGTGTATGAGGACGGATGGAATGAGAAGATGGTGAGCAAAGTGGGTTAGAATCCCGGAGACTCCTGCTCCATTCTTAGACAGATGAGGAGAGCTCGCATACTGTGCTCTGTGTGGTCCCAATGTCTACAGGTGTAGTAAGAGGTTTCTGGCCTGGACTTTTGGGCCTAGCCTCAAGGTTTAGACCCACAGACACACAGACCCGCCGAGACACACTGATGCTTACGTTAATTTCAGGCTGATCGGCCTAAGGCCCACGCATATAACTTGCTAACTCTTTACCCTTAAACTAACCCATGACTCTTATCCTGTTCAGCTATGGGGCTTGGTATCTTTTCTCAGAGCAGGATAGATGTCCTCTGCATCTTCTGGGTTGTCTGGCAACTCTGGAGTCTCTGTGGCATCTCTGCCCTGTGCTTCCTGTTCCCAGAGTTTTCTCAGTCTGGTTGTCCCCGCCCACACTTCCTGTCTGCCTTTGACCAATCAACACTTTTTATTAAACTCATAGGAGGGACAATTATTCACAATGTAACATCATAAGTCCGCTACATACAAGTAGTACAAAGAGGAAGCATCTAGAACCATTTCCAAGATTCATAGTAAATAGTTGCCTAATTCTAATCCAGAAAGATTTTCCACCTGCAAGTGTCCCTCACTCCCAGACTCCAACCTACATCATTAAATGCATTCTAAGAAGAGTCCAAACATTAATTATAGTCAGGTACCTGTTCTCTCAGCTCATTGCCTAATGAAGAAAGAAGCCACCATAATGTGGTCCCTGTCCTGAGAACCTGGATGACGTCCAAAGAGATATAAGACAGCTTCAGTATCCATAATGGGGCATCTGAGCCTGACCGACATGAAGAAAGAATGCAAAGAGATTTGACAAACCCACAGCCCAGAGGACGTTGTCTTAACCAACAGCTTAACAGCTCAGTGGAATTTCGTGTCTGGATCCTCGAAGCCCAAGAGAACAGAAACTTCACCACCCAGATCCAGAAGGGAAGAGAAAGGAACACACAAACCAGGTAATTATCAGCAAAGAAAATGAACAGGCACTCTGCTAAATTTGCACTTGGCTGAAAGAATCAAAAGGGTCGCCTAGGGTAAAAATCCACAGTTGAAGTATGAGTGTAATTGATAAAAATCTCATCCAAACTTATCAGATAGATGATGGTGCCAGAGTTCATATTTTCAAGAAAGTTTTTGTTATCTGAAGAAGAAAAATTGCCACAAAACCAAGGAATACGGACTGAAAATGTGGTCTTTTCTATGTGTCCTCCTTTATAGCAGAAATCTCTCTAGAGAGTCAGATCCAGGAAAGCACCCTCCACCCCAGAATCTTCCCATCCTGGGTATATGTCAGGAGCATCCTTTACCAGTAGAGAATGTCTCAATGAACCGTGAGCAGGTATCTTGATTCAGGTCTTGTCCCTCCCACCTCCCAAAGCTTGACATAAATTATCAAAGTATCCTTTGAACATTGGCCCATTAGAAATATCAAAGAGAATTTGGAATGCACAGAAAAAGTGGGAAATTACTTAAGACCAAGCAAGGCTGGTCGAACTCAGGCTACATCTCTGCTACACTAGACTGCACACTTAGTCATGAAATTGCATACTTAGTAGGGGCCCGTCTCACACAGATGAGCGGAGGGACTGTTTTGTGAACATGAGATACAGATGCAACCAAAACCCCCTGCTGTGTCCTCCAGGTGTCCAGTGCACGTCTCTAAAGAGCAGCAATTGGATATTTTTGCTGGATCTTCCACTCTGTTCCAGTCATTGGTAGGAACCTCCTGCTGTCTGCAGAGTGCAAAAGGTAGCTGCCCTGTGAGCTGGCCCCACACAGCTCACAAGCACATAGGCACAAAACTGCTGCTGCTCTGTTGCTTATCCCAGAAGCTAATCTCTCAGGCAGAGAGTTCTCATTGGCAGATTAATTCTCTCTTTCTCTGAGATAGCAGTTGGATGAGAACAGCAGAGGGAAGTTGGCTTCTGTTCCAACAATTTCCTGTGGAGCTGGTGGGCGCTGTTGCCTAGACAGTTCTCCAAGCTCGTGCCTCTTTGGGGAGTGTTTGTGACCTCATGGGCCACAGAGAGCTCTGGATGAAGTGAGAAGCTAGGAATCAGGTCACAGTGGTCTTAGCAATATCCTCTAAGAAGGGAAAGACCTCAAGAATTCCAACAGAATATGCATAGAAGAAGCTATAGATTCGATGCCCAGAATAATCCTCAATCCTATGGGACAGTAAAATTGGTTTTTGTTATCAGTGGGCCATAGACTTGAATTACTGCAGGTAACATAGCATAGAGACATGGACCGGGAGAAGGTGAGATCCCTGCACCCTGTGGGGAAAACTCCCTCACTTCCACATAGATCTGCAGAACTTCTACATCACCTTGAGCCAGGTCCAAAAGTAATGGATAAGGAAGAAGGATACAGGACTTGGGATGTCACATCTCCAGTGCTCATCATATCAAATGCCCACAAAGGTTCCTGAATGTGACATCTCCAATGCCCAGTATATCAGATGCCCATCCAGCTTCTTGTTGACTGTGGGTTGTAGGGGTATTGTGTTGTTTCATGATAAATAATTGTCACACCCATTGGTTTAATAAAAAGATCTGATTGGCCAAAGGCAGGCAGGAAATGTAGGCGGGGCTACCAGACTAAGAAAATCTCTGAGAACAGAATGCCAGAGAGACCACCAGAGAGAAACCAGAGGAAACCGAGGACAACTATGCTGCTCTAAAGAAAGGTACCGAGCCGCATGGCTGAACAAGAGACATAGGTTAGATGAAGGGTAGAGAGCTAGCAAGCTATATGCCTGGGCCTGAAGTTGATCAGCCAAAAACTAATGAAAGTGCCTGTGTGTCTCTGTGGGACTGCGGGACTGCGGGTCTGTGGGCCTAGACCATGAGGTTAGGCCGGAAAGTCTGGGCCAGAAACCTCATACTACAGTGGGTAATGAAATAAAGGCTCCTATTTTGATTATCACAGCTGCCAGTTACCCTCGCTCTTCTAGCCTTTTCATGTTTAACCAACACAGATTAACAAATTACTTTTAATTTATTAATAGAGTTAAAGTATTAGCTGGCAAGATATCATCATCACACCACTATGGGAAATCTTTGACTGTCTCATGTACGGATGCAATGTAAAAGATGAATGGATAGTAACCTATATCCAGAAAGGCATATGTATCAACTACTTTTTAAAACATGTGCTGAATGGGAATGCCTTTCTGTATGCTGTAAATATCAATCTTTAAATAAAGAAGGTGATTTGACCCTTAGCTAACACCATAGCTATAGGCAGGAGCATAGGTAGAAGGAGGGCAGAGTCAGAAAGAGATCGAGCCAGAGACCCAAGAAGAAACATGTAAGGAACATAGGTGAGCCACGGGCCATGGGGCAGGACAGATTAGACCAAACTGCAAGAAGTTAATATTGTCTGTGCGTCTCTTTGGGACTTTGGGATTGCTGGTCCAAATAAGCACTGGTGGGCAGGTCGGAACTGTGGGGCTAGTCCAAACCAAAAACCTTATTGTTACAGTATCCTTCATCCATGTTCACTTGGGGTACTTTGTCCTTTTCTTACTGACTTTAAGAACCTTTTAGTATATTCAGAATGTTTGTTCTCTAGAAATTATATAATTTCTTATATTAGCTTTCCATGGCAACTGTAGCAAAGTACCACAAACTAGATGTGTTGAAAAGCAGAAATTAACTGGGTGTCATAGCACATGCCTTTTACTCCAGCATTCCAGATGTTCAGAAGTTCTAAGCCAAGATGCAAGCAGAGACCTTTCTTGCCTCCTCCAGCTAGTCACATTTGCCTTCTCTTTGTGGACATGGCTTCTCCCTGTGAGTATGAGTCTGCCTTCACCCTCCCTGTCTAATCAAGATACCAGCCTCATTAGATTGTCACTCCTACACTGTGACCACACCACAGCAAACTCCATCTACTACCTGTCCTTCACCTGTCCTTCTCCCTGAGCATGAACTCAGGACCTCAAATCTGTGTGAAAGGGACCTTAGTTAATCCATGAGAATTTCGAGTCTCATCCACATGACTGCGGCTTCCCTTTTAAGATCCTTCGGCATAAACATTTTATTTTAATGCACTCATATTTATTAATGATTTCATTGCTAGGGCTTTTCTGTCATGTTTAGAAAGATTTTGTGATCTAGATGTCATAAAACCCTGGCCAATTGCTACTAAAATATAAAGAACCGCAAATTGTCCAAACAAACACATTTTTTTTAAAAAGGCACTGGAAGGTGGGTCAGCAGTTAAGAGCATTGAATACTGCTACAGAGGACAGGGTCCAATACCTAGTACTCAGCACCCAAGTCCCGGGGGATCTGAAGCCTTTCTCTGGCTTCTATATGGCAAATGACTCACAGACATATACACAGGCAAAATACTCACATGCCTGAGAGAGAGTAAACTCATACAAACATAAAAAGTTTTAATAACATAAAAATCTTCAAAACAACTACCCTGTTTACATTCATAGCTTGCAGAAAAGCTTACTTTGTGTTTTATGGGAACATTTTCAGAAACAGAAAGGGGAAAGCCCCTGATGGGGCTTGAAAGAGCTCACTGGTTAAGAATGCTTTCTAATCTTGGAGTTCAGGTCCCAGTATCCAGGTCTGGTGGCTCACAACCACCTCTAACAGCAACTTAAGGGGATCTGATGCCCCCTCTGATCATTGTAGGCACAGCACTCACATACACAAACAGATACAGGCATACACGTACAAAATTACAAGTAAACGTAAAAATATTCTATAAATTAACTGGAAAACAGGATGGTAAAAGAAGGATACTGAACTGTCTTTTTCATTAACACAGACTCAAAATTCCCGGATATAATGTGTGTGTGCCAGCTCTACTTACAATGCCAGCCCTAGGGATTGTTCAGAGTTTAAAGCTCGCCTTGGTTCCAGTGCCAGATACTCTGTTAAAAAAGAAACAAGGTAATAATATAAATGGATAGAAAGGAAGAAAGAAGGAAGACGAGAAAAGAAATTAGCATAACAGTTGTAAATAAGAGTTACACTATCCGAAGTTATCTTTGAATGTTGCATTTATCTTAGAGACACAAGAATAAGTTATTTGCTTTTTATCAAAACTGTTAATGTTATTTAGCTCACAAACAACTTACTGAGGAAAAAAATCACATCCATATGATTGTCTTACAGGAATAGACAATAAGATTCAACTAACTCTATAGTCTTTAAAAATGTAAGTTTTTAATAACCCGAAAACAGAATGCTGAAGAAGCCACACACAACAAACATCTTACAATGAAATTAATATGTTAGCATTTGAGGGTGACATTTTCTAGCCTGGCTTTGGCCCTGACTCTGTAAGGAGGATGCCTTTGATTTCCATTTTGGAAACACTAGGAGAGGTTAAGTCTGTCCATTTTTCTCAAGAAATTCGAAACTGCCTCTTCAGAGTCACTACAAGGTTTCCCTGCTTGTGGTGGTGCTGCTGCTGGTGCTGGTGCTGGTGCTGGTGCTGGTGCTGGTGCTGGTGCTGCTGCTGCTGCTGCTGCTGCTGCTGCTGGTGCTGCTGCTGCTGGTGGTGCTGCTGCTGCTGGTGCTGGTGCTGCTGGTGCTGGTGCTGGTGCTGGTGCTGGTGCTGCTGTTGCTGCTGCTGCTGGTAGTGGTGGTGATGGTGCTGGTAGTACTGCTGCTGGTGCTGCACAGTGAGTCCCTAGGTTGCGGGAGTCAGACAGGAAGAACATGGCTGCTTCGAGGCGGGTCTCATCATCCAGGTGTTACTGGAACCTTCCCTGCACCTAAGGATGCAGAGGTCCTGGCATTGACTTTTTTTACTGTGACTGGTTGAGTGCCACCTCTGGGTCAGTGAGTGTATAACATGATGGGACATTTCAGTTCTTCATGACCCTAATTGCCACTAAAAACAAATGGATGTGTGTGTGTGAGAGAGAGAGAGAGAGACACACAGAGAGAAAGAGGCTGTGTGTGTCAGTTATGTGAGTGTGTGTGTGTTTCAAAAATGGAATAGACAGAGAGTTTAAGATTAGAATCAGAAAAGGAAGAAATTGTTAATAAATCTGCCAAATAATTGCTTATAAATCTTATATAAGTGAAAAATATACATATATACACATACACAAGGAAAATTTCAAACTCAATGGGAATGGTTAGAAAATTTAATACACTGGCTTGGAAATTTATGTAAAAATTTGTAGGTAAAATTTTCTATAGATTAAAAATAACCACTTAACAAGACAATGGGGAAAATAAAGCTTGCAAATGTTAGCAAGAAAATTAACAACAGAAAAGAAACCAACTACTAGGGGCATCAAGGAAATACGGAGTCTGTTTAAACACACCCTGCAAATGTCTGAAAAGATGTGGTGCAGTGGAATATGAGCTTCTTCAGACCCAATCTAAAAGCCTTACAACCCCAATCAGAACTAATGAGGAGCTTGAGAAAAAGGAAGACGAATCTTCTGGAAAGTCTAGAGAGCTGTCAAAGCACAAGAAAACCCAGGGAAGCAGCCCGCCCCACAAAATAGCAGATGCGAAAGCCTGAGAACCACAAAGATCCACATGCTTCAGTTGGGACCCAGAAGGGAACGCAGGCATGGGGCAGAGGTGTCTGAAGGCCAAGCATAAAATACGCCTGGGAATTTTAAATGTGATAAAGGTGGCCTTTCAGATACACAAGGAAAAGATCAAAGGGCAGACACTTGGAATTTCTACTTCTTCTTTTCTCACCCAAATTATTTCCAGATAGAGAAAACATGGAAATGCAAAAAAGCAAAGCACAGAATTGTTAGGGGTAAAAGGATCGGATCTTTAGTCTTAATATTATTTCCAAAGCACAAAATCCTAAAGAACAAGAGACAAGTTTGGTGACCTTAGAAATGTATATGGTGTGGGAACGGAATAGTTTATCAGAAGGAAAAGGAAAGGAAAAAAAAGTAAACAAAAGCTATTTCGTTAAGGAAAAACTTTTGCAGCACATATGGCCGGCCCCAAACTGTAAATCAGTAGGGAAAAGAAAATAATGAATAGAGAAAAAAATGATCACAGTAACAGGAAGAGAAACGGCACCCACTGAAGAAAGCCTGAGACTTTCAACTTAATATACAATTAAGTAAACGCCAATTGAAGCAGTCTTTAAAAAACAATCATTAACTATCAAGGCCAGGGGGCTTGAGAAAGAGGCTCTCAAATGGGCCCGGCAGAGAGGATTAAAAGGATTATAAAAATAGGATTACTATTCTCAAATGAAATTAGCCCATCAGTTCCACTTTCAGGAATTTATTCTACAGTTAAAGGTCCACAAAGACACATATATGGATGTTCTCAATGTTGAAAAAGGCTGGAAGAAAAAAATACACAAAGACAGACTGCTGAAGGCACTGTGGCTAATGCACACGTTATCATCTATAATGCCCTTAAGAGATGGGGTCCTGTGTAAAGTAGGATTCGAGGATTCCCTCACCAACATGTGCTTTTATTTATCTCCGAAAGCCAAAGAGAATCCGTGTGTACATGTCACTTGTGTGCCTGTGTTTATAAAAAAAAAAACAAAAAACTTTCCGGGTATTTACATAAGAAATAGGGCTATGATATATAGTGGTTAAATGTACCTAGTGGGACTATGGTTCTGTTGGCAGCAGGCTTTACCATATGGTGGTTGCTTTATTTTGTCGGTGGTTTGACTTCTGAACTATACCCACATGTTACTTTTACAATATAAATTAGTGTTAAAGTAATTCTAATACTAGAAGATTTAGAATAAAATGGGGATAGATTTATTAAAGCTTTAAAATATCATCTCGCAAATGTCTCTCCTCTAATTTAAAGCACACGGTGGCTCCTAACCTCTTAGCATTTCCTTTTCAGCTTTGATTCTTATTTCCAAATGTCCTTCCTTATCTATATGCCCCGTGAAAGGGACATTCTGCATGCTTCCCTCTCAGAACCCTGGGATAGATTAGGTACCATTTCCTGGTTTCCCTTTTAAGCAGACTCTGCTCGGTCCCCAGAAGGCCAAGGCAGGCAACAAGACTTCAGCTGGGGCTCTCACACCTGCACAGCATCCTCTCCGGGGCCAGATGCTTATCAGTGTCTCCAGATATGGTATGTCTGGAAAATGTCTGCTCTCACCTTTCCATTCCTGTCTCCAGTTTATTGACAGCAACCTACAGTAGCTACTGACTTACCCAAAATTCAGGCAAGTACTTGAAGGGAGGTGGGATGGCGGACCATGGCCTTTAATGAAAAGCAATGATTTCTATATCAGCAAGCAGATAGCTTTGCTTTGTATGATTTAGAATTGTGTGTGTGTTGAAGTCCATACTTCACCTTTCATCACATTGAACTCAAAGGTTCCACCCATGTCTGTCCAGGCCATGTGAGGGCCAATCTTCTGTCAAAACTGTGCATCCATAGGTGATTCCTTTATCCAATGTCCTTTAAGGCAAACACTCCCAAAGTCTGTGTTTTAAGTCTTTGGAAGTGATACTGTAGCTTCTGCTCAGGCACTTTTACCTGCTTTCACTGTCTGACTTCTACCTGCAAAGAGTTTACAAATAACCCAGTGCTTCCTTAACAAAGAGCCCCAGTCATAACTGGGTTCAAGGGACAACACATTGCTAGTCACCAAGAGCCAGATGTAGCCCTGTCCCCAGAAAGCAGAGCGGTGCTGGAGTTACTTCCTTCTACAGAATTTTGTACTATCTTTATCAGAGTAAAGGCAGCTAAAGACATAGGCTTGGATTGAAATGTGTGCAGAATGATTGCATTTTTAATTTCATGATCAAAATTACAGGCGTTGGCCTCTCCAGAGTTATTTCCTATCTACCCCAGAAGGATTTTCCCGCTGCTTAAAATTGCATTTGCCTTGCAATGAGCTACAGGGAAGCATCTCTACACTTTTCTCTTCTTTCCCTTTTCACAACTGTTGTAAAGATATTACTCTCCCCATCGAGTGAGGAAGGGAGCAAAACCGGGAAGATCAAACACTCGAAATTTTAGCATAAATGTCAAGGTGAAAAGTACAGCAAACCCTAACAAAAAAACTATCCAATAAAGTCAGGGGAGGCTCTGTTTTTATTTCAGTGACAACCCACACTCCTTCCAGAGTTTCAAACCGTAAATGTTGATGTCATCTTAAAGACCAAGTTGCTAAGCATGTGGTTAGAGAAGAAACCACTCTGAGCATTTAATTGAGCCTCTAAACTCACACAGCCCTCCCAGAGTCTTTGCTGAGTACAGAGGGCACCACGTTGCCCCTGCCAAGGACGGGAACACAGTAAAAGGCATTTCTAATTGATTCTTCACTCTTTTCTTATTATTATTGTAGAAGCTGCAGGTTAGCAAGAAACAGGTGATATGCAAGAAAGAAGAAAAAGAAGGAGCCAAAACAGTGAAATTAGGGATCCACACCGGGTCTTATCTGTCTTCCAGTTCAGACATGATGAGTTCTCTTACACGTTCTACTCTTTACTGAAATTTGCTTGCTTGTCTAGGTGCCTAGCTTGCTTGCAGAGCTTGCTTGCAGAGCTTGCTTGAGATAAGTGAGGTTGTGTTGGCATGGCAGCAGACTGAAATACAAGGAAATACCGTGGGAGATGTGTTGGGATTCAATTCTGAATGGGAGCCCTCTTACATACACAGAGAACTGAACACAGCCAAGCTTAGATGGCAGCCCACATAATAGCTTTAAATAAAATAATATCCACATGCAATGATGTCCTGTAAAGGCATAAGTACTGAATGGAATAAATGTTTATAGAGTTTATTGACCAATAAGGAAATAACCACATCGTTACGTCTTTCCAAATCAAAGAAGCTCAAAGTGAAAACAATGTTCTCTGCTTGCCTCTCTGCCCTCTCTCCCCAGCAGGGGCCATGTTGAAGAGATCCATTGTTGTTCCTTTGAAGGCACCTCTGTAAACAAAACTCTCATTCTCTTGCTTTAGACTTTCTCATTGCACATAGGGTATCTGCTGCCCTGTTGTGTAAACAGTTGGCCTTACATTTGTGACTTGTTCTTTCTCTTCCTTCCAAGTCAAGAAATGGCATCAGATGGGAGAAAGATGTGCAAAGAGGAATCCCTAGGATGGGGAGATGGTTAAGCCTGTAGGGTTGTCTCTCGGGGCTGGGCTGATTCTGTTCAAGATCAGAGCAATTGAGGTTCATTTTACAGCAAATGAAAAACAACCAGATGTAGCCTGGGAGTATGAGTGGTCAAGCAGTAAGGGGTGAATACTGACCTGACCATGCTAGAGTCACAACCTTGACCCAATGAAGGTTCCACATGGACACGTTCTAACAGTGTGGACAGCTTCTAAGGCATCTCAAAGGCTGAATTTCTGAGCAAGGGTTTTATCATCCTAGAACAAAAGCTGTTCTAGAACATGCGATTAAAACTACAAAACCACATGCAGGTGTTAACATTTATTTTAGATATGAAATTCCAATAAGCTAACTAGGATTGTAGCTTGCCGATACATAATTTGCTGAGCATATGTATACAAGACCTTGGGTTGAATCTCCACAAAAAAAAAAGTGTATAAATTTTGACAAGTGAGCTTGCTTAGGAAGCACCACATGCTTTCCACTGTTCCAGACAAAGAGCATAAAAATGAGTTAACATGGCTATCTGAAAGCTGAACTTCCTACCAGAACCAGTCAATTCTCTTCAAAGATAGATAACAGAATCCAAAGTTGCTAAATAAATAATTTAGTGGCTAGTGTTCAGTAAAATAGCACTAGACATGGGAAGAAACAGAAAAGTTTCAGTATAAGTAACATAAACTTAATTTCAGACTGCCTAGATTCTGATCATTTAAAACTATTATCAGAACTATTTTCAAATAATTAATGGAAAATGTATCTCTTGTGAATGAGAATAAGAAACATGAACAGAAGGATGGAAAGATGATACCAAATGGAAATTTTAAACCTAAAAAAAACCCTGAAATTTAAAACTCTGCCTGTTATGTCTATTGGCACACTGGAGATAGGAAAGTGAAGAAGGGAAATACATGGTCTGATCTATAGAAAAGACCAATCACAAGGGTAGATGTCATGGATGTAGAATATGCTACAGGCTCATGTGCTTGAATACTTGTTCCTGGGAGGGGGGGTGTGGCTTACTATCTGGGGAGTTTGTGGAACCTTTTAAGAGGGATTGCTGTGGGAAGATCTTGAGGTTTATAGTCCCACCCACTCTCTATTCTGTTTCTTGAGCACTCCTGCTATCATATAAGCCACTCAGATATGCTCACACAGCAAGGTGGGAGAGGTGGATAAGAGATGGCAGATGGGAAGAAATGCTATGGTATGCTGTCCTCTGTCCATGACGCGGTCACTGCACACATAAACTCTGAGCGGCGGCATAAGAATAAACTAATCAGTATTCTAATACCAATGGAGGAGAGGCTTCTGAGACCCCATCCATCTCTGAAGAGCTACTGGCATTGGATGGATGCTTAGGGATGACTGTTCTTTGAAGCCATGACTATTGGTGGGTTGTTTCTGTTTCTAACAGATGTCCCCATACCCATTCACATATATGCAGCCCTAAATGGACTTAGAAATTATTAGTAACAGTAAAAATAAGAGACAAATAAGAAGTTGGGAGGGAGTTGGAGTGAGTGAGAGGCACTAGGAGAAATTGGGGGAAGTATTAATGGATGGACAGGAGCAAAGTGCATTGTACAAATGTATGGAAATTTGAAAGAATAAATAAAAATATTTTTTAGAAAACTAAACATTTGTATCCACTTTTAAAATACTGCATATAGTGTTTTAAATATAAATAAAAGTTATGATAGTAATTTCCAAAAGTATGGAATGGATTTGCATTGTGCTGTTGAACGGTTATCATATTCCAATACTATAAAACAAAAGCATGATAGAGTATTAGCTAGCTAATGGAAAAAAGAAATATTAGATAACAACAATAAAAAGTATCATCTAATGTTCTCTTAATAGTATGAGTTCTAAGCAGATACTGATCACTAAGCAAGTTTATTACCATAATCCCTTAAACGTGGAGTTAAAAGATGCAAATGAAGCAAATAAATATATTTATAAAACATTTGATTAATATATAAGGCAAAACAACTACAGAACAAAATATAACATAAAAAGAAATAGTCAAGTATTTCAACTTCAACTAATTACACTAAAAGTAAATGAACTAAACCCCTGTAAGTAAAAGTCAGGAATTCTCAGACTCGGCAGAAAACAGTAGTCATTTAAGTGCTCTTCATGAGAGATACGTGTAAAACACAAAAAGGTAAACACAAAGAAAATAAAAGGAGTAAAGTATGCCATTCTCAGAGCTAGTAGAAGGATGCTGATGTACCTTTATCAAGAAGGAACATTCCAAGGGAAAGAGGGACAACTCCTAATGGGAAAGATGTCTTGTTTTTCATCTGGAAAATATAAAATGGAGCCATGATGTATCTAATAACAGAATATCAAAATTATGGGTAACACAGACCAAGAAAAATGGACAAAATCACTTCTAATCGAAGCTCCCATGCCACTAGCTAGGTCCCCATGCCAAAGTCAGGGATTATCTTTTATTTTAAGCAGCCACTTTTTCCCTCCACCATGCCTTCTTTCCTGTTTATTCTTTAAAGCATTGTCTCAAAAAATGGCTTAGACATGAGCATCCAACTTGGGCTGGAAGGGAGTCTGATTGACAAGTTCAGCCCTGAGAGTTCTCTGCATTGAGCAGCTCTAGACAGGAAGGCAGTATATGGCACAGGATTCATCACTTGAAGGAATTGCTATGTAAGCAGGTTTGATGAAACAAAACTTGTTACACGAATAAAGGAAACTCAGAGCCAGATCTCAGGGAAAGGCTGAAATATCAAAGAGAGGAAACACCACAGTCAGATCTCACCCAGCTGTCTTCCAGCCTCCTCTGACTTGCTTCTCTTGGCTTCTACTGCCTTCTCTGTCTTTCTATGCCTGCCATAAATACCCTCTTCACACCCAGCTGTTTCACATCTAGATTAAGATTAAAGGTGTGGCACCATCACTGCCTGCCTGGAAGCCTGGAACTCCCACTGTAAACTAAAATGACCTCAAACTCAGATCTGCTGGGATTGAGGGCATATATCACCACTGCCGGATATTCCCTGTGCTGTGATTGAAAGTGTGAGTTACCACTGTCTGATCCTCCTAGACTGACTGTGGGTAGATCCCTCTGATATCTCAGACTGGTTTTTATTAAATATGAAACATATCCTCATATAAACTCTGAATTTTCTTTCAAAAAATATGGTGTCTATGCATAATCTTTCCCCAAGCCTTGTTCTTTGTCATCAAGAGATGTCTGAAAGTCAAATTATGATGCCACAGTGTCCACAGCATCTACTTTATAAACATATTGGCATAGCAGACCTTAAAGTATCTCTAAACCCAATCCTTTTCAAGCATACTCTTCTGGCACTATGGTCACCCAGTAGTTGGTGGCTGGGCTCTTGTGTAAGGGCCTTCCCTCCAGAATGTGAATGATTCTAAGTATAGACTGTAGCTTTCCAAACTGGCGTGTCATTCATTGTTTCTCCTGTGTTTAAAGATGCATTTATTTTTATTTTAAATCTATGACACCACATGCATCACATGTGGCCCTGGTGCCTGTCAAAGGCAGAAGCTGGGTGCCAGTTTCCTTGAGGCTGAAGTTATAGGTGAGCTCCCATGTAGATCCTGGAGACCAAACCCAAAATCTCTGTAAGAGCATCCTGTGCTCTTAATCACTGGACCATCTCTTCTGTCCCTCACATCTCTTTTAAGGAGGTGCTGACCCCTAAGAAAGTGGACATGCTTATTTCACTTTGTATCTGAGTTACTAAAGAGCATCCCTAACCCCAGTGAGCAGACACTATCACCTGATGTCTTCATTGGTGTCTTCTCCTAGTCTTCCCTAACAGCACACCATTTGAGCAGTGAAAACCCACTGATTACCTTTCCCTTTACGAAAGTCTTCCTACTCCACATGACCTTTCTATCTAGTGGTTCTTAATTCCCATCAGCATTTCTGGGGTATAGTTGCAGATAGGACAATCTAAGGAACTTTTAAAAAGTTATTCCTCACATTTTCTCATCAACATTTATAGCCCTTTCAGTCAGGCTGTTGTTATTTTATGATATCAGCTTTATCATACTTTGTCTCTAAACCCTCTTGACTGTCTGCATTTTAAGGTGCAAAGTAAATATAATAAAAGCTGACTTCCTCAGACACTTGAAAGGCAAAACACTTTTTGAATCATGCCATGAGGAGATACATAGAAAAAAGCTCTGATTAAATCTACTTTCAGCTGAAAATTTCTGAGCATTATATTAATGACCTTGAAGATTGTCCGGCAGCAATATCTTGGGTATGAATTTCTTCAAAGGTTGAAATATAGGTTAGAACCCTCTGGAGGCTCCTGATATCAAATAAAAAAGCTTAATCAATTTGTAGAAGCAAAAAGGTGGACATGCTTTAGAGCACCAGAAATTGATAGTCTGAAATCTACAATTATTGGAACTGAAAGGAACTAGCCGACAGTCTGATAAAATTTTTTCCTGGTGTTTCTCCTGCCCTAGCACACATGAAAGGAAAAACAAGTTTTGAAAATCAGCAGGACTTCGTAAATGTGTGAGAATGTTCATGCTATTAAAAATACCAACTTTGCTGGCCAAAGGTTAAATCCTTTTGTCTGATAAAGATGCTGGTGGGGTCTTTCTGATATCATCCACTGTTAACCTTTCCGTGTGACCTGGAAGGAAAAGCCTCAGCAGAGTTTGTCTGGTAGAAGCCACATCTTCTTGCTAGTCGATTGACCCAAGAAAAGGCAACAGACAAAACGTCCATGGTTCTTTCTGTGTAAAATGCAGGGGTATGTAGAACTGATGGAATCAGCCAGTTATTAACTAGCAGTATTAACTGGAAACTTCTTAGATTAAAGCTATTCCTGAAGATGTCTCTTTATTCCTCTGTCTCTGAATAAACAAAAGAGTGTCACCAGTATATGCTGATGGTGTGATAGCGGTTGTGAGCTTCTGTGGCCACTGGGTTAGGAGCCAGAAACCCCACTGAAATCTTCTCCTTGGCACTCAATGGCAATACTAATAAGAATGCAGAAAACCACTCCTGAAGACAGGAGAAAGGAAAAGAGATCAATGGACTCCTGGTGATCTCGAAAGTTTGGAAAATCACTTGAGAATTACCCACTCTGTCTTGTGATGACAGGCTAAGCTTTGTCCCTCCCAGGCAAAGCTCTGAACTGAAATGCTAGATTTGAGCTGACTTCAAATTGTCCCAGGGAAGCCTGGAGTCAGCTCGCTTTCATTCTCTCCAAAATATCATAGGCACATTCCTTCCAGAGAGTGTTGCTGCCTTGTACCGACTGCCTGTGAGCTAGAGGGAACTCCACAGGAGTCCCTGATGAGAGAAATGGGTTCCTGGGGTGGCTTTTGGAGATGTGGCCCAGAGATAAAGTTCCATTTGTTAAATGGTCACTGTGCTCTGGACACAAGAGAAACATCCTGGTCTAACGCCCCACTGTGGTCAAGGCTGAAGTGGAGAAGGCATCCTTTGATGCAGATTCCATCACTCCCTCTACTTAGCTGCAAAATACCATGTGCCACCCCAGGTTACCCTGTTGTTTTTTAGCATCCTGTGAATGAAAGACTAGACAAGGGGTAAGGTGGGAAGAAGAAAGGGTAATAGAGAATTTATTGTTGGATATGGAATTTCCTGGGTGAAATTGTGGGGTCATATGGTAGTTATATTTTTAGATTTTTTTCTTTTTTGAGAAATCTCCAAAATAAATTCACAATGGCTTTTTAAATTAATACCCAGAGACCCTGTGGCCAACCATGGAAATTTAACACTCCATGTTTATTGCTGCTTTATTCGCTAGATCAAAGAATTGGGATCAATTTAACTGTCCATAAACAGATGAATGGATAACAAAAATTTGTATGTATACAAAATGAAATATTACACAGCTGTAAAGAAAACTGAAGTTAAAAATTTTGCAAAAAAAGTGGATAGACATAGAATGTATAAGGTCATACAATCTCAGAAAAAAATGCGTATTCTTCTATGTGGAATTACTCAATATCATATGTTTATATGTAAACAAATGTACATGTGGGTGCAATATAATAGGAAAATCAATAAACAGCCTGTTTTTTAAGGACATAAAGCAAATATTTCTCCTAGTGCTAATTTCATAATAAATTTAGGCATTTTGGTGGTAAAGAAGTACATAAACTATATTCAGTACTAAAAGTGTGCAATTCAGTGTGAAGCACCACAGTTTACATTCTGAATATTTATTCTAACTGTGTAGATATTTGCTGAGGTGTAGAGGCTTTGGGTCTAGGTAATTTTGGTGTTTGATGTTTTCACTTACCTGCAAGTATTTTTTTATAACAGTATTTATAAAGTTTCAAAACATAACTATTTTTTTAACTTTAAGGAATAAATAATTTTCAAATCACCTAAAATAAAATCCTCCAATACCTACCTAGACATTTCGATGTCTTTAATTAGCCAATTATGCCCATTATCTTTATATTCTGTATACCATTGTACCTACTGCTTTATGTTTTTAATTAGTCTTAAAATTTCAAAGTAAATCTCTAATTGTCTCAGTTGTTCTTATGCCCCAAACTGGCATACCCAAAGCACAATTTAAGAAAAAATGGTAAATAGTTAATGTCTAAAAAAAATAGATCACGTGCTTTTCTTGAAAGTTACTAATAATATAGCTAAACCACTAATAAAGGTGGCACACACCTTTAATCCTGACACTTGGAAGGCAAGGCAGGCAGATGTCTTGTGAGTTCAAGGCCAGCCTGGTTTTCAGAGTGAGTTCCAGGACAGCCAAAGCTACAAAGAGAAACCTTGTCTTAAAAATAAAAAAATTACTAGTAATATAAAGACTCTAAAAAGAAATTATGTTCTTAGAGCTTTTAATAAATGTTCTTGATTAGAATGAAGTTTTAAAGGTTTTCATTTAAAAGAGGATCGCCTTAAATTTTGGCGATTGTGCTGTCTATAATCTGATGTAGTCAAGGCATAAACTATATATTTGCTGACTATGCCTCATGTCATGCAAAGATGCTGTGTCAGGGAGATACAGCCTCTATGGCTTCAGGAAGGGTATGTTTCATGTTTAAAATCTCATCATGAAGTGTCATTTGTCCTTAAGAGAATACGGCTCCTGTTGCTCCTCTCTGGAGTGGACAGTCCCTGACTGGACACAGATTTGTCATAACTGGCTTCCCAAACATTGTTCTTTTCAACCTAACCAATGTTCCACCAAAGAGATAAGTTAAAAGGTCAGGTTTTAGCTTCTTTTTGGAACAGGCTCCAAAACACGTGACTCAGCTCCCTAGAACCCATTAGGTGTCCTGCCCTACAAATGGCCTTCGGCTCTCTGTGACAGGAAACTCATGCCAGACACAAGTGAACAGCAGTGACTAAAATCACTGTAAAAGTGATAAGTTCATCCTACCCCTCAAAAGATGAGGAACATTAAAAATGGCCCCCATCAGTTCCCAAGGAGTGGCACTCTTAGGAGGCGTGCCCTTGTTGGAGTAGGTGTGGCTTTGTTGGAGAAAGTGCATCATGAGGGCTTTGGCTTTGAGGTTTCAGACGCTCAAGACAGGCCTGGTGTGGTTCACTGTCACTTCCTGCTGCCTGAGAGCCCAGATATAGAACTTTCAACACCTTCTCCAGCAACATGACTGCCTGCATGCCGTCATGCTTCCTACTAATGGTAATAGACTAAATCTCTGAAGTGTAAGCCAGTCCCAACTAAAAATTTCCTTTTGTAAGAATTACTACATTCATGAGGTCTTTTCACAGCAATAAAACCCAAACTGAGACTATTATAAAAATCTACACTGGCCAAAATTCAGTAAACAGATGACTGAAGTGTGCCCAATGACAGTTAAGACATATGCAACACAGTTTCTATACCTGAGACTCAAGGGACAACATGGAACAGGGTCATAAAGGCTGTACTAAGCAGAGAACCAGGATTTCTGTTGTGAGATAGTATGACAGGAGAGCAGAATCCATGAAATCTCAAAAAGACGGACACCCAAACAAGACCTACACAATGGCATCTTCAGCCAACATATCAGTGCAGGTGGGAGACGCCAGCCCTAGATGAAGGGCTGCAGACAGTTAATGGCTGCTGTGTGTGTGTTTGAGGGAGAAAGAGAGAGAGAGACTGAAGGTAAATAACAATAAAGAAGAAGGCATGAATTGAGAGAGTAAGGGCCATAGGAGGAAGTGAAGGGGTAAAGGGAGATATGGAAGCCAAATTTATGTAGGCTCGTGTCCCTGTCTCTGATGTCTTGCACCCCTCTGTGTGGCCTAGGCAGGAATTTCTGGTTGTCCCCACTTTCAGGTGCTGTTCCAGAGGTGCCTCTCCAGGAACATATCTGCCTGCATGCTGCCATGTCCCACTGTGATGATAACGGACTATATTTATAAAAATGTAATCCCCCCTCAATTAAATGTTTTTTTCCATTATAAGAGTCACTGTGTTCATGATGCCTCCTCACAGCAATAGAAACCCTAAGACATACAGTAAAGCCTAGTACATAAGAATGATTCAGAAGTTAACAGTCCTAAATCAAGAAGTAGGATCCCAGAAACACAATCAGTGCGGACCCAAGATGGACAAGCTGATGAAGAGCATCCCTTCTCTGCCTGGACTGTTTGAACACAGCCGATGGCTTCAACAAGTATGGTTCATCCATATCCATGGATGGGATTTAGATAAGACTTAACAACCAAGCTTAGAAAAATGCGGCATGGTGACTATAATTAGCATGTTGGGATGAGGAAGTGGCTCCATCAGTGAAGCTTTTACCACACAAGCATGAGAACCAGGGTTTAGATCTCCAATACCCATGTTACAAGCCAGGTGAGATATCAGGAGTCTGTAATCCTAGCACTAGGGAGCCAGAAAAGGCTTTCTCCTGGAGCTTACTGGCCGGGCAGTCTAGTTTGGTGGGTTCTAGCTTTTGAGAGACCCTGCCTCAAAAAATGATTAAGAAGGACATATAATATAAACGTTTGACCTCCAATTGTGTGCTGGCTAGTTTTTGTCCACTTGGCACAAACTAGAGACATCTAGGAAGAGGAAACCACAATTGAAGAATTGCTTGTATCAGATTGTCCCATGAGCACATCTGGGAAGAATTTTCTTGAATTTTTTTTTTTTTTTTTTTTTTTTTTTTTTTTTTTTTTTTTTTTTTGGATGTGAGAGAGACCAGCCTACTGTAGACTATGCCATCCCCGGGCAGGAGGGCCTGGGTTGTATAAGAAATGAGACTAGGCAAGTCAGGGAACTAGTGTTCCTCCAGGGACTATGCTTCAGTGTTCACCTCCAGGTTCCTTCTTGAGCTTCTGCCATGGTTTCCCTAGATGGAGCTGTGACCTGGAATCCAAATTAACCCTTTTCCTTCACAAATTGCTTTTGGTCATTGTGTTTATATCAGCAACAAAAATTTAAGCAAATCAACACTCATACACACATGCATTAGCATGTACATGTCTACATGTCCATACAAATGCATGCACACATACATACACACTTTAAAGTGCATTTTAGGTTTTAGAGATGGAGTCTCACACTGTAGACTAGATGGACTCAAACCACACAGTTTAGCTCAGACTGGAAATCCTTCTGCCTCAGTTTCCCAGGAACTCAGATTATAGGCTTGAGCCATCACATCTACCTTACCATTTGTGTGTGTGTGTGTGTGTGTGTGTGTGTGTGTGTGTGTGTGTGTGTGTTCCACAAACGGTACGACAATGTTCTCATTTTAAAGAAAATTCACTCCAAGACTGACTTGAGTAGTGTGGAAGATTAACCAGAATGACCACATGATGAGCTAGGGATGAAGTGTTGAAAACAGGGAAGTAGAGTAGGGAGTTAGAACAAGATGTCCCAGATAACACAGTTCATTAAAGACCTCAAGCCATGTTGCACATGGAGATGTGTAGTGAAACAATGTGATAATAAAACTTTAAAAATGTTTACTGAATTGAGGTGTGAGGATACAGATGCAAACATCGAAAGTGGAACCACTTTGGATGGGCTGTAGGAAAGCCTTACCATACACTCTTACCAAGAACCAGTATAAAATGTTTAAAACTTAAACAAACAAGGTACTTCTAGAAAAGGCCAGGAATTCCAAAGAGTTACATCCTTTCTCAGAATTAATCTATAAATTCAGAGTAATTACAATAAATTTTTCATTATAGACTAACCCTATATTCATTGGAAAATGTCAGTCATCTTTAAATAAAGAATAAAAATAGCAGGGTTTGTCCAAGCAGAAGCCAATGCCTAGCAAAAAAGCATCCTCTTACCAGGTCCAAGATCTGCAGATAGAGAAAGCAGAACACAGCATTCTGAGACAGAGCCCAGAAGACGAAGGTGACATTCAAGCCAGTGTAAGTCTGATGGCACCAGGGAGACAGCCACTTGGTGGGGAAAAGTTCAAATTAGTTCACCATGCCTCAGATAGCACCAGTGGGATTCCAGTTTTTCATAAAACCAAAAGAACAGAGAAATTACACAAATATTTGTACCCTCTGAGATTGTGTGTATCAGAGGGTGAGGTCTATCTGAGGATGTCACAAAAAGCAAAGCCTACAATGGGTGGGATCAGCACATTAGGCCATATAAAGACATCACACTGTGGTGGTGAGGAAAGTACAGATGCTCCCTTGAGATAAGCATGGGTGTTAAAGTGCAGAGTCATAGCTGCCACAGACGGTGAGAAACCAAAGCCTTCATGGACACGAATCAAGGGCATTTGACCGATAAACTACACATTATTTAAAGCCCATACATAGTGCGGGTAGGAGAGATGGCTCAGTGGGTAAGAGTACTTGTGAACACTGAGGACCTGAGCTGGGATCCCAGCTTCCAAGTATGCATGCCTTGTGACCCCAAATCTGTGGGGGTAGAATCTATGAGGCAGGGGCATCTATGGGACGTGCCAGCTGCCAGCCTCATTCTCAGTTCAGTGAGGTTTCCTGTCTCAAAGAATAAGAGAGAAGCTTTAGAGGAGAATGCTTGACATCTTTCTATGGCCTCTGTATATACATGCACACGTTCACATATATTATACTCACACACATATATGCACAGACACATAGAGATCATAATGTTCAAAGATGCAAAATTAAATATAGCAAAGCACCCACCATCATTGTCTATTAGAACAGGAACTATTCAAGATGGATGGACGGATGGATGGATGTTAGAAAGAAAGACAAGTAGATAAACAAATGATGACAGGAGTTGATAAGGATGACGGTAAAGAGAAAGAACATTGTAATATTTTGACATTTTTAGAGAAAATGGATACATCTTTGCATTTTGTCAATAAAGATCAAACACCATCTTAATTCTGGCAGTGTAGTCCGCAAAGCAAACCACACACACAGCACGCATGCACACATACACTATATCAACTACTTTCCTGCTGCTGTGATAAAACTATGACCAAAGTCAACTCAAAAACAACAACAACAACAAAAAACAGAGTTTATTTTGGGTCACAGTTCCAAAGGAATGAGCTCGTTCACAGCAGGGTGAAGGTATGGCAGCAAGTGGCCAGCATGGTGGCAGGTGTGGCAAAGGGAGAGCCTGATGACATTGAAAAGTTGCCAGAGTTTATTACTAAGCTAACACCATATGGTAAGGCAACTTGTTTGTCTTGGTTTTTCAAGACAGTATTTCTTTGTGTAGCCTTGGCTGTCCTGCAACTCACTCTGTAGACCAGGCTGGCTTCTTAACTCAGAGATCCTCCTGCCTCTGCCACCCTGAGTACTGGGATTAAAGGCATATGCTAGCATTACCCATCTACATTTCATCTTTGCAAAATCAAAACTTACATCTTCATGGGAAAAATGCCATACACTTGGTCATCAAATACTCTCTTTTGAACATGGTTCCTAGGAGTTAAGGCTCAAAACTGGAGTGAAGAGGGTAGCTTTGAGGACTTCAGAAAGCTTCCCTCCATTTTCTTCCTGTGGAACAGAGAAGTTTCCTGTCTCTGGCAAGCAGGACCCTTTTTCAGATTCTACACTCTGGACATGTGAATAAATTTGCAAGAAGCCAGAAAGCCCAGTGTCTCAGGAGCTCCAGGTGTCCTGTGCCTCTAGCTTGTGACTGCCAGCTATACAGGATTCCAACCACCTCTGAATTTCTTAGCATAAGGCTAAACTATTACAAAGACATTGTGACCAAGAAGAAGTAGTTTGTGAGTGTTGCGTGGATGGGTTATGCTTGGCTGGTCACACCAACTGGCAGAATGAGTGCAATTTTTGAAATATGAAATACAAATTTTTATCAAAGGAGAAGTAAAACGTTATAGCTCTAGGTTCATTAAACCCAGCTCACATTCTGGGATTCCAAAAATAAAGCATTGGCTATTTAAAATTGCAGCTTGACAAGATTGCCTCAGATGAAACCCAGGAGACCCGTGGAGGAGGGGGGCAGCACACACAGGGCTGCCTTCCTCTCTCCACATACAGTGCTGGCCTGGGATGGACCAAAGAAGCTCTCCACACTTCACTTCAGAACGCAAAGGTCAGCAGCAGCACACATTTGCCCAGTAGAGATAGTCCAGCTCATTCCAAGCTCTTTCTAATAATCCCTAAACTCACCCCCCCCCCCCCAGTTGTTTCTGCTATGTGAGTGAGGAGACTAGGCTGACCTGTGTGGCCTGGCTGGTAGTGTGCTGGTCACCACACCCAAGCTGTCTTCTTGCAGATTGATGCTGGCAGATCTGTCATGTGGTGGGTCCTTGTGGATCTTAGAGGTGGCTTGAATCCAGGGTCCTGTGGGCAATGTGCTGTCCTCTCTGGGCCACACCTCTTCCACGAGGGAGGCATTGAAGCAATCCACATAGCATGGGAAAAGTTCTGTCATAGAGCACAGGTCCTGGCCATCAGATGTGACACCATATGGTAAGGACAGTTGTAACAAGCTGCCCTACATTCTAAAGACAAAAGTAAGTCCTTCCTGTGTACTGTCTGTCTGTCTCTGACAGTCTGCACTGCCCCCCCCCACCTGGTCCCAAGTAAGCCTGCTCTTCTTCCTGGTTTGAATGTATCCCCACAGGCTCCCCTCCAGGGGTGGTGCTGTTAGGAAGATTAGGGCACTTTCAGAAGGCAGACCCTGGATGCATGGAATGGGTGACTAGGAAAGGATTTTGAGGTTTTATAGCCCTGCCCACTTCCTGCTTGCTCTCTGGGGAAGCAATGTGAGCAGAAGCCTCATACTTTTGGGCGTGCCCTGCCTTTCCCTAAATGAAAGCCTATGGTACTCCTTAAACTGATCCAAAGTAAGTCATTTTCTTAAACAGCTTTTGTTGGCTCTCTGATCATAGCCTCAAAACCTACCTAATGCTCTTCTATCTTCATACACGGGCCCACAGCCAGGATAAACCGTCTTCCACCAGCTGAGTCCTTCCCTTTATACCACCATCAAGCTCCCTGAAGGTACCATTTCTCCTGTGGCCTTCCCATAACCCACCACCTCTAAATCCCCCCAAATCCTCTGCAACACTCTCCCCAAAGTATTAGCAATTGCTTCTGGGGATGGATATGAGAAAGGAAAAGGTTATTTTAAGATTTACTCTTAAAACAAAGTATATTATTTTTGCCTGGAGTACAGAGTTTAGCTACAGATATTGATCAAACACATTGGCCGAATGAACATTCCATGTTACTACTCACAATACAATCATTATTTTTTTATTGATCGACAGAATTCAGAACCCTCTGAGATAAACAATTATATCACCAATAAAATCTAAACAGCAGCATTTAAAATGTACTTTGTAAGTAAACAGAGTTGTCCAGAATTATATTGCCCGCTAACAAAAATAATACGGACTCTTGTCCCTGCACTGGGGCAGACTCTGGAAACTGAATGACATCAGTTTTCAACGTGTTACACTGCTGACCCCTAGTTCTCGCTTCGTTTGAAATCAGAGCACTGGTGTTTTTCATTTTTTTTTTAAGTTTCCTTTCTTTCCTTTGATAAGAGGGCTGTCATTAAATAAAATTAGCAGATGACAAGAGGCAAGGTTTGCAATACTTGTTCTAATTGCAATAAAAGCTTTCTCCACTGAGAACAAGGGCTCCTATTCACCTAGAACTGATCTTGTAATTCAAACACAGTCTGGCTGTGAAATCTCTCCAGCGAAGCCCTTACGAGCTACATCATCTTAAATGCAGGCAATGGAAACCGGGGAGATATTGCTAATAACAGGGCTGCATTAATTAATTGCTATAAAATTTGCAAAATAAAAAGAACACTGGGAACAAAGCGATATAATATTTACCAGTGCTGAAAATTAGAAATAAATATTCAACATGCCCTTTTGACTCATACAAGCAAGGCAGCTTGAAATAATAAGGCACGGCAAAGTCTTTTACATGGGAAAAGCTAATGATTTCTGCATTTTGCTGCTGGTGAAGAATTGAAGGATGGCTGATTGGCTGATTTGAATCTTCCTTCAATCTCCCATCAATAAAACAGAGACAAGGCAGGGGCGAAAGCTGATCTGGGAGAGTCGTGTTTCCATAATTGCTTTTTCCCCTCAGGCATTTGAAATCCAGAGGGTCAGTAGTTCTTGTGAGAAGACTGGGGGAGCTAAGGGGGCCCCCCGTCAAAACCCTGAGACACAAATTAATTTGTTTATGGGGCTCAGAGTCTCATTTGCAGAAAGAGAACGTGCGTGGCAATTTCTAGTGTTATAACCTAATTAAAGATGGATCCGTGTAAAATATTTATGCAAACTTTACCAAACCCAAAGATTTTAATCCCGTTTGAGCGGTTAGCTGACTTGTGGGACCAGAAACAATTTTTAAACCTATTTTCTGCACCAGAACTCTGGAAGACAGACTATTTTTTCTTTAATTTAAGTATTACTACATTTAAGACGTCTGAGCACCTGTTAGTGAATCTAATTAAAGAGACAATCTCTTGTCACATTTTCTGGATCTTGTTGGCTAGTAGCTAGGACCAATTTTTTTATTTAAATATTCTGTGACTTTTTCTTTATTTCTGTCTTTCCCTTCCTATTCCACATCTCTATAAACTTGGAAAGAGAAGTGAAAAATTTGAATTTTAGGATTTTATAGCCCGCTATCAGCAAGCCTACTTGGGAAAGACAGTCCCACAAAGGTGGCCTTTAATAAGTTTCCTGTTGGGTATCTGGAAAGAGCAAGGCTGGAAGAGGGGAGAGAACAAAATGTAAGTGGCCAAACTCTGGCTGTCTGGGGCCTGCCTTCCTCACCAACTATTACAAGGACCACAGAGGACGCTTTTGCAGGGCTTTGCTGTGCCACATCACTTTACCCTCTGGAAGTAATGGTCAAAACTGGAAAGCAAGCAATGGCTCTGTCACTGGGGTTTACGGCCTGAGGCAGCCCATCCCTGAGGTGGGACAGGGCTCTATCTTCTTGTCTTAGTTTGGGGAATGTCATCCTCTGGCTCCTCTGTGAACAAGATTCCTAGTACCCAAGGGCACCGTACCCTGCAAGCCAGGTGGGAGTTTGGATTTCAACATGTGGATTCTCAAGAGCTCCAGAGGGACCTAGCCAGCTGACAGAGCGCTTAGTGGGGATGGAGGGGGTGAGGTTGGGGCTCATTTTGACCTAAAGTCTGGAGAGAAGTAAGTGCAAGTTCATCAAGAGTGTAGAGTGGGGCATTTCCCCGTTTCTTCCTCAGGTAGGGACTTTTCCATAAAGCCAGGGACTGTGGGGTCCAGGACCCCAGAACTCACTTCAGACATAGTCCTTTAAATTTTTATTTTGTTAAAATATTATAATTCCCTATTTTATGTGTGTATTTCATTATTTTTAAAAAATGTTTATTATTTTTATTTTATGCACATGGACTTTTTTCCTGTGCATGGTGCTCACAGAGGCCAGAAGAGATGCCCTGGGACTGTAGTTACAGATGGTTGTAGCTACCACAAAGGTACTAAGAATTTAATCTCTCCAGCCCCCTATGTACCTAACCATTAGTGAAGTCACAATGGTGCACAGCCATTGCCTTATCTACTTTTAAAACTTTCACCTTGACCAAAGTCAGCCTTGAAACCATTAGAGACTAACTCTGGATCCCTTCTTTGGGTTCTGGAATTTGCCTGTCAAAGAGGAGGGAAAGAATTTAGACTCTACCCGAGTGGGTAATGAAGCAGAGGCATACATAAGGATTATCTAAGAGCCTAGAAGAAGGGGTCTTCCATAGCTGATGTGGGATAGGAAGACAAGTTCAACCTCCCAGCAAGAATGCCAACCAAGGCAGGAAGGGGCTAAGGGCTTCAAGGGGATGTAGACAGTTGTGCAAGTCCACAGAGGTAGAAGCTTCCAGACATGAGTAATTCAATCCTCTCTGCAGGTGGGGTTGGCAAAGTCTGCTTTTGACATAGGTAAGAGGCTGCCCCAGCAAGACCTCACTGGTGGTTGACTCAGGGTCAAGGCTGTAGAACCATTCCCTGGTCTTTCTGACCACAGTTCTATGGACTAGGCCTTGCCGCTAGCACTAGTGAGATACAATGTGGTTCTGTTTAGCAGACCTACCAGTACTGAAAACAAATGAGAAAAGGTCCCATGTAAAAATGAACCAAATGAGTTAATTTCCATAAAGATTCCTTTTGGAATCTAGGCAGGCATGTAACAAAGGCCACCCCATGTCCAGGCCAGCACTTGCATGACCTTGAACTTTGAGAAGCACCTAGCGCTCCTGACCCCTCTTGCCTGGGAAGTACTACTTATGTGATTGGGTGATGCTTTCCAGGAAATATAGTCTTTTCTACTGGGCTCTGGACGTGAGGCTGGTATGTGAGGAAATGGCTATAATATGTCTTATTTTAAAATTACATCTGACTCATTGCAAGAGTCACCAGTGTTCCATAAAATGCTCACCTACCAAGGAAGAACTTAATGAGAGTCAGCCATAAAACACATTTACATTTGTTTATTCTTTACCTATCTTAAAACTGCTGGTTGACCTTGTCTAACACATAGTTGAGAAGGCCTTGGCTCACTTGGTGACACTTAGGGTGTCAGCCAATTAAACTCACTCCATACTTACTAAGGAGGCAAAAAATGCACCCTTGCAGAGAATGTAACCAAAATCACAGTTGGCTCTTTTCCTTAGGGACAGGCCCACAGTCCAAGAAGTGGATTCCAGATTACCACTTTATTTCTTGCCTTTTCGGTGACATGTCTTTTTAAGGAGAAAAATGGCTGAGGGTGGTGTGTGTGGGGGAACCTTTGAATTTTAATTTTCCCCATGGTTGTTCTGAAGCTTATCCCTGGAGGATTGTACTAGGAGAAAGATTCAATGGTGCACAGGAAGACCACTGGATTTGGTCATGACCACATGAGAAAAACTCTGTGTGTGTCTCCTAAGTTCAGGCCCATCAGCCAATGTAGGGAAAACTGAGACACTCTTCAGTGTCTTTTTTCTTATGTCATTAAAGGCTCTTTAAAATAATGGAACAACAAAATGATGTCTGGATTGCATCTTTCTGAGTCAGAGGAATTCTTTTTATTAGACGTTTCAGGCCTCTCATGTGAATGGTTCAGTCTTGGGTGCTGTTCTAAAGAGGAGAAATGGAATACCATACACACAGAGGTACAGTGGATGGAAGGCACAGGCCTACAGTAAGGGGAGCCCCTACAGTTGGTGAACTCAGGAAATATGGTGGAAATCTTCCAGGTGAAGGTGCACCTGTTGTCTGTTATCAGCTGGATTTTAATCTTTTAAAATTATGCCTCCTTTGAAATTTTGCCTGCCCTCTCCAGAATGATAGTTGTATGAGAGTCATGTTCAAAGCCTTCCACCCCCTTCATCACAGCTGACCTGTGCAGAAGGGCTCTTCAGGAATGAATTTGTTTGGAGAAGATGTGGAAAGCTTAGGAGCCACCACCCCCCCTCCATCCCTCTATACATGCTCTCTGCATCCCTTCTGCTCTTTACATAGATCTCTAAGGGAAAGCTCAGCAAAGCTCCACTCTGTGGATGCCCTCCCATGGGGCTTGTAGAAGATAGACCCTGGGGAGAAGGCTGTTCATCTAGATGTTGGAAATCAGGGGGTGTCTGCTTCTAGAAACAAATGTCAGTGGGTACTTCTTTGAGCAGTGAAGTGTCACCATTTTTATTGCTAGAAAGTGTTAAACAGCTCTTGCCTCAGCATGAATGAGCTCTCCAGTAAATGTACACTCAGTGTCTACCAACTCGACACCCTCTTGATTTTCACACTTCTCAGCTGTTAAGGGTGTACTGTGGGACAGAAGTTAAGCTATGATATGATATGATAGCATCAAGCAAAGATGACCCATTCTGTGCCCATCAGAGGGTGGCTGAAAGGGTCTGTTGGAGACAGCGGCATTTCTGATGGTGCCGTGCATTATTCTAATCCTTGTGACTCATTCTAGTCCTGACTCTATGTGCAGGGGAGAAACATAATCAAAATTCAGGGGAGATAAAAGGCAAGGCCAAGAGGCAGGTGGAGAAGTAAATGGGGGAAAATACATAACTAAGGGGAGCTGGCACCCTTGGGAAAGGACTTTGTGTCATGTTGCTTTACATAAACACGGTTTCGAATGAGAAGCCTGATATGAACATCAAAGATGCATTTGTGGCTGTGTCCACTTGGGAGAAGTTTTCAAGCACCATGCATCATGTTGAAGGTTCTGTTTTAAAATTTTAAGTGTGCAATCCAAATAACTTCCTGCTGCTCATTAAAATACAAATTACAGCCAGATGTGGATTGGTCTCCATATCAGATCTGTCAAAGCTTTACCTGAGATCTTGAGAAGAAAAAGCAAAAGAAAATGAACCCACAGGTAAGTGTGGTATAGTATAGTGGGATTGTGTTCTGTTCCATTGTAAACAATTGTCCCGCCTACCGGTTTAATAAAAATGCTGATAGGCTGAAGGCAGACAGGAAGTGTGGGTGGGGCTACCAGACTAATAAACTCTGAGAACAGGAAGAGCAAAGTAGAGAAGCCAGAGACACCATGACGAGACACCACGATGTCAGATGCAGAGGAAAGAAGTTGAAATGCTGCTCTGAGAAAAGGTACCGAGCCCCATGGCTGAACAGGAAAAGAGTCATGGGTTAGTTTAAGAGTAAAGAGTTAGCAAGTTATATGCCTGGGCCCCAGGTCAATCAGCATGAAATTAATGTAAGCTTCTTTATGTTTCAGTGAGACTATGAGTCTGTGGATCAGAACCTCTGGACCACAGACCAGACAGGCCAGAAATTTGTCACGACAGTATAACTCTGTGGAATAAATGACAGTTGTTTAAAGAGTTCCTGTATCAATGTAAAAATTAAACTCTCTCTAAGAAAAGAATTGATGAAGGTTGGAATTAAAATGGAAACAGGATCTAGGAGATACAGATTAATATTCTTAAAATAAGCAAAACTGAACGAGTTTCTAGAGGAGCGATGTATGTAATGAAATTATTCAGATTAACAAATTTGGGAGAAATGAAGAACTTTAAAGGGGGGCTCTAACATTTACTAAAACCAATTTATATGGTGAGCCTGGAGATCAACAATGAAATGGAATTTTCTAACAGATTTAAAGAACGAAAGGACACACAGTGGTGATGGTAAGCCGGGTGGCTGGCTGGCCCTTGGCTCCACGGCCCCAGAGACTCTCAGGCAAGGTCCTTGTCACAGTCTCCTAAAGAACAAATTGGGCTCACTGTGTTGGTTTCTGGAAAGTGTCTTATTCTGAAAAGAGATTAATGGCCGAGACTTTGTAGGCATCTTTGCTGGCTACCTCAGTCCCACTCCTAGTTTGTAAAATGGGAATAAATTAAACCAATTAAAACTGTGCAGAAGCGCCAATGTTTTCCCAAATAACCACATGGCTTCCTGAAGCCTTGGCCATCAGGTTCCCAAGGTGGGTGTGGTGCTGCCTCTGTCTCCCACCATTGCCCTCACCACTTGGAAGTGTGTATGGAAATAGTTTTGCAGATGGCCTCCTATGTTTTACAGGAAATATTACTTTAACATTGAAAAAGATCACATTTCTCCTTAGGAATTACAGATCTGGATTTCATTTTCTCTCACCTTTTCCCCCTCCTCCAAAGCCTGAGGAAAAAAGTGTAACCATTATATATGAGATTCAGGAAGCATTTGGGAATTTTTAAATACACCTCTAGCACTTGCTTGGGCCTCCACCCCATACACATTTGTTCATATACACTCAAGGTATATTTACATACATATAGTCTATGGATACATGTACAGTCATAACCATGTTATTTCATTTATCAGTAAAAGTGTAGTTGCATGAGATTGAGAAACCCATCCTTCCTTGTTCTATCTTTCTCTTTTTGATTGTCTTTAGCACAAGAAACAGTCATTGTTCAGTTCACGTGGATATCTAAAACATGAACTTCTTCAGGCAGATGCCAGAGGACCAGGAGTATCTGTTGTGGGAGACTGATTAGCAAGCATAACCAATTGAAGAGGTGGTATCCAGATGAAGCAGACAGAAGCCTGTGCCTGTTTCTTGGGCTTCATCCTTACCCCCACAATCTAGAAGTAGGAAGATGGCAAATAAGCCTCTATCCAGAACATCAGACCTGGGCCTTATCAAATACCCATATTCTAACATTCTGGAGACCACTTTCTCTGAGGGATGCATCTCTACTTAAACCAAGATGCAGCTGAACCCAGGGAATCCCACTCACATCAAGACAATACCAAGTTTTATGTATCATCCACATTCCTTTGGCCTGCCACCCACCTCAAGATGAGCTCACAGCAACCCAGTCCAGCTGAGACCAGAAATGTCATCAATATTCTAACCCAGCAGCACTCAGAAATCCTCAGCCACAGTTTATATTTCAGTGTTTCTCCTATAAACCCAATGGAGAGATATCCAGCCAGGGTCTCAAGGAATCTCTGAGGGCGGCTCCAATTGGAACAGTTTCAATTCACTGTGCCCAGTTGTAAATAATTGTTTTGGGAAGGGGAGTGGCAGTGGACTTGCAGCTGTTTCTTGAAACCTCAAATACACTTGCTCCAACTACACTGGGCACCATGCAGTACGAGGCCAACAGCCTGTGCATTGCCTGACTAGAGGGTTTTTCCCTCTATGTCAAAGCAATAAGTAATAAGCCAGTAGTGATCTGGGCTTCCCCGTACTCAGACCCTTCCCCTTGAGACCTCTGAGACTATCTCTCTGGCTGCAGTAGATCTCTTCCAGCCTATGGTCTCCACACTGCTTCATGACCCCATCGCCAAGGTACAGGTGCCTCGCCAGCCATCTGACAGAGCCTTCCAATGTCTACCTTATTATTTCCCCTTCACATTTTATATTTCTTTAGAAACTACCCTCTCCTTGATATCTGTTTCTTCCTTTTCTACAACCCAAAACACACCTGTTTACCTTAGCACAAACTCATTCTTGGAATAATGAATGGGATACTAGATGTCTAGGAGAGCCAGGGACCCAGAACCAGACCTTTCTGATCATGGAGACCTGGGCATCCACTACCTGTCTTCTCTGTTCAGGGTTGTCCCAGCCCTTAGGTCAACTGTATAGGCAAAGGCCTAAGTAGAGTGCTAATCAGGGCCAAAGAAGAGTCCCAGTGAGCTGTCTAAGGCTGTCCCAGTTCACATGAGGGACCCTACTCATAAAGAGCAGATGAAGATCTTGGGGGCATCCTCAGAGAAGGTACCTGAGGTCAAAGGCCACTTCAGCACCAGCATGACTAGCTATGTGTCCGAATTCTGGAAGGAGAGGATAAGCCAGATAGAAGAGTGAAGGACCAGGGTGGGACACAGAGAGCCTGACCCTCACCTTGTGCCTGACTCTAAAGCAGTATAGACATGGTCACTACAAGCATGTGATGTGCTGAGGGGCGCTTCCAAGCCTTCTGAAGAAGAACAGATCAGCATGCTCATGGTTGCTCCATTGCAAGGGCAGGAAGGAAACAGTGGAAGGCTTGAAGAAAGGATGTAAGCATGGCATATGCTAATCAAAAAGCCCAAGCATGCAAAACCTCAGCCTGCACACTGGCATGTATTCACACATACTAGATGCTAAATAGTATTTTTTTAAAAGACATTTCTTTTTGAGGATGAGTGTGTGTCTGTGTGCCATGTGTATGTGGGGGTGGAGCTGATGTTACAGGTGTCTGCGAATCTCTTGGCATGGTTGCTGGGAACTGAACTTGAGTCCTTAGGAAAAGCAGCAAGTACTCTTAACCACTGAGCAATCTCTCCTGGCCCTGAATATGGGTTCCTTAGGTGAATGAATGGAAGACTGTGTGAGAAGGTGTACTCTGTGTTCAGTTCCCTACTTGTTGGACAAACGCAAGTCTTTACTCTTCCTTCTTTATCATCCCTTGAGCCTCTCTTTGGAGCTGACCCAGATGTCCTTTCCTGCACGAATGGCATTTCCGTAGCGTGAAAGCAGGGCCACGTGAGATTCTTCCCAGAGCCATGGAGGCACAGGGGAGCTGCTGCATCACTCTGGACCTCACCTCGCCTCATCCCCCCCCCCCCCCCCCCGCTTAGGAGAGTGGCATCCCTTCTTGCGTTTACTCTGAGGAGGAAGAGGTGGCAATACTTCCAGATGGTTCTAAACTCCTAACTTTATGTCCTACCTTCTGTCTGGATGACAGCATAGGTGAGTGTCACATCTGAAACGATAACAGGATCAGCAGTCAGGAAGCAAGGAGGAGGGCAAAGGAGATGAAGTGGCTTGTGGAAACAGCCCACAGACCCAGCGCTTTGGTGTTAGCTGTCCACATGCTGATGGTCATGTGTGAACCTATGATCTTCATGGAGGAGGCACAATATTCCCATCCTTTAACTTCTCCAAAATGATGATCATAGCTCCTAGAGACGGATGATTCTCATGATAGGGTGACAGATTCACTCACGGCAGTCATGACCTGCCTGAGCCAGCACTCAGAGAGAAGAGGTTTCCTGACACTGACTACATGAAAAAGATGAATTTCATACATAAATAAGACAAATTCAGTCCAACAGAGAAGTAGCTAGGAGGTAGATGAGAAGAGTACAAAATGGGAGCCAGAGCCATGTAGAAGAAAAGCAATTGTGTTGCCATATGCTCAAGGGCAGACTGAGCTAGATGCCAACCTTCTGGATTATTCTTTGCCGATCGTCCCGGCATGTACGAAATCCCAGCTCTCCAACCCCCACTTGTAAGCCTCCTTTCTATGGGCATCCCTTGGAGTGCCCACCATTTTAGATAAAGGCTGCACTGGCTCTGTGGCTGTGTGTCCTAGGTACCTGACGTCCTGTGTGTCCTTGGCTCCCACTCTGAATTCCACATTGCTTAACAAATACTTAGTTGAACAGCAGCCCGGTGGACTGCCAAGTCCCACATTCAGATGCCACACAGTTGCTTCCAGGCTCCAAGACAGAACCTACTAGTGCAAGCTGACTATTCTGCATGAGGTTCCCACATGTCATCCTAACGGCACAGGCTGACACCTGCAACTCCGTTCTGCTTGAGCCATTTGCTTCCAAAGTAAGACACAAAGAAGGGATTCTTCCATAAAGAGAAAAGCATTTGGATCATGAGTCAGTATTAGGTGTTTGAGGAGGACACATCCAGGGTGTCTGTCAAGACTTCAGATAAGGCACACAAACTGGCAAGGAGGCAGCTCATCAGTTGCTTGGGGGCTTTTCTGGCCGGAGGTATCCAGGCTATTTCCCAGACCAAAGAAAAGAGCCCTCGCCACAGCAATTTCCCAAATCAGGGCAGCTTGGAACTAGAAGGCAGATGCAATGTCTGGACATATGAGAATGACCGAGACCATCTCCATGAAGGCTCCATTTCCTCTATACAGCACACTTAATTTGATCAACCCGGTGGATCAATGACATTATTTCCCTGCAATCACTGAATGGAAACATTCTGCTATATATTTTATTGAAAAGACCCAAAGTACAATCACTATTAAAAGTTTGTCTTTGGGAAAAATATCACCTATTTCAGCATCATTATTTTTAAATTCTTTCTAAGCTCTCCAAATTCTTGTAAATACAAAAACAATTATAATAGTCTTCATTAATAATAGGAAAAGATTGCAGAATATTCCCTAATAAAGATCATTATCTCCTTGGTAGTTTATGTCAATCTGGTATTTTGGTGTAATTAACAGGGTTTCGAATATTTTAAGTAAGACAAACAAATGGGGAAAAGTTTTCCTTTTTAGCTTAATCCAGTGTGTGAGCCTGGTAAGCGAAGGGAAGAGAGCAGGAGACAAAGTGGGCTGCAGTGTGACAAAGTGGGCTGCAGTGTTGTCAGGCTGGTCTTTGTGTGGCAACATGATCCTGGCACTGGCACCTGCAGGCCTGGGCTGACTGCCTTGTGATGTGCCCACCTGGGGAACCATGAGGTGACTCAACCCTGGACATCTCACAAAAAGGACAGTGCCTCCCCCAACTCCTTCATGACAGCCTGCCTCCTCTGTGCCCCAGAACATTTTTTGTTCCTCTCTCCAGCCCACTCCCACAGGCCTGCTGTGGAAGAATGCAACCGGGCAGCCCTCCTGAGCTCTACTATCGGCTTGGCACAGGCCGAGCTCAGCTGGGACTTCACTAAGGATCTCGCTTTCCTGGGCAAACACAGCTTCACCTGCCCTCCAAATCCCTTCTCCTCCTCCTTCCCGGGCCCTCCCAGCTGAGCTATGTTAATCAGGTGGGGGACATGAGGTAACATTGAAGTAATTCAGCCAATTAGGCCCTGAATTGTTTGCACCCAACAGCATTTTGTATTTCTGCAAATGTGTGAAATGCAAAATGTGCCCTCCAGCAAAAAACGACAGCAGCCATGTACTGGCGGCTTGTCAACAGATCCTGGGATCGGCGGCCCTGACGGCTAATAGCGACGCCTGCATATGCTTGCAAAGGCTGGCCTTCTTTATGTGTGTGCCTCTCTGCGAGGGAGGCAGAGCTGGGGGTCTTGGTGGCAGATGGGCAAGAGGAACGGGGATTGGCTAATCCCAGATCTGCATTCTCTTCTTCACGTAGCAACTGGGGAAAGATGGGGCCAGCTGTCAAATGGAAGACTTTCATGGTCCCCTGCACACAACAGCTGCACAGGCCCTGCCTGCTTGGTTCTAAATTATTAAACATCTTTTTAGTTTGTTCCAGCTGCAGGCATCAGTGTGTTTATGCAGCCTTTGTGCATTTTACATATGATTCTTCCTCCCCTCCTCTCATCAAAATGCTGTTTGTAAAAGTCATTATCCCATCTGTGCCCCAGTTTGGCCCAAACAGCCTAAGACAAATCCAAAGCCTTTCTCCTTTCAGGACAATTTGGGAGTTGAAGATGATTGCCGTGACTTGACACAGGGTCTCGCAGCATCCTCTCTGCCACCTGTAAAAGGTGGCGCCATCTCGGCAGCGTCGGGGAACCAACGCATGACGGGGGATCTCTGTGAGCGAGACTGAATTGTAGCGTGTTTATGGCTTTGGAGAAAACCCACATGCAGAGAAAACTAACGGTAGCCTCTACATCTGTGAAGTTACCTCAGAGTTCTCTTGAGGAGGACTGGATGCGAGGCCTTCTCTAAATCACCCCAGGTTGACAGTGCCTGTCTCCAAAGCTGTCAACGACAATAATATGTTATTATTTGTGGTCAACATGAGTATTCAGACAGATATTAAGGGTCGATGTTTAAACGGGCTACTTTGCTAAGACAGTAGTCAGTCTTGGTTTCCTAGATGGCCCTAAAGCACTGGGGAACAGAGATGTCATACGCATGCCCTTGGCAAGTTGGAATCTGACCTGATGTATTTATTATATTCCTTAACCAAGAAGTGATTTATTGGATATGGTTCCTTCCTGCAGAACAGGGTGGTGGCAGCCAGATTCCAGCACAAACCAAAGTCACTATCCACAGTAGCTAAGCTTATAGCCAACATTAATGCTTCCCTTGAAAGCACAAAGTGTTCCTGGAGTAGAGTCCACAGCAATCTGGGGGGAATCATGGCTACTCTGTCCGCCCCTCCACATATGCTCCTATGTCCAACACCTCTGTCCTCTGAACAAGAGCTCCAACTCCTCCGGATGGCCCTATGTCCTTCTTTGTCCCTCTTCCACGGCACTGCTGGGTTGCAAGGGTTTTAATGTGGCAGCACACACTTTGAATGGCTTTTAAAATGTGTTTACTATTGGATTTCTCAGGGTGACTTGATCAAAAATCAACCTTCCTGCCCTGCTGGATAGAAGTACACATAGAAAGGTGCCAAGTGCAGCCACTGGGTAACTTCCCAGAACCTCAAAATTGCCATCAGACATACCTCCAAACTGGAGAATGGGGAGTTACCAGCCACCAGCCAGACCTGGAACCCTCCCAAACCTGGTGGTGCTTACTACAATGGTGCCAGGAATGCAAGAGAAAGGCCAGATTTGAGTCCTTGTGGGCATGGGCGCAGGGGGAGTGTGGAGCTGGACAAGGGCTGGAGAAGCTGCAGACCTCCCACTGAATCAGGGAAGGTCATGTAACTTCTTGGGATAGCAAAGGAGCAGGCTTTGAGGTCCAAGAATGCATCTCTCCATTTCTCTTAGTTAGAAAAAGCCTCTTGTCTGACAGTCCTTTAGTGAGGTAAACCTGTGTCTGGAAGAGGGGCCATCTCTACCCACAACCTTCTCACATCTCAACTACTGACTTTACTACTGTGTCTTTCTCTTTGGCCACTTGGCCATGAAGGGCCAGACTGACTTTACAAAGCAAAAGTGACCTCTGCCAATGCCTGCAGAATACCACTTAGCGGGAACTGGCTTGCTCAGATATGCCCTAATGAAGTACTAAGCATCTTATCGAACTTCGCTTACTTTAACTGCAGCCGGAAAAAAATCTCCAAGGACAATGAAGAAACCAAAATTTCCAGGGAATGTAAATTCTGGCTTGGGCTAATTTTGAGAACAATGATTTCTCTCCTTTACGAGGTGCATAATGAGGCAGCCCACGGCCTCAGCTGAGTAGGGAGCAGTCAAGAGAAGGAAGAAAGCACGGGAGGGGTGCTCCATCCCCAGGGCTGGGAGCCTGCACAGGAAGAGTCGGCTTCACACTAGACAAATGACTCTTTTGTTTTACTTCATTTTTAATTAGCCTCCTTTTTAATGACCTAAGTTAATAAGTGTCAAAAGGTGCAAAACACAGCTTGGCTTTATTTTTAAAGTAGGAATTTGCCTTTAATCTTGGAGGCAAAGCCTGGCCCTGGGTGAGTGTCTCACCTCAGGGTGAAAGCAATTCTCTGAGTGCTCTGCCATCTCTGGCCTGTCATGCCTGGACACCTCTGTAAAGTAAACCCCAAGAGTCGTTCTGATGAACTAGGAACCCATAGACTCGTGCAGCTGCCCACCATTCCAGCACAATTCCACACAAGTTCCCAGTGAGTCACACCTTGTACAGCCCTGAGCACCACCCTCTGAGCTGCTGGAATTGCATTGGAAAGCAGAATATGGGAAGGTAAGCAAGGGCCAAGAGAGTGACAGGTGGTAGCCCCCGCCACAGAAGAAGGGGGCACGGGAGGTGACTTTTCTTCCCTGGTACATTACCATAGATGTGTGGGTCATTTGTACACCTCATTTTTGCTTGACTTGAGTGGTTCAAAAAGAGGTAACAGTAGTTTTGGGCTCTAAGAAGTATTGGGATGAATGTGCTTCTGAGGCACACATGCACACATGTGTTCCCAGTTCTGGCTTCTGGGCTCCTAAAGTCACATTCTGCTTTGCATACATGTGATCCTCACTCCACCAGGCTTATGCAACACAGCTACCACAAAAGGGTAAGAAATCTCCCCAGTAAAGGAATGAGGTGGCCTTGCTTTGTAGTCCTCCAGATCAGATGCCACAGGCAGAGGGGAAGAAATGCTGCTCTGCACTGCCCAGGGCATCTTACACTGGATTCCTCACCAGAGAGCAGCTGGATTAATTTTGTGGTATTTTATAGCTTGGATAAATATTCCCCCAAGACCAGGCTCCAACCACAGCACTCACATTTGTTTATGATCAAATAGAGCACATACACAGGAGTGGACTGAAGAGCAGTTGCAGCTAATTTACCAAAGCACTGGCTGAGATGGATCAGCCACCCAGCAGGCCCGGGTTCAAGGTCACTTTCGTTAATGACATCAGAACTTTAGCATTTAGTGGTTCTGCTGCAGGACTGTCTCTCAAAGTGGGTCCATCAAGGTGCGTGCGTGCGTGCGTGCGTGCGTGCGTGCGTGCGTGCGTGCGTGCGTGCGTGCGTGTGTGTGTGTGTGTGTGTGTGTGTGTGTGTGTGTGTGTGTGTGTGTTTCTACCTCCAGATATTTCCTGGCAAATTCCCAAATCATTAGGATGTACTCCACTCCATTCTATCTCATGTGTAAAAAGTAGAGATGAGCAGAAGTATTGAATGTCCCAGAAGAATCCATGATGACAGGTTTCTGGGTTGATTTATTAAAATACTTCTCAAAGTACACATATGGAAATAAGAGCAGGCTTGTGACTTAGGTTTGCTAGGGCAGGTAATTTCCATAAAAATTAATATTCTCTACTTTACTGGAACTAAATAATTAAGGAAGAAAGTATATTACAATAATAAAATTATCAACAGAGTTTTGACAAGCAGTCATGTGAGTGTAAATGAAATTTATTTAGGTGCCACTCAAAGCATTCTAATGAAGTCCAAAATGCATTAGCAGAGGGATCCTGTTCAATGTCTATTTTCTTTAGAAAATAAGGAATTCAGAATGAGCACTGAATAACCTCAAGTGCCCAAGCACCCCAACCCCAAGCCAGTACCCCACCATGATTCAGTGTTCAGTGCATGTATGCTATAAAAACTGGTATTAAACATCCAGGTGTTAGCTGGAGATCCTGGTGATCTATGGATTTAGAAGCAGGATGCAGTAAAATAAGTTAATACTCTTACAGAGAGCAGCTAAATTTTTCTATTCTGCTGGAGGCCCCTGGAGACCTCCTGTCAGTGACACAGAATCTGTGAAGGGAGGCTGTGGTCTCTACTACCCTCCTCCTCAGGGCAGCATGACTCCACTATTTTGTTAAGAATCTACTGAAAACTGGTTAAGTGCTTTCCAGAGTGAAACTTCAGGTGCATGAGATAAGAGACAGAAGGATCAAAACTCCCGTTGTATGGATAATTTTCTGTGCTAAAGATGACACAAGCTCAATCGTTCATAAAAAGGCACCTGACAAAGCAGCTTGACTGACTAACTAAACTTCTCTCTAATTCTAGAGTCCAGCAAGCCACATCAAGGCTTTGACATGACTTCTGAAACTTCTCTCTACAGAGAGCAATCAGAAAGTTTCACCTTTCTAGGTCTTCATGGGGCTGTCCCTCTGTACCTCAGCTCCTCTTTATTTTTTTTATTTGCAACTATATTGGTGTATATGTGGTGTGTGTATGTGTGTGTTTGTGTGTTGTGCACATGCATTCAGAGATCAGAGGCTGATATATGGTGTCTTCCTTCATGACTCTTCATATTTTCCTTTTGAGACAGGGTCTCTCCTTGAACCTGAAGCTCAGTCTATTTGTCTAGACTGAGTTGCCATCAAGCTCTAATGATTCGACTGTCTCTGCCTACCCAGTTCTGGAATTACAGATATAAACCACCTAAGTCTGGCTTTGGGGAGAATCTGAACTCAGGGCATTAGTATGTATAGAAAGCCCTTTACCAATTGAGCCATATCATCAACCTCTCTCATTGCCTCCTCTTATGAGAACACAAATTGAACCACATAAGACCCACTCTACTGAACTCATTTAACCAAAGTTAGTTGCCTCCTGTTGTCAAATACAGATACATTTGGGGTCAGCGCTACAACAGGCACTTTAAGGAAGAAACAGTCAGTACTCAAGTGCTAAGTAAATAAAGTTTATAAAAACACCACAGAACCAAGAAACAGTAAAAGTGCTGCCTTTTAACTAATAACTCTGGACATTAATGGTCTCAACTCCATATTCAAAAGACATGGACTAGCAGACTGAATAAGAAAAGCTGGTCCATTCTTTTATGGAGCCTAAGAAACACACCTCACCATCAAAAGAGAGACAGTACCTTGGGTTAAAAGGTTGGAAAAGGATATTTCAAGCAAATTGAACCAGGAGGCAAGCAGGTATTGATATTCTAGTAGCTGATAAAATGGACTTCAGACTAGAGCTAGTCAGAAGGGACAAAGATGTCACCAAATACTGACTGGAGGGGACGGGACGACAACTCCTCAATAGGACATCACAAGCCTAAAAATATGTGCATAAACCACAGGAGCATGTAATTTCATGAATAGTGATAGATTTAAAGACAGAGGTAACCCCAACCTATCAAGAGTAGATAGATTTAATACCCCACTCTCACCAATAGGCCATGAGGACAGAAAGAGTAAAATATTGGACATATGTGACATCGTAAATCAAATGGACCTAACAGATATCTACAGAACACCCCCACAAAAGAACAGAATATACATTCTTCTCAGCCACTCGCGAGGTTTCTTTTAAATAGATTGCAGAAGATACATAGCAAGTCTTAACAAACAATGAGAAACTAAAGCAACCTTCTCCATCCCTGTGAGCAAGATGGGATAAAGCTAGACGTAACACCAGGAGAAACTATATGGAATAACAAAGACTAAAGAGCACACTAATGAGTGATGAGTGAGTCATCAAAGACACTGAAAAAGAAAAACTTGAAATTTCTAGAATTGAATTATGATGACAACACAGCAACCCACATCAGTATGACAAAATAAAGTCAGTCCTGACTGAAGGGTTTTATTCTTCTACCTACACCAACAAAGCCAGCATTAGATAGATGAAGGACATGCTGTATCTAAGGCTTTGAAAAAAGGGAGAGAAAAAAAAAAGCAAATCCCAGATCAATAGATGGGGGAAAGACTTAAGACTGAAGCACAAATTAAAATTAACAAAACCAGAAACAACAGCAAGACAGTAAATGAGGTGAAGAGTTGTGTCTTTGAAAAGATGACCAAATCCTCAGCCAAATCAAACAAAGAAAAGGGGAAGATACAAATCATTAAAATTAGAGTTGAAAAGGAAGACGTAAAGACAGATGTTAGTGAAATCATAAAATCATAAGGTTGTATCATTAAGGTAGAAATTTTAATAAACCTCCAAACCTCAAAGGAGTGAGTAGATATCTAGAAGCATATGACCTACCAAAATTAAACCGAGATGAGATAAATAATTTTAAAATATCTATAGCAAACAATGGGACTGAAGCAGTATCACTAATATCAACATTAAAAACAAAACAGAAAAAAGAGAAAAATATAGACCAAATGCCCATTGAACACAGATACAAAAATTCCCAATAAAATATCTGAAAAACAAATATAAAATCAGTTTTCAAAACAAAATTTATAAAGATCAAGTTGGCTTCATTCCTAACATATAGCAATGGTTCAACATACCCAAACCACTGCATAAGCTTCTTTACATAAATGGACTCAAGACAGAAGGGGCATGATCATCCCAAGAGATACAAACAAAGGCAAGGTAAAGGAATTGAGCCATTAGTTTTTCCTAAATGTCAGGAAGCACAGAGAGCATAAGGCCTAATTGTAGTTACATTGAAGATGCACTTACATGAGTTCCCTGATCCTGCTCTATAGACATGCCCATGCCTTTCTACTCTGCAGGAAGTCCCAGTGGTTAACAAGGCTCCTGGTTACAGGGGCAGGGCATAGGGTTAACTGTTTGTGCCCCCACCAGCTCTCCCTTTTCATAATTCTGCAAGAAGCAGAGAGCTTACTCTGGAAATGCATCCATCTTCTGCATTCTAAGATGTGAATATTGACACTGTAAGTCAAACTAAGGAAACTGAGGCAGAAAGAAAGTTTAGAAGCAGCAAGATGAATCCTGGCAAGGTACAGATGCCACCAGAAACACTAAGAGAAAGGAGCAGGATCTTCCATTGTCTCATACTCCTGCTTTTTTGGCATGCTTATATATGAAAGGAGAGTTATTTTACAGAGAAGAGACATAGTCAGATACCACCACATTCAGGATGCCCAGATGGCAGGACTGGATGAACTCTGAAAGCAGGGGGAGAATCTGGGGAATAGGTGCCCACAGGGACAAGAAAAATCAGACAAGAAGAGAAATGACCTTGATAGAACAAGAGGGAGCAGCATTCCATAATGAAGGAAGAAGTCACCGTTAGGAATCTGGAATAAGGAAGAGGATTTGGTAAGCTTGGAAGGAACCACTTCAGCTATTCTTCAACATACAAAGTTGCCTGTAGCACCAAGCTAACCAAGTCGTATGAAAAGCATCTGGTAAGACTTGAATAGGAAATTCTCCACAGTGGTGGGCTCATGTGTCTAGGCTTGGTCCCTAGCTAGTGAAACTATCTAAAGATGTGATTGGATCATTAGTGGTAAAACCTCATCAACAGATCACTGGTGAACTCATAGCTCAATGGTCTACAAAGAGGTGGGTTGGAGGAAGAAGTGGTTGTGGTATATCTTATCCTCTACCTCTTGATTCCTGTTCTCTCTGCCTCCTAGCTACCTCATGCCAAGTCATTGTTTACACCCCGCACTCCTGCCATCACAGTATGGAGTCAGCTGGCCATGGACTGACTCCTCCGAGACCATGAGCCAAAGCCAACTTCCTCTCTTTTAAATTGGTGGTTTCAAGTATATTGTCACAGCAATGATTACTGATAAATAGGAAAATCTAAACTTTACCTGCTGCCATGAGGGGACAGACATGCCCTTCATCAACTTTACTTTTACATTTTATTTAAAAATAGTTATGCCAAGAAGAAGCTTTTCTGATGAGGGTTGAGAGACACATTAACCATAGGTATAGTAACAACTTATAGGGAATGGTTTCAATGCTACCTCATTCGATGGCTATTGCCGATGCTGGTCAGTCTGCAGAGAGTAACAGACTGAGGCATTCTCAGCATTAAATAGGACATCTATATCACACCCTTCCCACCAAGGAGCAGGAAGCTTCAAGGCAAGGGAGGGCAGAAAGGTTATAAGTGCTGGAGATGGTGGATGACTACAAGGAAAGTTTCCCAGACACATGTGACAGTTGCATATGAATCCACAGTGATTTGGGCAGCATGCATAAGACCTAGGCAAGCCCAACCTGGAAAGAATCCCAGCAGGGACCGTCGAAAGTGGGCATGAAATCCTACCCCTAGGTGAGACGTTTTAGGCATTTTGGTGGTTACTGGGAAAAACAGAAGAGATTGTCTTTAAGATTGTGACCCTTCCTAGGTCAACCACTTTCCAGTGCAAGCCTCACACCTAAGAGTATCCGGGAAACACAAATTGGACTTGATGAGTTATGCTTTTTTTTTTTTTTTTTTTAAGGAAACACAAAACTTTTTGAGCAGAGAAGTGAGGATGGATTAGGGAGGAGTTATGTAAGCAGCTGAATATGATCAAATTATACTGAATGAAATTCTCAAGGAATTGATAAATACTATTATTAAAAATAAAAAAAAGTTACTTATGCTCAACTGATTTATTATAGGGATAATAACCTTGTCCTCTTCTATGGAATTTCCAGAAGAATAACAGAAAATGAAGACTTGAATATTTCTGATCCCCAGATAGTGACTCCCAGAACCAACTGTGCCTTCAACAGTTGCATGTTCGGCAACACTCAACTGTGGTTTCTTAAAGGTGTTTCCTGTCCATGCAAACACAGAAGGTAACCTTTGGCAACTGGGCCAGGGCAGAGAGCATCATTGGGATTCAAAATCATGTTTCTGCACGTCTAATGGCCCATGGCTTTGTCTGTCTGTGAGAGAACAGCACGATGTGAGGAGTGGGCAGAGGGAGGTGCAGTGGACTTTCTTTGAGGGCACATTGGCAGAATTGTCTGTGCTACTTGGGTCATCCTGCAGTAATTCATGGACAAGATATGGCTAGCTGCTGTCTTGGCAGCTTTAACAAGGCTTCCTGGCTCCTTTAAGATCATTAAGTTGTGTCTCCTCTTGTCCATCTTCGGGAAACTTTCTTTCCTCCATTCAAAGAATGGTTCTTAGTGCTTGCTGCTAGCTCACTGTAAGGATCTTAAGTGACCTGTTAATGTCCTTATGTGATCTCAGAACTAACAAATTAACCCAGCTCCCCTACAGAGCACCAACCTTTGATGTCCCTTTTGAGTGCCTGGCTGAATTCTTCCTGCTTTTTATTCGGCTCCTGGAGGTGCCTCCTGTAGGCTTCCACTGTGTGCCTCGTGCCGGAGAAGGAGAGACACGGATCCCTGAGCACTCATTCTAACCCAGCTTTAAGCACCAGGACCACAAGCCCAGCAGTGACTCAACCTTGTCAGTTTGTCCCCTGTGCATGTAGAAAGCTTGGAACATTATCCTTGTCGCCGTGAAAGGCCCAGAAAATTCCAATTTGTTGTCCTCGTTCCATCAAATTACATCCAGTTCCAGCATGTCAGCCGGATGTCATAACTTTCTACTCTCTCTACTCAACATAATTTACTCCCAGCTTCATTTGAGACCAATTACTCACATATTAATTTTTCATCATGAAGAATTCAGCAATCCTAAGCAGCCCAGGGGACCCATGGTAAGTCTCTACAAATGTTGTCCAGGAGCTTAGACCCCAGGTACTCAGAGACTGCCCCAAGATCTTCAAACCCCTCTATTATTTGGCTCTGCCTGGGGTGTAGGTGAAAGGAACTTCCTGTGGGGTAGGTCATGTATGTAGCTTCTGTTTCTGGTGAAGGATTTCCTTAGAAGCTGTAAGATCCCAAAGTTCACAAAACATTTCTGTTGAGAGGGATCTTCCAAGAAATCAGCCAGGTCTACCACTGACAGCCCGACACTTTCTGTAGCAGCCAATCTACAGTCCTGCCAGCCCCCAGATCCCCACCTGATACCTCCATCAAGCAAAGAGAGATTCTTCTACAAGTTTCCTGAAGCTCCTTTCTAGAGACAGGTTGTTAGCTGCAGGCCTCTGATTTCCTTGCCCGCCTTTCACTTTAAAGCCGCCGCCAGTCGCCTTGCCTCCTCTGAGCAGTGAAGAGAGAGGTCAGAGAGCACCGGTTGTGCATGAAAGATGTGAAAATTTACTGCAAATGAGACAAGAGCAGTAAATTCATTTTTATTCAAATTACTGTCATCATACATTACCACGTCTCCTGTAAACACTGCGCTTCACACAGGGTGACAGCATATTATTATTTGAGATTATACTATTATTAAGCCATTAACATGTCACCCCTGCTTGAAACAATGACTCAGCTTGGTTCTGCATAATAGGACAAGTGAGAGAGACAAGCAGAGGTGACAGGAAGGTTAGTTTTAAGACTGCAGGCCTGGTAGAGAATGACAGCAGGCGCTTACCCACCCAGGTAATGAGGGGCCTGTGTGTTTTTATGTGAGAACTTCCATAAGCAGGTTTGTATGCTGAGCCCTCCTGTTCTGTTTGCTTTACCAAACTCATTGCCCAAATAGGAACAAGGGCCCCAAGCAAGAGGAAGCTGGGCTGAGGGAGATGTGCCCCTTGGTGAAGCCACCACTTCTCCAGTTTGGACAGGTTTCCTCTTCCAGGGACTTTCTGTAACTGTGAAGGTCCAGTGATGCTTCTGAAGCAGGACATAACCCGTGTTCGGAGCTCTGATCACACCATTTCACAAGATACAATACAGGTACATTCCATGCCCATGGCTGCTTCTCCAACTCCTAATGGAGAGGGCTCTTCCTCCCTGACTCCACATCCTATGGGATTAGAAGGATTGAAACATCAGTTTCTAGGTGTTACAGACCTTGCCTGCCATATTGCAGCCCTACATCATCAGGCTTTGCCTTCAACCCTAAACAATAGCAGCCACTCTATTGCAGTCTCAGAGATTCCCCTCTACCCCCGAGTGACTTTTCCTGTCACTGCTGCAGCTGTTCTCAAGTCAGAGGCAACAGAGTGACCTAGTCTGAGTCCCTGTGGTGGGACCTTTTGCTACAGTGGCATTTCATGATGTCCCAGGGCTACCACTGTCTACCCTAACTGAGGTTCTGACTTACAGATGAGAAAAGCAGAAAGAGGATGATGATGAGGAGGAGCAGAAGGATGATGATGATGAGGAGGAGGAGGAGGAGGAACAGAAGGATGATGGTGATGAGGAGGAGGAGCAGAAGGATGATGATGGTGATGATGAGGAGGAGGAGCAGAAGGATGATGATGAGGAGGAGCAGAAGGATGATGATGAGGAGGAGGATGAAGAGGAGGAGCAGAAGGAGGATGATGATGAGGAGGAGAAGCAGAAGGATGATGAGGAGGAGAGCAGAAGGATGATGAGGAGGAGCAGCAGAAGGATGATGATGAGGAGGAGGAGCAGCAGCAGCATCTTTATGGCCTTACTAATCACAAAAACAACTCCTCCAGGTTTAGGCAGCCATATTCCCAGGGCCTCTTTGGCTGCTTCCGGTCTTGGGCACAGCTTCATTCTACCATCTACTCAATGAGGATCCAGGGTCGATAGCAAGGTCTTCTAAATCATGGTTTTGAGGGCTTCTTTAGCCCCCAGAGTGACATTTTATAAAGTCAAGAACAAATGTTCCCACACTACAGTGTGCTGCTAGAGATTTTACTTTGGCCTTAGTGAAAATATAAAATTAAAAACGTGTAAAATATAAAGGTAAAACTCAAAGGGTTGCAGTCTCAAAGGCTATATCTTGTCTGATCACATAGCTAGCTAGTTACACACTAGCCCAGACTTCCCAAGCTTGGCTCATAGAAGTACCTTTTTCAAACAGGTGTCCTAGGCAAGAAGAGAATCCATTTGGTACCCTGCAAGCTCAGAATTGTACAGACTAATGTGTCAAACTGTCCTTAAACAATGAAGATACTAAGATGCTAGGAGATGTGAGCCTGGGGGAATGGAGCTGCCTGTGTGTGCATAGGGGGCTGCATATGGAGATATGTCTTGTGTGTATGCATCATGTGCGTGTGGAGATTGGAGGTCAGCCTTCTCATTCCTTAGACATCAGCCACTTTATTTCATCAGAACTGGTCTCTTACTGGCCTGGCATTTTCCAAATACGCAAAGCTGACAGACCATGGAGTCCCAGAGACCAGACCGTCTCTCTCTCTCTCTCTCTCTCTCTCTCTCTCTCTCTCTCTCTCTCTCTCTCTCTCTCTCTCTCTCTCTCTCTCTCTCCCCCTCCCTCCCTCCCTCCCTCCCTCCCTCCCTCCCTCTCTGTCTTCCCCAGAACTGGAATTACAGGTACATACATACCACCACACCTGGTTTTATTACATGGGTTCTGGGGAGGAAACGTAGGTTCTCAGGTTTGTACAACAAGCACATTATCGACTGAGCTCTCTCTGCAGTCTACTGTAATACTTTGAAAGCTCTGATGGCATGGTGTTCTGTCAAACTGTCTTTAAACACTTAAACTGAGAAGTTGGCAAATGTGAGTCATTCATGGGCTTTGAACTTGATCTTTGACCCCTTGTGGGGCATTTTTCATTCTTCTTAAACTTCTCTATGCATCTGAACAGCAAAGGCCCCCTCCCTACCCCGCCCGATGCTCTCCTTTCCTCCCCAGTGTGTGTGTTGCCCTTCAAAGAACAGGATCTCAGCTCCCCTCAGCACCAAGCCCTCTCTTTTGGCTGGCACACTTCTGGCCAGGCAGTCCAGGACTGGCTCCAGCAGGCCTGTGGCCTGAATACCACCAGCCTGAGGCTCCACCTGCCACACTCACAACAGCTTCCTTCTTGTGTCACACACAACCAGCCACTTAGCTCTTGCTCATTAATCTCTCCCATCTTGTGCAAGGCACAGATCTTCAATAGACCAAATTTTCTTCCTAAGATTTACCCCCACCACTACCCCCTCCCAGCACATCAATAGAGTTCTGTACTTGGGACTGAATACAACATTTTCCTTCCATGCCTGTTTTGTGTCAGAATGATAGCAGTAATGTTAAAAGGAGAAAGTTGAAAGCATTCTGTAGATTTGATTAAGGGAATGTCTGTGGAGATACTGTGCATGTGTCTTTTTCTAGACTCACTGGCTAGAAAATTGCACAGGGATACATTGCTCCAATTCCCTGCCCTCAGACAGGTAGAGCTTTCTACATTTCAGGAGACAGGACCAAGGCCCAGGGAGATAAAACATGGTCATTGCATTCAGTCATCTTGAATGACATGCCAGACCGAGCTTGATAGCCATGATTGCAGAGCATTGAGTAAAGCCAGGTGTGACTACACCGATGCCACACTCCACCACCACCACAGGATGAAAGGCATATGTGTCCATCCTCTGCCTGAGATCCATCTACGAGATGGACCGAGAAAAGCCAAGTTAATTCCAGGAGAGTTCTATCAAGGCCTCAAGGAGAGGCAGTGAGGAGATGTGGGTAAGCAAAACAAGCTGTGCTGGGTTTCAGCTGCATGCACTAAACATCTTCAGCAATGGGCTTCTGTATACAACAGCTTTCTGTGAGGACTTCTTGGGAAAGTAGACAGTCACAGGGTTCTGGAACCCTAGGAAACAGTGGGGCAGTGGAGGTCATCATCCATGAACCTCCTGGAACCACATGTGGTAGTGAGAATAAAGGAATCACAGTCTATATGGACCATAGGAGCAAAAGTACATAACGTCCCCATGGGGAAGGGGAAGGGGGCTCCAAGCCTCATGGGGGCAGATGGATGCAGGAGTCAGGAAACTGTTCAATGTAGCATCACCATCCCAAAGAAAAGGCCTAATTTATTGGTTACTTTTCTCCCTGTTGTAACCAAACACAGAACAAGAAGCAACTTAAGGGAAGGGAGGTCTCTTTTGCCTCAGAGTCCATTATGGCTAGAAAATCATACTGGTGGGAGCTTGAGGTATCTGGTCATGTATGTGTTCACAGACAGGAAATAGTGTTGTATGAGGTTTCTGGCCTGGAATTTCTGGTTTTGCCTGGTGGCCCAGAATTTCAGGCCCACAATCCCATAGTCCTACCGAAACACACAGATGCTTATATTAATTGTACTCTGATTGACTTGGGGCCCAGGCATATAACCTGCAAGTTCTTGCTCTTAAACTAACCCACGATTCTTATCCTGTTAATCCATGCGGCTCAGTACCTTTTTTTTTTTTTTAAAGCAGCATAGTTGTCCTCTGCTTCTTCTGTCATCTCTGTGGTATTTCTGCTCTGTTCTTCCTTTCTCAGAGTTTTCTTAGTCTGGTAGCCCCACCCACACTTCCTGTCTGCCTTTGGCCAATCAGAGTTTTTTATTAAACTAGTAGGAGGGACAATTATTTACAATGTAACAACACATACTCCCCCTACAAAATAGAGACTAGACAAGAAATAGGGTTGAGTTATAAAATCTCATGTCCCATGCACAGTGATTCACTTCCTCCTTAGAAGTCGAACCCTCTAAATGGTCTACAATCTCCCAAACCAGCACCCAGATAGGGACTCAAATATACCAGCCTCTGGGGAGGGAAGGCATTTCGCATCAGAAAATGGCAGGAGCTGAGGCCAGATATGAGGCTTGTGTTTTTCATAGTTGGTTCTGATGTATTCCAAGTGCCTGGCTTGGTATACAGTGGGTACTCAGTGAAAACATTTGTTAACTAAGCAAGGAGCTGAACTTTTTTTTTTTTTTTAACCAGACTGAGTCCCACTGGCCAGAGCCAGAAACTAGTTCTGTGTCATTTGTGCCTAATTCATAATCATATTTTGAATAAATGAATAGATGTGTACATGAATGCACAAATGAATTGAGAACCAGCATATCCTGTATTCACTGAACAAAAATGTGTATGTGATAGCTGTCCTCATGAAAACTTACACGATCTGCAGTAACAAGACTCTGTGTTCACAACAATACCTATAGTGATGAATAAATGGGGGGTATGGTGGAATCAGTCCCAGCATTTGGAGGCAAAGGCAGGTGTATCTCAGTGAGTTCAAAGACAGCTTAGTCTACATAGTGAGTTCCAGGCCAGCCAGGGATACACATGGAAAGCCCTCATCTCAAAACAAAAATACTGAATCCAAGTAGATATGAAATGAACCTATTTTAAGATCAATAGAATATTGCTCTCTTGTGGGGTTAATTAAAATCTCCTTGGAAGCAGGACTTATGTGAGGTCGGGGTAAGGGGGTGGGGTGTCCATGAACAAAGCAACTTGTAGGTCTGTGTTAAGGTGAGTAGAGTGTTCAGAAGGAGTAAGTTTCTCAACCATAAGTCAGCAGGTAAGTCTTTAGAAACTCTGGTTCCCCTCTTGTTTGAGTAAATAAAGTTTTATTGAAATACACCATACTCCCTCACTATGATATCACTAAAGAGGCAGCACTGAGTAGTTACAGCAGAGATCAAGTGCCTACACAGCTGAAAATATCACTTACCCTCCACAAAAAGTCTTGCCAACCTTGTCCTAAGAGCAAGCATTTATAAGACGCTCCCAACGCACAGGACACAGCTCAATCCTCTGCATGCCTTAGCCCAGTTCATCTTTCTACTGACCCGTCAGATAAGATTCACCACTGTCTACATTTTACCTGGGAGAACACTGGTTCTCAGAAAAACAGGTGTGGCCTACTCAGGATCTGATGAAGGAAAGGCAGAAGAACCAGGGCAGGGCCCCAGGCAAGGGCACTGTGCCCTATTTAAGCTCTTGTTCCAGGTGGACGATGAGTGCCGGAGACAGATGTCCTTCTTCTGTAGACCATATCATCTCAGTGACATCTGCAAGCAGGCAACTCTGTGATGTTCCCAGCTGTCACCCACCAAGCTGCTTTCCAATTCTCACATGCTTCTTAGGTATTTCAGTCAAATACAAACAGGAGAAACATGCTAAGGTTCCCATGAGACAAAAATCAAGGCTGAGAGCATCACCCTAGAAGACCAAAAAATCTATGCCTGCAGCATCATAATCATATGACGGGTTTCCAGTGATGTCCACGTTGTTTACTTCATACTCTCAGACAAGTACCCATCTTGCCTAGAATAGTTCAGGGTGAATGGGAAAGCATTTGATATATTTAACAGCAGTGTGCTCAGGGGGGAAAAATCACCAAGAGAGAAGGGAGGTCTCTCTCTCTCTCTCTCTCTCTCTCTCTCTCTCTCTCTCTCTCTCTCTCTCTCTCTCTCTCTCTCACACACACACACACACACACACACACACACACACACACATACACACACACGATGGCAGGTCATGAGTAGGGCTCCAGAGGGCTTTTTCTGCAAAAGCCAGATATCTTAATGTGGCTCTTTGCTCTGCTGCAGAAGTCGGGAGTCTCTATTAGCCAGTGAGGTGATGGGAAAGAGAGGCGCTAAGGCCAGAGAAGCTTCTGGTTCCTGCCTCCACTCCCTTGCAGCTCAGAGAACATTTCTACCTAGATAAACATGACAAGTTCAAGTACCCCCTCACCATGCACACACCCTTAAGGATGGGGTGGCAGCTTAAAACCAAATGCAGGATTTTTATTCTGTTTCACAAGGTCTTACTTAAAATAATGGTCAAGCAAAGAGATGTTGTTTAAGAACAAATGAAAAGTATTCCAAAGTAGTTAAGAAAAAGGATTGCATATAGTGTGTGTGTGTGTGTGTGTGTGTATGTATGTATGTTTGTGTGTGTATGTGTGTGTGTTATGTGTGTATATGTGTGTGGTGTGTGTGTGGGTATGTGTGAGGTATGTGTGTGTGGTATGTGTGTATATGTGTGTGGTGTGTGTGTGTTATGTGTGTGTGTGGGTGTGTGTGAGGTGTGTGTGTGTGGTATGTGTGTGTATGTGTGTGTGTTATGTGTGGTGTGTGTGTTATGTGTGTAGTGTGTGTGTGGTGTGTCTGTGGTGTGGTGTGTGTATGTGTGGTATGTGTGTGTATATGGTATGTTATGTGTGTGTGTGGTGTGTGTGGTGTGTGTGTGGTATGTGTGTGTATATATGGGGTATGTGTGTGTGTGTTATGTGTGTGTTATGTGTGTTGCTGGGAATTGAATCTAGGGCCTCAGACAGGTTAGTTAGGCAAATGCCCCACAACTAAGTTGTACCACAAGCTTCTCTTTTTATCTTTTATTCTTGAGACAGGGTCTCAATAAATTGTTCAGAATGTTGTTGAACTCTGCAGTCAGGAAGGCATTGAATTTGGCATCCTTCTGATTCCTCGGTAGCTGGGATTACAAACCTAGACCATCAGGTCTGGTTTAAAATGAAGACCTTGATTTAAAAAAAAAAAAAAAAAAAAAAAAGGCCTCCTTCCTCCCTCTCTCTTTCCCTCCCTCTCTCTTTCCCTCCCTCCCTCTCTCTTTCCCTCCCTCTCTCTTTCCTTCCCTCCCTCTCTCTTTCCCTCCCTCTCTCTTTCCTTCCCTCCCTCTCTCTTTCCCTCCCTCTCTCTTTCCCTCCCTCTCTCTTTCCCTCCCTCCCTCATAACCTCCCTTCTGTCTTCCCTCCTTCCCTTTCTCCCTCCCCCACTACCTCTCTTCATTTCTCCTACCTCCTGACACTGTGAAGAAGTTGACAATATTACACACAGGTGGAAACAATCCACTGTCTGAGACTGGCCCCAAATGAACCACAGAATAATCTGACATGTGTTGGGAGGAGCAAGTGACACTTCTGTCAACACTGGCACATTCTTAATTATGTCAGCTTCTCCAACTAGCATGCTTTCTCTGTCTCTCTGTCTCTCTGTCTCGTCTCTCTCTCTAGGTAAGGATAGCTAACTAAGGATCAAATTCTGGAACAAGTCACCAAGAGAATTGACAATGTAACACAGCAATGCCCAGTCCATACAGAGATAACCCTCCTGCTGACCTGGAGAAGAAGACCCAAAAGCAGGAGACCCCAGGCTGTCCCTTTGTGGCAAGTGAAGCAAGGGCACCTAGGTCACACTAGGCAAATGTTTGTGTATTGTTAGTTAGCCATCTGCTGGATCTTAAGGGGAGTAAGTGGAGGCCTTCCCTCAGAGAACTTCCTCAGCCACCGCGAGGATTCTCTGCTCTGTTCCTAAATCTGCTGTCTGTGGTTATGTCCTCTGCACAGGGCCTTCCAGAAGAAACTCACCATCCAGGTATAGAAGTGTGGTCCTACTGATGCTGCTTGTTCCAGCAAAACTTGGATGTGGTTGTTTCTATGGTTTCAGGGAAAGAAAATGTCTTCCAAGAGAGGCGTCATTTTCTTTGGCTGAGATGGGAGACTGCTGAGATTAGGTATGTGGTACACACATCTGGGGTATATATGCATATCCTATATAGAATATGCAGTACTAGTCCAGCACAAGTGTGGGCCAAGTGAGGAGAAACAGCACTCAAGGGCTCAATGCTCACGTCTGAGATACAGGGACCACCAGGCACACATCTGGCAGGGCCGTGAAATCAGGAGGGTGGCCTCTCTCTATCAGTGAGTATTATAACTCCAGGCTTTTTTGTTGACCCCAAGGACAGGCATGGCAAAGGAGACCTGAAACATCTTGGGACTGCACAGACAGGGGACAGGTACCATCCACAGCTGTCCTGCAGGACTCCTCAGATTTCATATGTTTCCTCACAGAGCTTGTGTGGTGGTACTTTGCATAAAGAACCACCAACCACATCGACACAAAGTCATCCCTGCAACTAACCTTGCAAGTCGACAATGGCACATCACCCAAGGCTCTGTGCCTTGCTCAGACTTGCCAAGAAAATCCCGGGCCCTCCAACTTCCTAATTTCCAACGACCAAGAAGTCAGTCTCCCATGAGTTCCCTGGAGGGTGTCAGGGGGTCTGGGGACCTTCTGTGTTGGGGGCTGTGTGGCCTCAGCTTCCTCTTCCTATCACCGTCAGACCCATGGGATTCCCAGGGCTCCTGGTACTTGTGAAAGCTGCAAACTCACCAAGTTCCCTCCAGCCCATTATGAATGGGGGCTCTCATGTGTTCGCCACTGATTAGACAACATTATTTCTATTATCCTACTGGGCTTCACACAAGGAGTCAAGGCACTTGCCTTGATTTGAAACTCGCAGACACCAGGAGAATTTGCTGATTGCTAATGAGAAAGCTAAGGTTTTGTTGGTGCCATCTGGGACCATCTTGCTGTGGGCTGAGATTACGATGAGGAATTCGACATAACACACTGTATTAAGCAGGCAGTGACTTTGTTATGGGCTCAGTATAACTTTTCATGCCTGCTGTACGCTGAGAGCCTAGTCCGAAACACCTTTTTTCCAGAATATGAAACACAATATCTCCATGCTCATTGCATTATTTAAAAAGGGGCAATGTGGTTCGTAACTTCACATTTATTGCATACTTTTAAGCCACTTGACCCATATAAATATTGCTATGGAGTTGCCTTCAGTTATTAAATTCTTATTGCTTATAAAAAGGGGCAACAGGAAGTGTCTAACCTACAGTCCAGGGTATGGGAAGGGCTAGGGAGGACCCAGGAGCCCAGGCAAAGGTGGGGGGGGGGGCGTTGCAGAGAGCAACTCAGTTTCAACTCTGTTCTCCTCTTTCAAGCCTGGATTTTTTTTTTTTTTATTCTATTTTATTTTGTTCCTAGTTGTCGGCAGCAGGTTGTCTTACTTTGGTTCAAAGAATTATGTACTGGCATGGCAAGTGACATTTTGCCTTTCTCCTAATTAAAATGGAACCCCACTCTTAAAAGACACTGGTTGAAAGATTTTTTTTTTTTTTTTTTTTTTAAATTTCAGCAACACAGCTGAGACCAGATAAAAACAGGGCATCCACGTTTAGCGGGGTTCAAAGTCGAGTCTCCTCACTGAGAAAGGAAAGCAAACTGTGTCTTCATTGTCAGGCGTGTGTTCTTATTCATCTGCCTCCTCTCCTCCCCTCCTCCTTCCTCTCCTAGGATGTACACAGGGCCACCTGCACCAGCCTGCACACATCCACCACTCACACATGGCAGCGGGGTCCCCTCCTGGCGGGCACATTTCTCAAATGACTGTATGACCACAAACACCTTAAGACAGCTCAAAGCACTTCTACAGAGTTTTGCTTTAGTTTTATTCTATTTGTTTGTTTGTTTGTTTGTTTTAACCAGAGAGCAAGGTCTTCTGCGTGTGTGTAGAAGAGCTCAATTCCTATCAAAAGAATGCACGGTCAGAAAACAGCATTTGGTCACCCTAGCACAGAGCAGGAACAGTCATACGTGGGGTCCAATGGTTGCCCAGATATGACTATAATTTTTTCAACAATGTAATAATCCCTCCTTCCGCCACCAAGCCTGGGTGGGTGGGGATGCTCGCATTTCCATTGTATATTAGGGACAGTCCCAACCACACATGAACATGGAGGCCTTTCTTTGCTGTTGCTTGGGGTCAAGTCTCGAAATCTAGAGGTTATTGCTGCCAGCACAGGCTCTTTTCCCTCAGGTCACTTTCTTCAGAGATGAAGACAAAGATTTCCCTTAGCCTATAGCATTTATGTGCAAACCCTCCACCACCAGGTCCTGAAGCCACAGGAAGTATGAGGCTAGACTGCGACCTTCCAGTTCAGTGACAGGACAGAAATCCCAAGAGCAGTGGCTGCCTCCTCTGATATTTGGAAAAGTGTCATGTTTTCTTTACAGCGAAAACTGTCAGGTTGTTGTGGGCATAAAACACAATCCTTCCTGGATTGTGATTTGCTTGTTTGCTACAAAATGTCACCTGGGCACATGACATGTTTTTATTTTGCTCACAGACACACTATTTTAAGATAGTCAAATGTTGCTGAGAGGAAGTCCAGCTGTCTCTATGTCCTGGTCATTTCTCTTCTTAATGACAGACCTTGAACTTGATGAGCAGGAGAAGAGCATTCAGACAAGAGGGCAGATCTGACAATAAACCCACTTGCTCCGTCCAGAGGAAAGCTACCGCGCAGACTCACCTCTCCTCAGTAGGTGCTCTCTTTAGCAAATGCCATCAACAAAGACATGAGTACTGACAAAGGAGATCGGGGACACACTGTGAATGACTCCCAAAAAGCCACCAGAAGACACCCAAGCATCTGCAGCTGTGGCTCCAGAAAGAAAACATGTAGCTCTCTTAGTTGAGCCTGTCACCTGCAACATGTCAGCCTGATTCTGCATACCTTAGTTTCCCATCCTGGTTTATGTATTAAGTCCCACACCATTTCAGGGTACTGCTTCTCAAAGCATGCTCGGGTCGGTTCACACTTAATAAGTGGTAAGTGGTTTAGGAGACATGAGAAACCCACAAAAAACACAATAGCAGAGATTTTTTTAACCTTTTTGTTCCTTCAAAGCCCCCCAAAAGGAAAAATGTGTCCCTTTTAAAAGTCTCATGTCTTAGTTAACAAAAGTGTAAACATTTAAATAATGCTTCTTTTTTTTCTTATTCTTAATTTAGCACTTAAAATAAAAACAAGCTACCAACAATGTCAAGGCATTTTTGCAAACCTCTCTGAATATAGCAGAGCAGCCAGCTAGCTACAGCCCTCAACCTGCTAGCCAAAGGATCAAGGAAGAGTCCCATATGGAAGGTGACAAATGTAGCAAAATGTCAAGCCTAGGGACATTCAGCTTGCACATAACTGAGACTAAGTCAACTAAAAAATAGAATATGCCAATGGTATAATAGGTTGATCCTCAGTGATATCATCCGGGACTCTACTCAGGTGATCCCAGCCTGACACCAGCCTCTTCCCTCCTAGGATGCAGCCGTAGATGTGGAGGACCAGCACAAGGAACACCGGCTTACAAAGGGATTTGGTTTCTCTCTTAGTAGTTTGCATGATTTGAAAAATATGTCATAGAAACCAAGGAGCATACTCTGTAATTGCCACTGAGTGCACATGGTCTGCTGGGGACACAGCTGGAAGGTTCTGCGGCTCCATGGTTAGGGTAGAATTTGAGACCTGCTCTCCTTCCATCAGCTCTGTGTGCCAAATAATATTCTACTCTAAGAGAAACACACACACACACATACACACACAAGGGAGAGAAAGATTTGCCTTTCCCCAGGAAAAGGAAATTAATTTCTTGTAGTCATATACACACATTCTGAGGCTCCAAACACCTGCCTTTCAAGAGTTTGCTTTTGTATTTTGATGACTAGCCACTTCTTCCACATTCCCATTCATTCCAAACTAGCAAGCACAGAGAAATGCAGTCTTCACTAATGGAGGTTCACATCTTTTTTTGTTTGACTTTTTTTGTGTTGTGTTGGTGGTGATGATGGTGTGTGTATGTGTTTCAGGTTGTGTTTTCGCCTTTTCTTCACTGGCATCCAAACACAGCTGCTGTCTCCCAAATCATACATTTTGTTTAGCCAGAAGCTAGCTGAATCTTTGGAAAGCTGCAGTGGTACCCATGCCCTGCTGAGTGGCGGCAGCAGCTTGATGGTAGTATGTTTCTGTGTCAGTACAATGGTAACAAGGCAGCAGAAAGCAATGCTAAGCTTGAGGCTGGATCCCGAGAAGCACATGCACGTGTAGAGGGTCTGAGCAGGACTTTAGGGACACCCTTTATTTTGATTGTTCGGAAGGTAGAGACTTAGAAAACCCTCTGCAGACACCTGACATAGCACGAGGCACTTGCAGCTGGACACAGTTTCCCACATGGATTCTATATTCAATCTCTTTTCTTTTTAATGTCCAGGCTGAATAGGGGGCCTAAAAGACAAACCCACTCCTCTCAATGTGGAAGAATTTTACTGGGAAAAAAAAAATCCCCCCACTCGGAACTTAACTTTGAGCAGAGAGATGGCCCTTGACTCTCTTGCATACATTTCAGGTTCACTCCTGACAGACCTGAGAACCGGAAGCCCAAATACACCCAGCTGAAAAGTCACACAAAGAAAACAGTCTTCAGACATCCAGAGCAGCACATTAGCCCATGTAAACGGTTTCACTTAAGAGCAAGAGCCCCATCCTGCCATCATCTTACTGTAGCAATCTGAAATTATCTGACAAGAGTCAAGGTCCATGACTGGCAGCTCTGTTGCAGGCCCTGCCCTTCCAGCAACTCTCTCCATGCTTAAAAAATAATAATAAAATTAAATTAAAAAGTATAATAATTCACAAAAATTAACATTATTTTTCCTTGAACATATTAAGGCAAGCAGCTAGCTTCTGGTTGCAGAACCGGAGTTCCTTCCTCTTGGTAATATATAGTATTGAAATTCCAAAGGTCTCTGGTACATTTCAGCCGTCACCTCCCGTCAAAACCATAGAGTTCGGCTATAAAAGAATATAATAAATTTAACCTGACCTAACTGGTATTTTTTTTCCCTTGAAAAAAACAGTCTTTTTTTTGTTGTGCATTGTGTATCTATGAGCTAAGCTCCGTGTGCCAACATGCTGATTGGTTTTTGTTTGCTTTTATTTGGTATAGCCAGTGTACAATTGTGAAATTATCCAGGTTTAAATGAGAGCATTCTCACAGACTTTGAAGTGAAGTGGGGCCTTGGAAGAAAATGCATCGCTAAGGGAAACTTGAAACCGGCTTCTGAAAGGCAACTTGCACAGCCAAGGTACCCAGATCTGTCCAGGACTGCAGTCTTAGAGGCTGGCTGGCCCTAGGGAATATTCTCCGAGGGGTCTTCAGGCTGCCCCTTGGCCCTTGGGCTCCAGCCACTTGCTGTTTTGAGCTCTTGCGTGGGTGTGTGTTTCTCGTACACGGAAGCAAACTTGCTCACTCGGGTTCAAATGTAATCAATGTTTTTGTTTTGCAGCTTTGTAAAATGAGTCTTTGTTAGCAGAGCCCTTGTTTCCCCCAACACCCAAGGAAATCCCCGGCATCAGAGTGCCCCCAAAAGGCAGCCGGAGAAATGAGCAGGGGCGCTCTGACCTTTAGCGAGACAGCTAAGGTTATGCACATAACATTTGCTTGTTTACTCTGCAAAATAAGCAACGAGTTGGAAACTCCGAGCTTCTGCCAGTGCCTCCGCGCACTTAAAAACCACAACAACACGAACCAGGCTGCCGGGCTTCCCAGCTCGGGTGCGCAGCGGCTGTTATCTGCTTTGCTCGCTTCTATCCCGATGCAACTTTAATAACAGGAGCCAAGACTGCTCAGAAAAATCACAGCTGTAGCTGGAGGCCAAAAGAAGAAGAAAATCCAGGAGATTGAGGTGCACCCCTCCCCCCAGCCTCACCTAAGAGTAGGGTGGCGCTGGCGGGGGCAGGTGCCGCTGGATCGATGGCCGCAGAGGGCTGGTGGTCACTGGTCGTTTTGATGGATATGATTGTTAAAAAAAAATATATTAAAAAAAAGTCCAGATCGGTTCACAGTGGACCTCAAACCATGTCAGCTAAAACCAAAGAGCCAAAAAGTGACAGCTGTGGAGAATACACTGCAGGCAGTCAACAGCGCCTGTGATTTATCGGTCCATCTGCCTCACCGCTGTGAGGACAAGTTCCCCTGATTTGGTTAAAATGAAAAGGACCTCAGAGAACGCAACGTGGGTTTTGAAAATGTGCAGAAACTTTTTTTTTTTTTTAATTTCCTGATTTATGTCCCTTTCCCCTTTCAGAAAGCCTGCCTGTTCGGGAGCTCAGCAGGAATCCGGGCTTGCACTCCCGCCCTTAGGCCCAGTGATGTTGGGGTTCAGGGCTTAGCACCCCAACCCTGGCATCGTAGCACAGTATGAGGGGCTGTGGGTGCTGTGGCTTGCAGTGTCCAGGAGCGCTGAGCAACTCTTAAGTCCCCAGGTGCACTCAGTCCCAAAGGGACAACAGAGCCACCAAGAGGGAGTCCTGAGCCCGGCTGCTCACTTGCTCCCCAACTCTCCCAGTCTGTGAGTCCCTGTAAGTTCCTCCTGCTGTTGGATTCTAATAAAAGTTTTATGTGGGTCAGCACATTTTCAACCAATTTCCCATGACGAGGCCTGTTGGTTTCGGTGGTGCGTGGAAACTGGTGAGCTCTAGTGTCCCAGGGGCCCTGACCCCGGGCATGCACTTCCTGGCTGGAGGTTTTAGGCCTCTCTCTCAGGTCCGACCTGGTGTCAAAAGCTGGCCTGTCTTCTGTCTCAGGATGTTGGCTTTACCTCTCAAGTGTTTCCTGAATTATCGAAAATTCTTTCTCTGGCTGCTTGTCCATAGTGGCTTAATGCTCAAAAAATATTTCCCTTTTTTTCTTTTATTTTTGAGAAAAAAGAGGGAGAAGAAGAAGGGGGTGGTGAGGGGGCAGAAGAGGGAGAAAACGCTTGGCAGCTACTGGATAGTAGAGCCTGTCCCAGGGGGCCAGCCCCACTCTTGAGCCATGTTCCTGTCAGGCAGGGGTCAACATGTTTTTACCTCTTTTTTCATTATTCAAAATAAGTACTGATGTTATGTTTTAGCTATTTAAAAGCCAGCTGCCTCGTTCATTTCAGATACTTCTCCTGGTATGAATGTATGTGGTAATAGCTGGTCTGTGTATCGTCTTTCACAAAATCTTGCCTTTCAGAGCCTCCGTCTTCAAATGATATCAATCCAAATTTATGCAATTCAGAATCCATATGTATAGGGTCCCAGTTCACCTCATTTAATGATAACAGTAAACCACATGTTGTGTACATGTCTAAAACACTTTTCTCTTACTTGGCTGTGGTAACCCTAGGGGCGCTCGGCTGCATGCAGCTTGCCCAAGTGCACAGCATCATACATTGATTAATACTTGGCAACAGCGGAAATCTTGAATAATAGAATGTTGAATGAGGTAAATGCAAACTAATAAAACAAGGTGAGTGTCAATAATATTTGAAGATGTATGTTAAGGTAAACAACCCAGAAAGGCCTGGGAGGCTGGGAAAGTCAGCTCAGAATTGGCTCTTCTTATTAAATCCCTTTAAAGTTGATCTGCACTCAAAAGAGGTGTGGTGATGTGGAAAATAAATGATTTGTACTGGCTGGGTCAAGGAATGGAAGGAGACCTCTGCCCCTCACTCTTACCAGGCTAGTTCCAGAGGACACCCTGTTGCTTCTTCCCTTATGCTTGAAGAAGGGGGTGGGGGCAGTAGACTCTTAAAATGAGCCCGTTATTATAATGCCTGAGTGAGAAAAAAATGGAATTTTAAAGACTTTATTTGTATAAGCTTTGAGACCTATTGATAGACTGGTTGGGGTGCTTTTTGTCATTATTTTTGGTGGTGGTGGGTTGGATTTTTTGTTTGGGTTTTTTATTTTGATTTGTTTGGAGAAATACTTTTGTAAGGGGTTCAGTGGGGCTTAGTTTATTGTTGTTGGCTGTTCTTTCAGATAAGCACCTCAGATTCAGGAGAAGCCTGGCCACACAGAGATGAACTCCTTAAACGAAGAAATCCTTTATCCAATCTATTTTTATCAAAAGCAAAATTGGTAACTGTTGGTAGTTGCAAAATGTGTTTGCCTCCGACAGGATGCATTATTTACTTCAGGTTTAATATATGTTACAAATAAGATTTGCTTTCCTGGAAAAGCAGTAAACATTTGGCAAGGGGAGAGCCAAGCATTTTCCTTAATTTGTTTTGGCAAATCTGAAAAATGTAGGTCGTTACACACACTTCTGCATTCCAAAAGCAGAACAAGGAACAAATATTTTAAGGAGATTGCCATTATAATTAAACATACCACAATGTGTTAAGACCCAGAAGACACAAGGCTGTTCAAGCCACTCTGAGGACTGGGGTAGGGGGTAAAGTAACAGAAAATTAGAGACTGAAAATCTGAAAGCATTTCTTTTGGAAATCTTTTTTTTTTTTTTTTTTTAATGCAAGGAAACATCAATTATTCAACATGAAATTCAACGGATTTTTTTTCCCTTGAAAGAGGGAAATCTACCTATGTGGATATTTGAATTTTTGTCATGTGATACTCCGGGTTTATATGGACAATCATACTGAAAAATTAAGCACACTTTTGTTTTGATTAACCGTGATCAGTTCCTAAAACCACAAGGTGAAAAAAAACGAAGCTCTTGTCGGCCACATCTGTGTCTTCCTTCCCTGCCCGCCAAATGAGCCACGCCGAGGTAGGAAAGCTGTTGACAAATTAATACTTTAAGAAAATAAACTATAGTCATGTTCAACACAGGGCAACTTTATCCTGATTAATTTGTGTTGGAGGCTCTCCAGCCCCCATTTACAAAGCCCTGCAGTTTGTACAAATGTAATTTCCTAATATTTACAGGAGGAAAGCCTCAGCGGCTAAGCTTCGCCTCCAGTGTGAGTTTTGTGGTTTGTAAAAAGACAATAAAAATACAGAGAGGTGATTGTAAGAACATTTGAAAAAGAAATGGAAAAAAAAAAAGAAAGGATTTTTTCTCTGCCTCTCCTCCCCTTTGCATAGCCCTATAAAAACAGGCTATGTATGCAGGGCACTGGCAGAAATGGACAGCCAGTGTACACTGAGCGAAGTTTTAAGTAATGTAACACCTAATACTTAATAACGTATCCGTGCAACTGAATATAGCTAACAAGCCCACAGAACACCCACGGTTGTTCTTAACCTGACTCTTCTGCATCCTGACACAATCCATCTCTGTCGGTCTACACCATCTTGTCATTTTATGTTCTTATTTATATCAAATGTTAGGCACTTGTCTGATTTAATAAATATGAGAGAAAAGAAAAATGCAGTTGTAATGTGTTGCTTTGTTCTGAGAATATTAAAAAAAATAACCTTTAGTTTTAATGAGATTTTTTTTCCCTTCATCAGTTTACACAATTTTCCAGATGTAAAATGAGCTTTTGGCTGTAAAATATTTTATCACATTGTCTTACACAATAAAGATTAGATGTTTTCTCTCTCTCAACTGCGCTGCAATTATTTTTTAGTGTTTGCAAATCATAATATCATTTAAAAACCATATTTTACACCTCATCTAAAATACTTTTATAGCTGTATGATGAAAAAAATAACATCTATTTAACTAGTCTTTTTAAGTGGCTGTTATGTGCTTTAGTGTAATTTCCCAGGAAAAGGCATGGCTACAAAACCTTAGCTTTCCTTGAAAACAATTCTCCCAAGCAACATCTTTGCAAAAAACCCCAGAATTTAATTCCCCAGACTGGAAAGCCCAGAGTGCCGGAATGTAAAAATAGTAGCCCTGTCATTTCACATTCATTAAGTGTGAAACTCAGAAATTAATAATGTAAAAATATGCTTTTTAATTAGTCTTACATTCTGCCCAATGTACTTAAATGGGATCAGCGGCTCCCTAATGATTTTTTTCTTAATAAAGTATTAGCTTGTGATGCGCTGAGGTTGACAGGTATGATAAACTGGAAAGTACTTTTGGAGGCGTATGAATGATACCAAAATAGTACTTGCCCATTTAAATGTAATTAACATCAGGGAGCAATATTACAAGAGAAGCCTGCAAGAATTTTATTTCGTTTTTTTTTTTTTTTTTTTCATTTCTTACTTTATGAGTGGTTTGATGATTGCAGTAGTGATTTTATAATTTAATTACCTTTGCTGAAAGCTAAGCTTCCTCTAATAGCAGGTCAACAGGATCATAAAGCAGACTTCAAAAATATTAAAAAAGAAAGTAAATCCCGTTAGATGGGCTAAGTACCACGTACACACACTTGTTCCTACGTAGACAAGAGTATTGTATGACTGTGTGTGAACAAGAATGTGTGTATGTGTATGTATAAACACATATAGTTTGATGCTTATATAGAGAGCTGCACAGATTGACAGATGGAGTATTGAGATTTCTACAGGCTGGCTCCAAAGTATGTGGTGGTTAGAACCACTAGAAGCAACGCCCACCACTTGGGCTCTACAGAAAACTGGTATTGGTAATTTTTGAATACTTCTGTTTGGCAAAAGACGTAAGATGGTCCCCGAAGTATTTCAATCAACTCAGCAAATGAAAGTTGTCACTGAATAAGAAATTCAAATCAACTGTCATAGGATTATATTCTGTTGAGTGTTCAAGTCTCTAGAAGACATTGGCAATACAGGATCCCTTTGTTTAAGTCACCACCAACAAGGAAGAAACATATTTCTTATTTCATCAATGTGTTGGTTGTCATAAGGGCAAATCAGGACTTTCCCTTAGCTTTGAGTTAATTGAGCCCCAGATGATGGCCTCTTTCAATCCAGTAAACATGGAAAGTGAGACAGGATGTGCAATCTGTGATGATACCCAGGAAGTCATGAATATCTCTCTTCCAAAACAGCCAGGCTGTGAGCAAGTTCTGTATTGTGTCTTGGAGAAGCTCTGGAAGTCTGTAGGAGGCAGAAAGCACGTGGCCTATATCTTAGGAACTGTCCCGGGGGCTGTAGATCAGACAGCAGTTGAGAAATCTTACTGTATTTGCCAGGGAACCTGCATTCCTGATCTTCACAGCACTTCCAAAATCTCCTTATTTTACTCAAGGAGAAAGAAGACAACAGCTGCATGGGCTCTTACTTGGGGCAAGACTTATCACCTTTGTGAAGTACTCATTTCTTTGTCTTCATCTGGTCAAGACCAACTGAAGTACAGTTGTCTATGGATGTGGGAACTAGCTCACTGACTGATAGGCTTGTCCCCTTTGCTGACAAGCTGCCTGATGTACTGCAAATCTGTATGAAACTGTTCTTGTTTATTTGCCCTTCACATGCAGAGGCATTTGCTTCTTTTTCCAATAGAGATCGAAGCTCCTTATAGAAAACATAGAATGGATATTTTTTAAAAGGCTGATCTCTTAGTCTGCTCTGAACTTTATAAACAGTTTTGCCTGTTATCACTTACTTTCTCTTGTTAGAGCAGGACAGAGGTTCTCAACCTTCCTAACTATGACCCTTCAATACAGTTTCTCCTGATGTGGTGACCTCCAACCAAAGAAATCATTTTTGTTGTTACTTCGTAACTGTAATTTTGCTACTGTTATTAATTGTAATGTAAATATCTGTGTTTTCCAATGGTCTTATGTAACCTTTGAGAAAGGGTCATTCGACCCCTAAGGGGTCACAGCTGACAGGCTGAGAAATGCTGCCTTGAACAGAAGGGAGATTGATGAAAAGGACCCATTTTCGTATTTTCTTAAAATCCAGTTGAACAAAATCTCAACTACAGGTTCCAGGAATGCAGGATAAGGTCTTTTCACATTAAACAGAGATGGGGTTTGGGTAGGGTACTGGATTTTTAGGTCCCTTGAGGATCTCATTTTCAATCTTAGGATGCTGTTCTGGACACATGCTCAGAAGAAGAAAAGAGTGAAGGGTAGCTTGGTTTCCCCATGTGGGAAAGAACTCAGCACCACTTTGGATCCAACTTGGTATTTTGGTGGTCTTCTGACACCAAATGGAATCACCTTATTCCACTTTCTTGCAAACTATCTGGAATGCCACTGACAACATAAGGCTGCCAAAAACCAAGTACTTGCTGGGGAAAGAAACGTAAGAGGATAGTCATCAAAGATCTTTGCCATGTAGATGTCTGTGTTCTGTTTTAAATTAATTTGTTTATTTGCATGGGAAATATGCGTGTGCTGTGGCATGTGTGCAGAGGTCAGAGGACAACTTGGTTCTCTCCTTTCATCATGGGATTCGGGGAATCACACTCAGGTTACCAGACTTTGTGGCAAGCACCTTTATCTCGGGAGGTATGTCACTGGCCTATATCTGGGTTTATACATCCCTCAGAGTGGACCCTAGGCTTTCACCTCTGGATCTGTTTCTGGAGTTCATTATAAGATGTTCTCCATGGTAACTAAGTCTACTTAGCATCACGAATCATGGCCAGTATCACAGACTTCGCTCACTCTATAGCAAGTGATTTTTTTTTCCTGTTGCTATATTAGTCTACTTTTCTCAGAGAAACACACAAAATGACAGCTCACTGACTAAACCAGTGCTCACTTTAATTATATTCACAGTTTCACAAAGAATTGTGCCAAAATGAATGTGCACACTTATTTATTTATTTTTACAAAAATCTCACTAAACCTGAACTTTAAGACCATTAGTGGGAAGTAACAGTTATTAAGATGGTCTCTGTAATTACACTCCCCCATCAAATTAAAATAAAGTTATTACACCCATGAAGACGATCTCAAAATATAGATTCTCAAAATAACCTGATGGGCATCCATGAAGACTTTATTTGGGGAATAAATCATTTGTGAATGAGAAAATCGGTTCAGAGAGCCCCAAGAATGTACCCAAGGGTATGAACCCTCTAAAAGATGCTCAGAAGAAACAGCACTTGACACAAACCGAGAAAGAACCAGAGGAGAAGAGTACCACTACCCTGAAGCCTTCCTGGGAACACTTCAGGTAGACCAGCAGCTAAGGGTCCTCAGCGCATACGAGGGTTAATAATACATATTTGGGATACTGACTCCAGGTTCCGGCAGAGAGACTTCTGAACAGTGTGGGCAATGATTTAGGCATGTAAGTTATTCCATGACCTTCTAATAGATTTCAGTAAGTTGGCATTCCAAAGTTGAGAACCAATGTCGATGACTAAAGAATGCTACACACAGAAGAAATGAAATATAAATTATTAATTTACTTGCTGTGCGATTTATGACCGACCCCCTTTCTTCATGTCCTCCTTTGTTTCTAATTCTCAACCCTAGATGTGACATTCAGGTGCCATTACTAAGTAGAATTTTCTTTATTCTTTTTTTAAAATATGGCTCAGGTTATGATATTCAGGATAATTAATTTATGTATTAAATGAAGGTTTCAAAAAGGAAGTTTCACTTAAGCAAAGAGAACCAGGTGTCTCTTAAACTGCTTTGATGGTTCCCATGTCCAGACATATGTGTCTAGAAGCTTTAGTATTAGACAGTGGTCACAGGGTCCCTGTATGGGTGGACAGTCCACATGTCACAGAAGACTTCCGAGTCAACCAGTCAACCATTTCCCAATGACAGCACTAGCTGGTTGTTGGGCACTGTTTCCCAAACCACCACGAAGAAGTTCCATTTGCTCACTGCCTCACCCCTGAGGCTGCTCCAGTCACTAGGCTGTGACAGCCCAAAAGTGTGCCCTTCACTTTCTGTGGGTCTACTAAGGATTATAGTTTGCTTAAGTGTAAAATTAAATCAGTGTCATAAATGGAGACTTCAAGGCAAGCCACAGATGGATGCAACCAGAATGCATACCAGGAGATTCCAAGACCTGGTTTTGTGGCCACGTAAGTCCCCAATCCCAGATAGGGAGGCAGAGGACATTGGGATAGGGACATGCCTCCTCTCCTAACAGGCTCTCTTAATGGCAGATCCATGCACTGGCATTTGTGAAGGTGCCTGGGGGACTGCTTGTTTACTGACTGGATGAAGGAGCATGCTGCAGGGGTAGGAACTTGGGACTGAGAGGCCTGGGAAATACACTGCACATGAACAAAGTACAAACCGTAGCAAATTTGAGGATTTGAGGCTACTCTACTTCAAATATACTACCCTAAAGTTTTTATTCCCAACCAAACAGCTTATTTAAGGCTCATCTATCTGAGTGTATAGTAATAAGTTAATACACATAGATTTCAGTGTGTACTTGTATGTGTGCAGACCAAGTTTACTAGCCTTTGTTTAGTATGTAGAGCTTCCTTCTGGACAAGTCTCAGCAATAAGCATTCTTAGCCCTGATTTTTTAAGCCCCTAGTGGGTCCAAACTGCATTCCACTCTAAGCATAAGATAGTGTGAACTCGAGAATCCCCCACTTTAGCCACTAGACTTGGGGAAGGCAGATCTGAACTTTAAGGTGTTTGTGAGCCACCTTAGAACAGCAAACCTCATGCTGGGTTGTGGGTGGGGAAGGGATGCTCTTTCACTCTGGATTCTAACTATTTTTTTCTTATCGTATATCAACTTGCTTCCAGCTCAGGGGCTGCAATTGTTGGTTGATTTTAGAAGCAGGATTGCAGCTCTGCAAAAATCATACAAAACAATCAGAGTCTATTATGTCCAGGGAATGTCTACTGCTTTGTAAATTGTGGCTTTATCCTAAGAACCAGACAAGAGACGCTAAGAACAGACAGCCACATGCAGAGTGTCTGAGGGATATCAATCCAAACCAGGTCCATTAAAAAATTGCCAATGAAAGTGACATTTGGCCTTTGGGCTAAATGATCCTGACTCTGTTGCTGACCCAACTGGGACACTATATTCTTTGACCAGAGGCATGGTGCGCCTGGCACTGTATCATGCCAATGGAAAAAATCCTACCTGGCAGCAGCAGGTGGTGATGAATGGTACCAATGGAACAGAACCCCGAGGGCCTATGGGGCTCACCTTGGGGAGTCTTCACTCTAGGGAGGGGTGGAAACAGTCTGAGGGTCTGATTGCCTACTGTGGAGCCACACCATGAAAGCTTGTTAATATCTTCCTTTCTGTGCTTGGTGAGGGTGGGTGAGCATCAATTTTCAGTCCTTAAACCCAGATGGAGACATCCTCCTGGACTCTGGAGCTCATTCTGCTGAGCCAGAAAAGAGTGAACCAAATGTCTGCTCCCTTCAAGTTTTGGTTATGAACACTCCTGACTTGGCAGGGTTCTCATGTCTCCAAAACCTTGCCAGATCTTCCTGTGGTTTGCTCATCCTCACGACAGATTGCCTACATAAGAAGGTAAGACTGTGCTGTAAAACCCTTAAGGTTACCTAGAGTACGGAAGCAGAAGGGCGGGGTGGGGGCGGGAGGGAGCAGCACAGATCTTTCCTATTTCTTAAATAGACACTTCCACTAACGAACAGCAGATGGGGCTGCTGAAGCCATTAGATTAAAAACAGGGGAGAAAGAACATCTTTTAACCTAAAAAAAAAAAAAAAAAAAAAAAAAAAAAAAAAAAAAAAAAAAAAAATCCATTTAGCATTTAGAACCATTTCAAAATATAAGCAGGTCTCTTCTTTGTAATTTAGGGTCTGGTTTCTACTGGAAAGCATCGGAGAGGGTCCTAACTGTAATCGCGAGCTAATAAGAAAAAGCGAAGTCACTTTCTAACAATAATGCAGTAGATTATGTACTTCTCTTCCTGGTTCATGTACGCCTGTTACAGTAATTTTCAAAAAGACAAAATAATTATCTGTTATCGACTGAACCGCAGGAGCCTCAGCACTTGCTAGCACAGAAATGAGAAGCAACAAACTGGAGCACACCCCCCACCCCCCCCACAAAGTGAGCATGGCACACACATTCAAGCATGAAAATTATTTTTCCTTGGATTTATTAATTCCCATCATTGCAGTCTGAGGAAATTCATGTGTCGAGCTCCGGGCCACGCATGAACTTGTACGAAAATGATGGTCAAAAACAAAGGGCAGAGTGGGACTGGTCAAGTGAGTGTCTCCTTGAAAGAGCACACACACCAAACCAGAAAATCAATTTCTCCCACTTGACTTGCAAGCCAAGAAAATAGTGCTGGGAAGTCCTCTGGGGAACCGGAGCCAGCCAGGTCTAGAGCGGCCTCTGCATCTGTGCAGCGCCTTTTGCGCTCACCTGATTTCCGAGGCACATTCTCTGCCACCCACTGGGGCCCATCTGGGGAGAGAGATGAGCGAGGAGCGGATGGACAGATGCCACTGCTGGATAAGTTCGGTCCACAAGTGTGTCTGTGGCTTGAAAGCTGCCGGGTCTGGCTGCTCAATGGAGATCCATCCCTAACCCAGGCGAAAAAGGAGGAAGCTCTCCCGCTGCTGGGCAGGAGGGCCCTGACCGCCAGATGAGAGCTGCAAGTTCCTGCTTGTGATATAGATTGGAACAATTAACAAGTTTAAGTTATTTCAAAATAAGCTTAAATATGCATTTTATGTGTGCAAGTTCCCAGCTGTAATGGGATTATGATGTCAGCAAAGGGAGAGAGGACCGCAGCCCAGCTGCAGTGGGGAGCCAGCAGCTGTTAAAATAGAGAAGGGATGGTGATTAATTCTTATTATGTGTTTGAAGATTTCACAACGAGTTCAAGACCAAAACCTTCCCCAGGGGCATGAAGTGAAGAGTGTTGAGCAGTCTAGATGGTGGGTTCTTCAAGCCACTAGTTTTGCTGGGTTTTGTTTTGTTTTGTTTTTTGTTTTTTGTTTTTTTGTTTTTTGGGGTTTTTTTTGTTTTTGTTTTTTTTTTTTAGATTCTGCAATTTATTTATTTATTTATTTATTTATTTATTTAATTTTATTTTTATTCTGCAATTTTCTTTTCAACTCAAAAGCTAGACAGGCGGGAGCTCACACTTAAGATAGTGTATAGCAGAAGATTATTGGTCCATTTTTTTGAGTTCCTTCTCTTTGAAAACCTTGCTAACAGCTTCAGGGTCCGTGGGAAGCCTGAATGGAGCTTGGGGGTGGGAGTGGGGTGCTAAGGTTACACCATTCCTGGTAAATAGCCAGAAAAAAAACCCCAAGAATTCAAAGAGGCCCTTTTAAATTTATCGCAAATCTAATTTAACTTGTGTCTCCAACCAGGTGATACATTGTTTGCCTGGGGTCAGGTGAGCCTTTCCAGGGCCTCTGGGTGGTTAACTGCTGCCTCCATCTTCCCCACACTGTCTTTGGGGCTGTGTATTTTCAACTTCAACTTGTAACTCACAATGGTTTTTGCATAAAAGTTCACAAGATTTTTTTTTCTTGCTTGATTTACTTTTATGACAATTTCCCAACTTAAAGGAACATTCTTTTGGCTACATTGTATATACTTTTCTTAATTTGTAATATCACATAGACTTTTTTTTTTTTTTTTTTTTTTTTTACCTCTTGAGAACACAACTCCCAGCCTCTGGGCAAAGCTATAGGGAAGCAAAAAAAAAAAAAAAAAAAAAAAAAAAAAAAAAAAAAAAAAAAAAAAAAAAAAAAATCTATGCAGAAAACGAAAGCTGAACAAAAATCTCAGAAAATCTCCTTATTTATTTGTAAAACTCTCTTGATCAATCCAGATGCTGCAAGTGCTCACAAAAATAGCTCTCCGTGTGCCTAAGAGGGCTGCACATCTCCTATGGGGTTCTGAGACGCCCCTTTCCTACGGTTGGTGCATAGGCAGAAGTTAACACTTGGGGGATGTGTATGTTGAACTAAAAAGTAGGGAAAGAAAGGAGCCAACAGAAGCAGTGATTCAAATTGTAAGAGACAATGAGCAGAGGCTTGGAATTTGCTGGAACACCGCTCAAAATCATGAACATGGAACTAAGGAAACCGTCTGGTCCTGTTCTCTAATCGGACCTATTATTCCTATTTTCTTGCATTTGCATTTTCTGCATAATGGTGCTTTCCTCCTTGCAGGTCAGAAGGCATACAGGCCAAATGTAAATGAGGCAGAAGAATGCCCTTCACCGATTTCATTTCAGCGAGGCTTCTGGCTTTGACATAAGTCCTGGGGCTTCAGGAGTGGGAACAAAGAGCCCTGTGTCCTGACTTCCTATCTCTGGGAAGATCATATTGCTCCAGTCTTCACTCTCCTTTTTTTTTTTTTTTTTTTTTTTTTAAGTAGGAGAAGAATTACACAGTTCATGCCAGAAGGGGGAAAAAAAGTTTGAAAGCCCTTAAGAATACTCTCCTGCTCCAGGGGACTGGAGTGAGAGTAGGGGATTTAATTTCAGGGAGGTCAGTTCACCAGAGGCTTGACAGAACTCCCAGGGTTCTGTGACCCTGATCCATTTCTGCCGGGTTTCCCTGGGCTCACTATTCTGAGCTCTCGCCTGATTTTCTGCCTGGTGTTTCTAGGTGACTTGGTTATTACAGCAATCAGTTGCTTACTTTCTCTTCTTGAAGCAAGCTGGAACAAAGGAAGTCAGAATCATTAATCCTCCCTCCCCCCTCTCTCCCTCCCTCCCACCCTTAGTCAGTCTCCAAAAATGATCTGAGCTGAATATGATTAGTATCCACAAGTGTGCAGCATGCCCTTTAACTTGAAGATTACAACTTAGCGAAAGTTATTCAGAAGAAAAATATAACAATGGAGGTACACGTGGCCTAACTTAACTTCCCAAGGATGAGGACCAAGGTCTTTGGGGAAGGTTATAACTCTGAAAAGTGGCCCTGGGGCAGCCTTCCAGACCATGTTGTCTCAGGGCTACCAAAGAGCCCCAGAGCCCTGTGCTGGCTTGCAGGCTCCCCGGCATTTGCATGTGGTGCATGTGGGCTTCCCTCCTGTGCATTACAAGCTGGAGCATCTGAGGTTTCCCCACAGCCCAGTGTCAGGGCCCAGCTGAGCAGCGGTCACAGCTGCTGCTCACCAAAACTCTAACAGCCAAAGGTAGGGGGTCTTGGAGGGGCGCCAGGAACTGCCTGAGAGGTCAGAGGAAGGGGGAGACTGTGGAGCTGGAAGGGGGAGAGAGCGGAAGGAGGCTGTAATGGGATGGCAGAATGCCCAGGATTCATGGGGCATAAAGATGGGGAGGGGAGTGGGGGCAGTGAAGGATTGTGGGGAGGCAGTACTAGGCTGCAGAAATACAGAAAAAGCTGGGAGTTGTCAAAAGAATAGCCCAGAAAATCGGGTTAGATGGGGTGCATTTGGCATCAGAATGCACTATTCAACTTGGCTGTTGCATATCACCAAACATTCAACAAGGTGTTTTAAATAATATAGTGGAAAAATGTTGATTGGGTCTCAAAGCACAAAGACAAATGTTGCCATAATTCTCAACCTAAATCTGTGAAAATGTAGGAATTAGGGCACACTAGACTACTTAGAGATCCTGAATAAAACACAGTGTGGAACATCTTACCAAGAAATGTTTGCAGTTCTGACTGGTTTGGTTCCTTGTAGAACCAGCGACTTCTGGTCTTAAAGACGGGATTCCAGTCTTTACTCCTCTGTTTCTGTAAGGACTCAACTTTTCTTCCAACAATGTTTCTTTCTCCCAACAGAAGAAACCTGGAAATTTTGTGTTTGCTGGGCAAAGGGGACTGAAGGCCAAGTGGTCATCTAAACAGGATTCAATGATACAAGGGACAGACAACAAAATGGGAGAGCAGAGAGGGTTGCCACTACAGGTGTGTGTGTGTGTGTGGGGGGGGTGTCCAAGAACACTTTCAGTCCAATCTCAGGACAGAATAGATGTTCTCTTAACAGCCAACACCACACTACTTTTTTTCCCCCCTCATTTCCACACATATTTACTATCTTCTACAAATACTTGGCATCATTCTTGGTCACATAAGCACCTTAAAGGACCAAAGGTGCTGTCTGACTTGCTCACTGATGGAGCTCAGAACCTGAAACAAAGCCTATAAAATGGGAAGCACCCTGCAAACAAACCCTTAGATACCCATATCATAAATTAAAGAAGTGAAATTCATGGGTCTCTAGGGAAACTAAACTATCTATGGATAATTGTTAACACACACACACACACACACACACACACACACAGAGAGAGAGAGAGAGAGAGAGAGAGAGAGAGAGAGAGAGAGAGAACCCACGCAAACACATCTCGAGTTCATAAATGGTTATATCCACCCAGAAATGCCAGGTGACAAGTCAAGGTAACTCAGGAAATTTGAGCCGGTCAAGTTTATTACATGTCACCAGTACAAAGTACCTTTGGGGACTGAGAGAATTAGCAAACAAATTCCACAAACTGATGGCAGTTATTTTTAGTGAGGTAGTAGGAAATGAGAGCCGAAAGGAGAGATGGCAAGAATGGATGTGAAAGTGATTTTTTTAACTTGAAAAGAAGATTGATCCTGATTTTTGCCATCTGGGAGCTAACCTAAATCCCTAGGAAAATAAGGCTCCTTCAAGCCAAGGCAAAATTAAAGAGACACAGCAATCCATATACATTAATAGTCCTATAAAGCCTGGGGAAGGGCTCACTGCTATCCAGCTTTTGTGGCTGGTGGTGGACGTTCCTCTTGTAAAGGAATGCAGTAAATATATTTACATCATTTATGAACATGTCTTGATTGCAGTAAAATAATTGATGGAAGCTAATCCAATTTGGTTTGTATTAAAAAAAAAAAAAAAGGTTGTTCTGGGCCTAAAAACATATCTGAGTCATGATGAATTGGATTTACTGATTTGGGGAAAGAGCCTATAGGGATGGGAATGGATGAAAAATACATGGGCAGCTGGGATATTAAAGTGGGTAAATGATTTAAACCAGCATTGGAAGTAGTTTGGTAAAAATGAGTGGCAGCGGGAAATCCCCACCCATGGCGGTCAGAAGTACCCCCTCTCTTGCTCCCAGCGACACTGCCCACCAACCCCACCTGCCTCTTCACACCGTCTGCCTCTCCCCACCCATCACTGTGTCTCCACTATCTCTACCGCATCAGCATCAGCCTTAGTTTCTATGTGTCTGTTTCTAATGAAGTTTTTGGCTCTTCTTTCAGGTATCCAGAGCCCTCAGTGGCCAAGCAATAAGAGAGCAGTGTTTTCGTAAAAGGCTCTATGTAGAGAAGGGAAGGCATATAAAAGCATACCAGTGATGGTTAACCTTCCCTGTCAAATTTGGTTGACTATAGAATCTGCTGGGAGACATGCTTCTGTGACTGTGTGAGAACACTTCCATAGAGGAGTAACTAGGGATAAAGCTGTACTCTGAACATGGGCAGTGCCAACCCATGTACTGGGTACACAGGCTGTAAAACAGGGAGAAAGGGAGAATGCCAGCTGAGCACCATCATTTTACACTCTAATTTCTGGTCTGCTGAGATGTGAGCAAGCAGCCTTAATACATGACTGCCACAGCCTCATGCTTTTTCTGCCATTTTGACCTCAAGACAAGTTAAGATCTTCTTCCTCTAAGTTGCTTCTAGCCAGGTATTTGGTCACAGCAATAAGGAAAGCGATGAGTACAAAGGCTCTTGGCAATCATCCAGTGGCCAGCCCTTCAGGCTACAGGTAGAGTCCCAAGAAAGGGCACTCACAGCCGAAGTAGTTATCCCGACTCTTGGCTAGAGACAAAAGCAAACCAAGCCCCCATCCTCTAGCCTGAGCTCTTCTCACTAAACATGCCTCTTTCTTTCAACCAGAATGGGTAAGGGTTGACCTAACCTGGTCTCACAGGATGTATCTGTAGAAAGTCTTCACCCAACACTTATTTTTAGCTCACTTGGCAACTTTCCTGCTGCCAGTGGTAGAGAGGTGGCCTGTTTTTATTTCTGCTTTTCTAGAACAGTCTAAGACAAGGGGAGAAATTACTTTTATACCTATTATCAGATTCTACAAACTGCACATCTTTCATCTGGTTAAGTATTTGATGATATACATGGTTAAGACTTCTGGCTCCATGTTGTGACAGGGATCATCCGAAGGAATGAAGACTACACTACCACTTTTTTCTTCTGACAATTCTGGTTGACCAGTTGGACCCCTGAGAAGGCAGTGTCATGAATCATTGCTGAGACTCCCTGACCATTCAGCCTGAGCAAGTACTCTATTTAAAGAGCTTTCCTTCCTTATAATCCAGCATTTGAAAAGTTGAATACAGCTGAATAGTATAGGAGATAATAAAAATGGCAAGGTTGGCCTCTATAGTCAAGGGAATAAGAATTACCATTGAAGCCACCTGCTGGGTCTTCAGAGATATTCAAAGGCTTCCACTGGATCCCATGGCTTCCTTCCTAGCATGGGATCTAGAGCCTGCTTCCACACCACAAGAGTGAAACTCAGAGGGAGGGGTTCCAGGAGACCCATAGCGTGCTGCAGCTCTTCAAATAGTTTTGAATTCTATAGGGTGACAGACACCTTAGTCACTTCAGATCTCCTCTGGGCTCCTAAATCTGCTAGCTTTAGAGTCAAATATTCTATAACAAGCAGCAACATCCCTTCAGTTCTTCCCTGTGCCTGGGCATCATGTTCTTCTCATTCAGGTCTTCACTCAGTGAATGACTACACTTATCCCTACTTTCACTTTACTTCCATGGAAACAGAGGCACAGCAAGGCTCTGGAGCACATCCTGTGCCCCACAGCTGCATTGCTACAGGGAGAATAGGCACCCACTTAGCATTTGCTATATGGCTGAAGGAAGGAACTGGATTTGAACCCAGAGCCACTGAAGCACTAACACAGTAGGGATGAGAGTGAAGAGACATGTGTCAGCATCCCAGGGATTTTACTGTGGTGCAAACTTCCCTATCTTTATCTTTGCCATGCTTCTTCTCTTCCCCTGGGTTGAATCTTGGCTTTTTTACCCTGCACTTTAAAACTCATTTTTTTATTCATTGTAAATCCCCTCTCAGTGACTTTCACCCCTCCACATTTGGGAACTGACCCAAGACGGCTTCAGAATCCCAGCATTGGCATCTGGGCACATGATGTGGGCTGTATGTGATGGATGCTGCCTTGGGCCCTCTGGTTTTCCCAAGTGTGCCCTCTCTGGTTTTGTTAAGTACCAGGGAGCCGTGCTCACTTAGGCTGAACCTTGCCACAGCTAGAAGAGTCAAGAAAAGCACATGGTCGGTATACGAGCCATGGAGAGAAGCTTCTCCCTGAGCCCTGGCCAAATGACTCAGTGAAGGAAAGATAGCCCTGCTTCTTTAGAAAAGGGTTGCTGGGTCAGGCCCTGAAATATTGATCTCGGTCTCTGCTCAGCGTCCATAAACAAAAGGCATCTTGGGATACAGAGCAGGTAATAGTTTCTTTATATGTTCTGACAACTCGGCCCTTGCTTTTCCCAGCTCTCTCACCCTCAGGAAGTGCCCTCTGGAGCTACTGATGTTGTGTGGCCTTTAGAGAGAGGTGGGGCTAGCAGAGGAGTCCAAGGCACAAAACAAGCACCGTCAGCACTTTCCTCCCCAGACACCCCCACCCTGGGCAATTTCCTGCAGGCTGCTCTGAGCCAGACTTTTCAGAAACTCTCCTCTCTACATTACAAAATCAAACATCAAATTCAAACAGAAGTCCAACACTAGACAGCTGTATCTTCGATTACAGATAAAGAGAGAAAAGGCATCACTGTGCCGGCAGGTTCATGACAAACTCAACATCAGCCCTCATGAAACTGGGAGGAAATAGTTGGCACTGGCAGGGTGAATCATGGCCTGAGTTTACAGGTGACCTAGGGTAGAGAGCTCAGGCTCAGCAGCAAAAGGAAAAAGATAAAGAAAAGATTTGTCCCAGAGCTGGGATCATGAAGGAAGAACTGATGAGCCAATGGGCCTTAAAATAAACAAAAACCAGATTAGACGAATAAATGACATATATTAAAATACATATTTAAGAGATTGGAATGATGGCTCAGTGGCTGAGTACAATGGGACTTGAATTCAGTTCTCTGTACCCACATGACTGCTCACAAGCATCTGTAACTCGAATCCCAGGGGATTGATCTGACTCCCTCTTTGGCCTTCTCAGGAACACAGACATACAGTGAGGGCAAAACGCCCACAGACATATAATATAGCATAATGTAAAATATAGCGTATAATTTTTAAATGCATTTAAATGCAAGACGAGTTCATGGGTGACTCAGTAATTAAACCCTTGTCGTGCAAACAAACCAACAGTTTTGATCTCTAAGACCCAAGTAATGCAGGAGGAAGCAATAGCCGACCTCATGAAGTAGAGCCCACCTCACGAAGTAGAGACAGGGCGAAACTGTCTATACCCAAGGTGAACAGACTTTCCATAATCTAAATAAACTCTGGGTTTGAGCAAGAAACCCAGAAGACTCCTAACATCAAGGCACAATATGCCTATCTACTTGCACATGTACCTACACACATGTAAACATGTATGCATGCGTACTTATATTCAGGGAGACTGAAGCTGGGAGATTACAAGTTCCAAGGTGGTCAGGAACTTGTAATGTGATATCTATCAAGGCAATGCCTCAAAAACTAATTAAGTAACTAAGTAAGCAAGTAAAACATAACGTCTTTTCTGATCTGAAGAAATAAAAAGGAAGCTAACTTGGAGAACTGGCTAGAATGTGCTTTCTTTGGACAATGTGAATTCTTTCCCAAGACCAGACGCCAATTTTAGCTTTAGTGACAAAGAGGGAACACAGGAAAGTAACCCCTATACCCCTAGGCCCAGTTCTTCTATGTCCAGGAAGGTAATGCATGCTGCTGGGGATGGGAGATGCTGGGACGCAGGACAACTGAACTCATCTGCACTTCATTCTCCTGCTCTCCTACTCTCAGCCATTCATTCAAATGTATCTACTCTATTATTCATTTGGTTTCTCAAGAGGATAAAGCCTTGCCTTTTGAGTGTTCCCCCAAAGGTGCGTCTTATTCCCACCCCCATATTCCTCTGGTTCACTTGCAGAACATCAGATCATCCACATCCTAAGGATTTCTTTCCTGAAGGCAACAATCTGCCCAGGAGCCTGTGCAGCCCCTCACAGGGCCCCAAGTCCCACCTAGTAGCTGATACTTGCAGTGTTCAATTCCTAACTGTGAAAAGCTTTTCCAGACATGGGTACTAAATCCATTCCCATCACTATTTCATCAGGAAGTCACATCTGTGCAGCTGCCAATGAGGACCATACTGCACAAGGCATATTTTGGTTCCTCCCTGTGAAAGTCAACCCACTCAGAGGGAGGCACATGAGGAGGAACCAAGAAATTACATTGCAGGGACAGAGAGAAGAATACTGGGAATATATATGTAAGCCAGTTAGGGAGCCCCAAGAGATAGGACCTCTGTGGGAGGGGGAAGACCGATCTTGAGAGGTAACCAAAGCTAACAAGTGAGAGAGGCAGCGATACATACGTGTGAGATGTCACAGAAGAATGTTGCAGACAGGGATGGATGTTAGGGCTCAGTGAGTATGGAGATATAGACACATATAGTCCCAAATCATCCATCAGGGAACAGAGTGGGCTAAAACCTGGACTCTTAAACTTCAGAGTAAGAAATATTCCACATGAGCAAACTCATACATAGAATGAAGGAAGAAAGATCAGAGAATCTTAGACCAGAGCCTTCCAAAGACAGAATCGCCCTATGAGATGCTACTAACTGCCAGTGAGACCTTGGGTAGAACATTGCTCCACAATAGACCTTAAGGACAAATGTGAGGCCTGCACTGGAGACAGCAGAGTAGCATCTGGCTAAGACACATGATCTTGATGAGTTCTGGCTTCTTATTTCTCTGAACGTCAGTGCCTTCATCTTCAATCTTTGCTGAGAGTCCTCAGCTTGTGTACTAAGAGGGAGTCAAGGTACCTAAGTGGATTGACTTCATGCTGAGGGGAAAGGAGGGGCTTTGGCACTTGCTCATGGCTAGCCAAACAAACCATAAGAGTTGGGGCTCTTCAGTGAGGAAGGGAAAGCATGGCTGTGGGAAGTACTTTCACGGAGTCTACCAGAGTGCCATTGCTAATCTTTGTGTTAGCCTAAGAGTTGGCCATCCCACCAATGCTAAGAAAACTAAACTTACTACATACAGAAAGAGAGTGATTCTCAGGCAAAGGCTGGGTCCACAGTAGACTGGACAAACCAGAATTCCCTGGATTCTTAGAGACACATCCATCTTAAGGTAGTAGGTGTTACCCAATCATGATTCTTTTCATTGTGACTTAACAACATCATTGAACAAGGGCAATGATACCTACCTTGATGTTGCTTAGCATTTGTTTAGTTTAGACAGATGCTCACTCTATAGTCTAAGCTATCTCATAGTAGTTCTCTGGCCTCATTCTCCTGTGTCCTATGATTACATGGCTTTGCTATGCTGCTGTGTTTATAAGTAGACAAGACACATAGGTTTCTTTGACCACCTGGACTCTCAGAAGTCAGAAGAAACCTTGATGCCCAGGGCTAATGTGGGAACTATGAGGAGAGACGGGGGAGTTAGCTTACTCTAATATTCCACTTGGTTGACTGATCAACAAGAACCAAATAACATGAGGCTGATGTAGAGAGCTGTGCAAGCCAGACACACTGCAAGAAAGAACTGTTTTCTCTCCAGGGTCTGGGTGTATCAGAAGTGTTAGAGTTTCTTAGTCATTTCTGTATAGATCAGAGATCACCGTTGTGCCCCCACAGGGAAGGCCAGCCCATCTCTTGCCTCTGTATCAAGACTCCCATAAAGGATATAGACAGTAAAACTCCCCGAAAACATACTCAACAATTTACATAAAGATTCCTGTTTTGGAATATAAAATTAGTGTGCCAGTTCCCTGGCAACTCTAGTCTACTCGAACTCAGTCAAAACCTTAGATGTCTCGAGGCTGAACATCAGGCCATCCTGGTACAAGCCATTTAGCATCAGAGGGCCAAAATCACTATCAGAGCATGGATAGTAAGTCAGGAGCACACAGAACAAAAGAGCTTCCCTGCAAGCCTAAGGGCCCGAGTTCTAATCCTGTCCTCCAGAACCCACAGTGTTTCCTTGTGATCCCAGTGGTGATGAAATGGAGACAGGAGGACCTAGGGCTCAGTAGCCAACCAAACTAGCCAAACCAATAAGTTCTAGTGAACACTGAGAGATTTCATCTAAAAAATAAAGTGACTCAAGAAGACACTTGAAGTTGACCACTGGCTTTGGCTCTGGCATACACACAAAATACACATGGAGGAAGAGGAAATGGCAGCTTAGGGTCAGGGCAGAGTTTAAAGACAGAATCAAAAGGGAATCGTACAATCTCTTAAGAGGAGATAGTCTTGGCAGGTGGCCCCTCCCCATACCACCCTTCTACTCTCTGGTTTGTGTCATGCATAGATATCAAAAGCAGCCAACGTCAGTTGTGTGGAGCCTTAAGAGAGCACTGCACACCCTCAACACTCCCCAGATGGCTCCAACCAGCTAGGCTTTTGCCTGTGACTTCCCACCCAGATGAAATCATCTTGTCTGGGACTGCCTTTGTCTGTGTTTTGTTACGGCTCACATTTGCCTTGAAGAAGTGTGAAGCAGCTAAAAGCATTCCTTTGGAGATGCTATCTAGCCAGGAGAGAACTCCAGAGACCTTGAAGGAGTGCTGGAGTTGTGTGTGTGTGTGTGTGTGTGTGTGTGTGTGTGTGTGTGTGTGTGATCACCCACCCCCTGTACATACATGTACATACCACACAGGAGAGATTCTGTGTGGGCTTAGATGCTGGCAGACCAGTGTTTCTCCATCTCTACAGCAGGGTTGCCAGGTAGCTGTGCGACTCCTCAATTTAGCAATGTGGCTTTTTATGGACATTGGTTTAGAATGCGTGACTGTGTTGCATTTTTAATTCTGATGATGTTAACTGGATTTAGTGGGTGACATTCTCTCTTCAGAGCATTTTTATAACGTGTATTTCAAAAGGCCAAAGTTTATTTTACAATCAGCAATAAACAGGAACACAAAAATGCAGCCATTGTCACAACGGCCTTTGCACATTCCTTTTGTCCACAGACTGAATATTATTTTTGTCTGATAAGTGATGGGAAAAACAAATTGAAGTCCTAGTCAACATTTGATCATCTTAATAACAACAGATGCTCTGACGGTGGCCTTTTGCAAAGAGCTCTGTCTGCTGCTGGGTATGAAATGGCAGGACATTTGGCATCCTCCCCCATCCCACCATTCGAAAGCCACGGAGTCACATAAATGGCCATTGAGAGGTAGGAAAATTTAGCTCCAGTCTGTATAGCACAGATCGTTTCATCCCAATGATGCAAGGCAACAGAAGTACCTTTCAAAAGAAGAGTCTGCAAACTGAAAAGCTAGGGCTGACTTCTCTGCAGTAGAATGATCTCTCTCTTTCTCACTCTCACTCTGCTGAAAAACAGACTTAATAATGCCGTTTTAATAAAGAAATGCCATTTCCTCTTCCAGGGTTGTGTCATGACTTGAACATTATTAAACGTGCAAGACACACATCCCTAGGCAGAACAAGGAGGCTCCCAGCCCTAACCGAAGACCTCCTCACCAACTAAGGAGAGTGCCTCACTGGGGAAACTTGATGTACAGGCACAAGTAATGAGACCCGTAAGGATTCATGAGCTTGTGGGAGACTAACGTCCCCAAAGCATCATTTTCTACCTATCCTTAGGAAGGGGCTGAAATTTAACCTAGTGTCTCAGCCCACTTAAAGATCTCAGAACTGGGATCTTTATCTAGGTACCCTCTCATACTTCATCCACACACATGAGCCTAGAAGGAATTCCCTAGCCCTCACAGCTCACTTTTGTTCATTTGTAGGGAATAGGCCCAGACTCTGGATGTGACCTTTAGCCACCTGAGCTATTATCTCAAAACCATAGTTAGAGCAAGAATCGAGACACCATGGTCATTGGGACAAAGTATGAACCATGCCCAGCAAGACCCAGTTACCTGGTACAGAGGTCTCCAAGGATCTAATAGAAAACTCAACTCTTTACAGAATTGCTTTCGGAATGATCGAAAGCCACAGCATCAGGCCCCTAACTATGGTTTGTCCTCAGAGAAATGTCAGACAGAAAACCCACACACTTTGTGCAAGGTTCTCCAACTCTGTGACCATGATCCTTGAGTAGAATCCAAAGACCACATTCAAGTGAGCTCTGGTCAGTGGAAACAACATCCACCCATCTTTTCTGGCTATATGTCTGTCTGAAATTATCATACATCATTAATCAGTTTTCCATTATTACGATGAAATCTTTGGTGACTTTGAAAAGGAAGGAGGCTTATTTGACACACGGTTCTAGAGGACTAAGGACATCATGTATACCAGGAGCAGGTTCAGTTCTGCTGAAGTGTTTGTCTTATAGTGAATGATACCACAGTTGTATGACTTCATGAGAGAGTATGGCTTACATAGCCACACAAGGTTCGCACAGGCCCAAGGCCCACACACAGTCTCTTCCCAGTTCACATTCTAACCAACCATTGTGCTTGTTAGTTTCAAATGTCAGCTTTCCATAACCTAGAATCATTTGGAAATAAAGTCTCATCTGAGGAATGATCTGGACCAGGTTGACCGATAAGCATGTCTATGAGGGATCATCTTCATTGTTAATTGATGCAGCCCTGTCTGGGTGGTGCTATTCCCTAGGCAGAGGGCCCTGAACTGTATAAGAGTTAAGGACGCTAGACATGAGCAAGCAAGCAACAAGGAGACATTTGTTTCTTTCAGCTCTTGATAGTAAAAATGGTATGGCTTGGCAACTCGAGTTCCTGCCTTGACTTACCTTCTGTGGTAGACTGTGACCAGAACTATAAGCCAAATTAATCCTTTTCCCCTAAGTTTCTTGCTATTAGAAGGGAAGAGGATATTTTCTTCAGTGAAAGAAATGAGGCTAGAACAACCTCCCACCAGACCCAGAGCTTAAGGATTCCAAACTTCATCTGCATCCCTCAGCTGATGGGAGAGGCCCCAGCACATGTTCCCTGGGGAGTACTCACAGTGTAAATGCATAGTCCAAACAGTGGTGAGCAGGCTCTTCAAGGCTGGAGGAGCCTCTTTCTAAAAAGGGAACATCTATTTTTTTTCCCCCATGCTGAAATTTGTCTCTGTTCTTCAACAGATTCAGTATCTGATTAACTGACTCCAAGACAGTGAATGCACAACCCAAAGTTGGTGAGTTGCCATTTTTTTTCTTTTTTTTAAGTGTCATTAAACATAAACCTTGCTGGCTGGGAGTTGATTGGTTGGTTTTTATTTCAGCCTAAAGTGATTTTTTTTTAATGACTAATTTGTAAAATCTTAAAAATAAGAGTTTCTAATGGAAGTGGTTAGACAAGCATAACTCTGGTGTTGCAAATGGCATCACTGTCATTAAGGGTGTGTTGTTGTTTGTTTTATGCTAATCTGCCTTCAATGTGACAGACTGTCACCTGCACGGGGGGTACTGTTCTGCACAATATTAGCCCATATGGCAGGAGCTAAATTGTATCGAAGCTATGGGCTAATTACGGATGAGTTAATAAAGCCAGGCAGAGAGAGCTTGGCCACCTCCAACAGTCCTTGGAGGGTTCCTCCCTCCCCAAAGTGAGCTACCCTGGCTTGGGCTTCACCGTTCTGCACTGTTTGGGGCTGTGAGAAAAAATTCCCAGCTCCATTTCAAACATACCTTTTTATTTCCTCAAATTTCTATAATTCTGATGTTGGCTTTCTGATATAATTCTGATGTTTCCACATTGGAAACCCTGGGCACTTTGATTTTTTTGATTTACTGAGATCTCTGACCACAAGGATCTCAAACATCTAAAGAGAGGCACACAAGCAACCTAAGGTTCTCAGGTTTTATTTCTGAGAAGGAAAAATAAGTGTATTTCACCTACGAAAACTCTAGGGAGATTCTTTAGGCATCGGAATTCAGGGCCATCCATTATAGTTTAGAAGCTTCAAGAATATGTTAGCTGTGGTACATGTCCTTCAGGATTCTCATCAAATAAGCACTTATTTAATTTAGATAAATTCATTATCTATTTTGAAAACATCTCCTTTGAAATATATTTAGATTTTCTGTCAAGCTGTTTTACCCAAGCTGACAATACCATGATTTCCTGCGTAGAACTGGGACACCACACCCTTTCTTTAGCCCTGTCTCTGACACCAGCATGGAGGGCAGCGTTTGCTTACAGCCAGGAGGGTAAGCCCTGCAGGCATGTCCTTGGAGACCACATTGATGCCGCTCTGTTAACCAATCGGCACGAGGAACAGGGGACACATTTGGCTTCTCTTTCTCACATCTTGCCCAGCCTGTTCATGATATGCCAGCCTGGGGAGTCTGATTTCTTGGGTGACACCATCAGCTTTTCCCTACATGGTCTTTGGTTGTCTCAATTAACTGGGACAGTGAATCACAAAACATGACAATCTGCTACTTTTGTAATATTTACAAATTCACACATTACATTGCTAGAAAAGTTCAGAGGAAAGATGTGAAACTACTTGGCCTCTCTTGATACTTTAAGTAAAGTTTCTGAACACTAGAAAATCCCAATCTCTGGGGGTTTGTTGTTGGCTTATTCATTTGGGTTTTGGGAGTGTGTTTGGCAAGGGATGTTTTGTTTTTTCTATTGTGTTAGGGTCTCTCTACATAGCACTGCCTGTCCTGGAAATCACTATGTAGACTGGTCTGAAGTACTGGAATAAAAGGGTGTGCACAACCACAGCCCATTTCCGTATTTTTTTAAAAAATAAAATTCACAATATTTTATTCTTTATGTTATCTGCTAGATCACCGCTATCTAAAATTTAAATCCAAACAGCTGAAAGATAAAATAAAAGAGAAATTAGTCAGATTCAAATTCGAGGAAGTGGTGGGTCTAGCCTTAGATACTTTTGGACAGTGATATTGTGGAGAAGTCCACTGTAACATGAGTGGAAGCTTGGAAAGCTGCTTCTCTGGTGCTCCCTATCCAACTGGCAGTAATCTTTTATAAGCAGTAGCATGCATAGTCATGGTGTCTCTTTACAGCAATAAAACAGGGACTAAGATGATGATTCTGTGTGAAAGACAAGAAGAAGATGGAGGAACTGAGCCTCTTTACAACAGTAACCACTTTGGAGAGCAAACCCATTGCTATAAGAATGGGTCCAGGCTCTCGGGTGATATTTATCCCTCTTCAAGGCCCTACCTTCCATTACCCTCTATGAGAAATATTATTCCAAAATGGGTTTCAAACCATAGCCAATTCACATCTTCATGGTCCAGTATAGATTATTCGCAACCAAGGGTTGACTTTAGTCTTTACACAGTCAGAGAGCTAGATATTTCATTTCAAAGGGGTCCTATTTCCACATTCAGAGCTAGAGCTGAATAGCAATGGGACCAGAAATTTGGAAGATGGTCACAAAGAAAAGAAGGTCTGGCCCTCTCAAACCTTCAAACCTTGAGATAGAGTGGATCCCAGTGCTTTTTAACCATATCCCACCTTTCAATTTTGACTTAGGATCTTCATCCTTCGTTAATACTCCCTCCAAGTCCCTAGTTAGCATTGGGTCCATAAGCCACAGAAACTGAAGAAAAATAGGTCAGAATCAGTAGAAGTACTCAGCCCCTCAGAAAATATGCCTTTCTTGAGACTCGGTATACTTGGTACTCCTTATCTACCCCATGATCTTCCATCTCTCATATCTTGTAATGTCATAAGAAATCTCTGGGGCTCACCCAAAACAAGAACTCCTCAGATAAGGGAATTCTGAATAGAATTAATTCAAGGCCTTTGCAGAGTCACCTGGCATAATTAAGTGAAAGAAGGAAAACTGGATTGCTCACTTTATATAAGAACAAATCCTTGAGAACCAACCCAACTAACATGTCCATGTTGTATAATATTGTGGAATGACCTTTTTGTGCACTATCAAAATGTGTCACTCTGGTTGGTTTAATAAAAAGCAGAATGGCCAGTAGCTAGGCAGGCTCTCTAGGCACAGAGAACACTTGGAAGAAGAAGGGTGGAATTGACAGGAGATGCAGAAGAAGCAGGACATGTTGGAGATGAGGTAACAAGCCATGAGCCATGTGGCAGCACATAGATCAATAGAAATGGGTTAGGTTAAAAGAGTTAGCTAAAAGCAAGCCTAAGCTATCAGCTGAGCTTTCATAATTAATAGTAAGTCTTCATGTCATGACTTGGGAGCTGGCTAGCCTGATAGAAAAATCCCTACAGGATTCTACCTCTAAGTCAGACAAACATGTTCTTGGACTTTAGAACGACAGATTGCTTAAATTCAGAGTGGCTTACAAGCGAGAAAGTATGAGCTGACTAGAAGTTATTTAGCAGTCTTTCTACCCAAGATGACCAGCACAGACAGAAATTCCCAGGGGAAGCTAAAGAAGACCAGTTTCATTTTGAGCTGAAGCCCTGCCTCAAGATGGCTGCATTTAGCTAGCTTGACTCTAAGATTAGTCTAAGAGCCACTTTCTCATCCCCAGTCCTGAGAGGACAAGCTAGGTGCAATCACTTAGGGTTATTTGGCTGTGGATGTATGTCTGCTGTTCTTCCAAACTAGTCTGTGGCTCCTGCCTCTTCACCATGAAAGTCAACAACCACTTCAACTTTCTTTTTTTCTCCAGCATACATCCCCTGAGACACATGGCTGCAGGTTTTGTGCAGGCAAATTCTTCTTTCCCTACCTGAACCCAGGATAGGAGACTATCTATATTCTTCTCCCCTTTCCCATCTCCAGTAGTAAGAGAAAAGGCACCATTATCACTTCTTGGAGGGTGCTTTTGACAACAGTCTTGTAGAAGCTATGGATACTGAAAAAGCAAAGTTCTCTGAAGCTTCAAGCAGACCACACTATAAGACTGGCCCAGCATGAAATATCAAGAGAACATGGAGAAGAGTTTGTTCTTGGTTTCAAGTCCAAGGTCTGCCATCTACTCTCCAAAAAAATATTGGACATGCTACTATATATGTGCGAGCTGTCAGTTGCCCATACTGCTTGTTCATAGATTAATATACAAATTCAAACAGGAAGGTGTCACCTCCGTCTCCATCTCTGGAACACTCAAAGGGGTTCAATAACACCTAACCAGCTGTCCCCCCCACTCAAAGTCTCAGTCAATTTGTACCCAGCAGTTTCCTACTCAGATGAAGAGAGTACCAAGGAACCTTACCATGGAGGGGCAACCAAAAGAGATCCACCTTGGGTGGCCAGTGAGTAATGAAATATGAGCCAGACCTGGCAAACAAGAGGAGGGGGATGAACTGACACCAGCAAGATGTCCAGAGGTCCAGTTCTCCATAGAGTTTATGAACACACATATCTGGCTACAGTGATTCTGCATGTGGTGAATTTCCAGAGAGGGTGACTTCTAGGAAGAAGCCCCTGCAATCTTCCCCAAAGTGAACCCTCATCCAGCCAACCAGTAGCATCATCATTAGCTCACAGATTAGCATTTTATTTGGTTTGGCTATGTAAATATGGCGGCTTTTTCTGCTAGTGATACCCTTTTCTCAAGAAAATTTTATATGACCCTAATATTTTATGTGTGCATACAAAAGTCATTTACTGCTAAATCATAAATTTTATTTTCAAACAATTTTTCTGTAAAAATTTTGCAATTTATAAATAACAAAAACAATTTTGCTAACCAACGGGATGGATGGGCTTCCGTGCCTAACACAATGCAATCCAAAGTCATACAAATTGGACAGAAATCAAGGAAAATATTGTTGAGTTTTTGTTTTCTGGAGCTAAATCATTATGGTTGATACAGTCAATTTGATAGAATCTAGAGTCACATGGGAGACAAAAGTCTGTGAGGGAGTTTCTAGATTAGGTTAATCAAGGGATAAACAGCTGACCTACATGGGCTGGGGTACTGGACTAAAAACCAAGGAGACTGAGCTAAATTAGTAGCACTCTTCTCTCTCTGCTTCCTTAAAGGGACCAGCTGCCTCAGGCTCCTGCCAATGTGACATCCACACCACGATGGACTGTGTTCCTCAACATGACATCCACATTACGATGGACTGTGTTCCTTTGCACTATGAGCCAAAATAAACCCTTCCTTTCTTCCTCCCATAAGTTGCTTTGGTCAGATATTTTATTAAAGCAAGGAGAGAGGGGACTGTCACAGTTGTGTTCTCCACTGAGCCAACTGTTTCAGGTGGTGCTAATGGTACTGTGTGTGAGGTGAGATGGCATGTTGGTGTTCAGAACCCAGTCTGCAGTGAACTTCCACAGTGCAACATGGGTGATCATGCCCCAAACACCTCAACCTCACCATAAATTTTATTTTTAATTGATTTTTGTTGTTGTGTGCCCAGAAATCTCTTACTCACTCCAGTCTTTGCACAATCCCACATTCAGTTACACAATCCCATGGGCAGCTTAACTCATAGCATAAGGAGCTTTGTTTCTGATGATTACATTACTAGCACTTACTGTGCTGCCAACATGGGCAACTAGGCACTCCATCATGGAGTTCAGCTCTGGGGAACATAAGATGTATCATTCCTTCCTTGGTCAAGGGAAGAGAAACTACATGATTTGTCTTAGATGACCCAGCTAGGTGGGCTGGCTTTGGGGTCCATTTTTGCTAGGATTTCACTCTGGAGAGCTGCCATTTCATGAGAGACAGTTGGACAGGCTTTCCTCAAGCTCCCACAGAGTGCCACAGCTGTGACCATCCTTCCAAGTCATCCTGTCAAGCAAAGTGAGGACCCAGTTCTCATCAGAATACTCTCTCCTCTTGGGCCATACCTGACATCCACAGTCCTGAATCTACCTCCACCCAGATTCCTGACTGCAGCTAACTCATCTTGGCTTAGTTTTGGTTTTGGTTGTTTTGTTAGCTGCTTTTGGTCCTTTGAGATAAGGTCTCAAGTAGCTCAGGCTGACCTTGAACTTGAAAGGTATGCAGTCAAGGATGACCTTGAAATTCTGATCCTCCTACATCCACTTCTCAAGTGCTGGGATTCATGGCTATGCCACCATGCTCAGCTTCTAACTTGTACTAAGTGAGAGATGCCTATGGGATTATCTTAGTAGGATGCTAGGCATGCAGCCAATGCTCTGTACCTTTCTTCAGATCCTTGCTCACAAAGATGATTTGCTTCCACTGGCTACTTCTGGTTTGTTCTTGCAGCCCCTCCTCTGCTCTTTAAAACCATCTGAAGCCCAGACCATTTAACAGCACACTGTGTCTGCTATACAAAATATTGATTGCCTCTTTTGAGACCATTTTCTCACAGAGCCTCCTGCAGTGAGTTGAAAATGGAGTTCCACTCCTAACTACCTTTTTTTCTCAAGTTCAACCACCACAACACTTCAGTGTGACAAGACTCATAGGATGTTCTGATCTTTATTTTATTTCTAGCTGGTGAGGCTGGTGAGCAAGAGCATAAGTTTATACATGGTTTACTCAGACCTCCCTGTGGTACACTCAGAGAGCAGGCTACAGTGGGCACTGCATATTCCTTACCCACTAGGTGGATTCCTACATACTTACCAAGGGGATCGGGAATGGGAAACCTATCTTAGCTTTTACCTTATACCGAGTCAGTGCCTGCAGCCCATAGCAGGCTATGGACATGGGACAAATACATGGTTCAATTTAGAAACCTCTCATGCAATTCCTTGTAATCCTGAGCTGAGACTAAGAATTTCCCAGAGGACTCATCAGATATAGAAGATTGATTTATATTTATAATTGTAAAGGTGGAAAGGAGGATAAACATTGAGAGGGATGTGCCAGGGACATTAGGGTGAGTGTGTGCGTGCGTGCGTGCGTGCGTGTGTGTGTGTGTGTGTGTGTGTGTGTGTGTGAGTGTGTGTGAGTGTGTGAGTGTGTGTGAGTGTGTGAGTGTGTGTGAGAGTGTGTGTGTGTGAGTGTGTGTGACTCTGTGTGTGTGTGTGTGTGTGTGTGTGTGTGTGTGTGTGTCTATGTGCCTGTATGATGGGGCTAAGGGATGAATCCTGGGGCTGGTTTCTGTGGAATATTTGAAAGTTTATATATACCTAGACACCTTGAGTCAGAAAGTTGTCTGAATTCCAGATTGAAGTTGACTATTAACTCCCAAAGTTAGGGGTCCTGGAGCCCCAGTGAGATCTGTGTGCCTACCAAGAATGTGTCTGAATGGGATTTCTAGGTCATGTTGGCTAATTTAATTTTACCATGAATTGTTATCATACTTAAAACATTACAGCTGATGTTTTGCAAAGGAAAATAATATTTTAAAACACCTTGGCTTTTCCTAAGGTGGTGTGTCCATCAAGCCTCTTCAACTGTTTCATAGCCTGCTAATTAGATTAAGTCAATTTAATGACTCAGACATATAAAATGCCTTACTTTACCTCTCCTTCCCCCACTAATGCATACATAGACAAAGAATTGGGTGGGATCATTTTAAGGCCAGACCCATATAAGCTGGGAGATTCAAATTAAGGTTTAATTAACCTGCTTAGTACAAGACTCTCTGAACAGCAGGAGGTTTCACACACAGTTACATGTGATCTGTAATAACTAGGCACAACAGGCCCCTCCATTACATGGTTCAGGATGTCCACCTTGCCCTGTGCACTTGATTAAATGCCTAGAGCCTGTCAATTTCAGAAGAGAGATATTGAAAAATACCATTACTCATCCTCCATGACCATAAGCACATACAGGAAGGTCTGGGAGTGAAAATGTATTTGAGTAGGCTAGCTGTAATAGTATAAAACAGCCACGTGGGTTGGTCATGCCATTGGCTGATAGATCCATGAGTTTCTGATTGTATATATGGACTGCTTCTAACATGACACTCTGTGATGTGTTGAGAATGGAATTGCCTAAAATCTCCACCTCTGTTGTAGTTGAATGAGTTAAATATTCACCAGCTTAACCAGATCATTTGTTCCCACCCTTGGGTGATGAAAAAGAAATCTGCTTGTGGTACTGAGGGTCTCTGTGTTGGGTCAGGGTTCCAAGTTCCTGGAAACATGAAACAATAAGAAGCTGGCATAGTTGACTTTGCAAAGATTTGTTCAAAATAGGAAGAAATAATACCAAGCAGATAACCTCAAAGGGGCAGCCCACGCTAGGGAGATTACTTAAGACCCCCAAGTTACTGCTTTTTCTATGGATCCTGGGGAGGAGTCAGCTGCTAGGTGCAGAGTATGAGTGGTTCGATGTTTTGATTGACAGATTTGGGTGATATAAGTCATTATTCACTGAGCTTTTCCCATGATTCCTTTCATATGATGTATCCCCAGCCATGCATATGCATAGGATGGCAAATAAAATATTTCTCTTACAAGTTTATTCTGAGAATACAGTTATCACACTGGGCATGTGTGTCCCCAAACCTGATTCAGGCTGGTTCTATTCACTCTCTCTAGTTCTGGGTGTGTTGCAGGATGTATGTAATTACAGTCTAACTATGAAGGGGAGTTGCTATGGTGACCCTGAATGCTGTTGCATTTGGAGGAGGTCATGTAAACTAGATAAAGGTGGGGTCTGAGTCACTAAAATACCCCTACAAAATTCGTTCCCCACTTGGACTTGGTGAGAGTCTGGTCCCACTTTAGAAGCTAGAGGGGTGGGTGTGGAGTCACTCCTTGAACTCCACTCACTGGGTCACTCACTGGGCTGGCCTCTCCTGCTCTGAGTTTTCACCCAAGTATGAAGAAATACCAAGACTTTGAAATTGGCTAAGGGGCGAAATGTCATCCAAACGCCATTTTCTAGCTTTCCCTCCACTGAATGGTTACCCCCTAGCTGTTAGGTTTGATGAGAAAAGCTTGGGAAAATGGACTCAACCTCTCACAAAGGCTTTGTTTGGTGTGAAGAGGGAAGGGGAAAGACAGGGTCCAACCAAATGAGAGGCTTACTCCCCATCTATGGCACATCTCATTTTTTCCAGCCACCAGCCTCCAAATTAAAGACGGTAGATGCATTTACCTAGTGACTCCTCTTTGAGGCAGAATCTGTTGCTGGGGTTTCCTGGGGAAAGAGAGAGCTCTGGGCAGTCGCCAATATGGCGCCATATCAGTTTTTTTTTTTTTCTCAACTTTGTGTCAGAACCCCTGATTGAAACAGGCAAGGGAGGAAGGGTTTAATTTGGGCTCAGAGCTTGAGAGAGGCAGTTGACCATGGCAAGAAATGGGTGGTAAGGAGTTGTGGCTCCTGGTCTCCTAAACAGGATCTTGTGGCAGCAGTTACGTGGTGCAGAGCCAGAAAGGGTACATCCAGATCCAAGCTGGGGGCCGACCCACAACTCTCAAAGCCCAAGCCAGAGACCTAATCTCTGTCAGTCAAATCCGTGATTGCACACTGAGATTTTTCTTTATTGTAAGAAATGATACTGTGTTTATTGAGAAAAATGTTAGTATTCTTTAAGAAATTCACTGGGAAGTATATAGACATGAAATGATATCTGGAATTTTACACACTAGGTTAGTTCATCTTCCTGCTATGATCAAGTACTTCACAAGCAGTAACTTAAGAAATGGAGAGGTTGGCTTGTCTTGTAGTTTGAAGGTACTGTCCCCTCATGGCAACAGACGCAATAGTGGTAAAATGAGGTGGCCAGAAACACTGTCATCTGTAATCAGGAAGTGGAAACATGCATGCTGCTGCCCAGGCTGCTTTTATTTTCAGTCTAGGACTCCAGCCTATGGGATGATGCCGCCTACATTCATAGTGTGTCCTCTGTGCCCAGTGAAACCTTCCCGAATGTGGGTGAGTTACACTTCACTATTTCATGTGCACATTTTGTCTGTTAGGAGTTATTATGTACATTTGCCTAATCAGGCCAGGGCAGGCTTTCGTCACACATAGAAACTCCACTGTTTACAAAAACTTTGCTCAGCCACCACCATCCTGGTGAGAATTCCATCTCTCCCAGAGAGTTCAAACAGTGGAAAGTTCAAGCCAGGATGTTTTGTTGGGCTCAGCAAGGAACATGTGTCCCAGATGCTTGCAGGTTCTCAGTCTTTTGTTGAGCTGGAGAAAGAAGAAAGAGTGTCAGAGGGTGCCTTTTAACTGGCTATGATCTGCTACAGAAATATCCATGGTAGGAGAATAACACTTGGAGGTGACTAAAAAAATCTAGTTTAAAAATATCCCCCTGGTATCTTCCTTCCTCCCATGCTCCTTAGTCTCATTTCTGAGCCCTCAGCACTGTTAGCAAAAAGGAAGAGACGTACCCAAATAGTGAATCATATGATGGCCCTGGGACAAATGCCACTAGACTGTGTGAACTACTGGTGTCTGTAAGAACAATTCATTTGGTCTTGGGCATAATTCAAACAAACAGCAGTAAGGAACAATAGTCAAAGCCCATTTCGTGTACAAATCCTCTTCTCCAACACGTCAACAATGTGACTAAGAGGGCTTCTGATGTAAATTTACTTCTTTTGCTGTTTTCCTTGAAATGTTTGATACACACGTTTCTAGAAATGAACAGAGTTCTGTGCATATTCCACTCCTTGCTCTCAGAAGAACATGCCATGCTGAGCTGTGATGAAATGGAATTTCCAAAGACTGTGCAAACTCTGAGTGAAAAGAAATACATCACACCAAGCTGGATCTCCTTGAAATTAGGGTCACCAGCTCTGATTTGGACATCTGGAGGGAGTTATTGTCCTTGTCAGATATAATTGAGAGGAACAAGAAAATCTAGTGTAATACAAAGCAGGGAAGTAGAATGTTTAAATATTTGGCATTTCTTCAGCCAAGACTGGGCAAACCATGCCCACGATCACAACACAAAACCATGAGTGTAGGGATGGCAGTGATGCCTGCCACTCTTTTTAAGTGGCCTCAAGAGAAAGGGATATGGGCTTAAGGTGTGAGAGGCAACAGGCTGTGGGATGAACCATGGGATGGGATGTTCTCATGTGCTCCCCACTATGGAACTTTCTGTTGTATTGCCAGACTTAGGTGTCCTACCAGTTTGCCAACACCACCCATCAGCTCACCTAGCTGCCCTGGGAGTGTTCCCACTAAGAGCTGCTGGATTCTCTGTGGCTCTAGAATGAGTCACACTGCAAGTCTCCAGAGGCTTGAGAGATGCCAGAGCATCTTAGTCTGTGAAGTGGACATCTTGAGAGAGCACGGGCTGCTGGGACCAGAGAGGGCAGATCAGAGCCTGCTTTGCTATGGTCCCCACTCACTTCAGGAACAAGAAAGAAGTTGGCCTGTGTGCAGATCACTACATGCTGATGGTCCCAAGCCAGGCATTTCTCAATTTTTCATGTCATGTGAGTCCCATGTGGTCTCAAATTTCAAATACCTTTCCAGAACATCTCACTTTTAAGGTGGATTTTTTTCAGTTCTTATACTGAGTTTTATGGTGTTTGCCAACCTGTACCCACTTGGAATGTAGATGTCTGCCATCTCTGAAAATGGGGTCTGTGCAGATGACACAGAGTTAAAATGAATACCTTGGAATGATGACTAAGTGAGCCCTGAATCCAATGTAAGTAGCATCCTTGCAAATAAAGGGAGGTTTGGTCATAGAGATACATACCAAGACACTGCTATTTAAAAATAGAGGAAGATGTGAAGGATGCTAAGTAGCACTAGATACTGGGACAAGCTCTAAAATGACCCTCTTGAGACAGTGTGGACACTGATGTTGTTCATGGTCACACTATGAACTCCAGACCTTTGACCTAATAGCTTTGGGTTTTCTTCACTCTGTAATTTTTTTTTTCTTTTCTTAGGAAGCTCTAAGAAAGTAAGTTGCCCTGCAGGAGAATGACAGCTTAGGACGACAACACAATGAAAGCCAAATGAATGTAAGCCTAGTGCACAGTGTAGAAGCTGTCTGTGCCCCTCCAATTGGGATCACACTGAGGGAGGTAGCCCAGGCCTTTCTGTATTCCGTTAAGCAAGCACGCCTGCTCCACTTGAAAAGTCGCCAAGCACAGGGAGGCCACCAACTGCTTTCCTCCATCCTCTGCAATTTTTATAGGCAATGGAATTTCTCCTGAGATAATGATCTTGTTGGCTGCCAGTCTTAAGCCAGAGTATTTCAGTGTGTGTGTGTGTGTGTGTGTGTGTGTGTGTGTGTGTGTGTGTGTGTGCGCGCGCGTGCATGTGTGATTGTGTATCTGTGTTTGCATGAACATGTGTGTTTGGGTGTGTGTGTTCTCAGATATATGCAGGGAAGCTGTATACCATGCTGGATGTTTGGAGTCCTTAGCATAGGAGAAATTAAAAGAAGTGAATAACAGCGTTCACTGTCATTAAAGTCTGCCTACACCTGGGCACAATACTGTGTCCTGTGTTCTGGGGATCCCTTGTGTACTAATGTAGCACTTCCACCTCAGCCCCACCCGCTATGAAACATGTTCTCATTGGAGAACCCCTGAGAACCAAGAATGCTCAGGATGAGATGGAAATCAGGATAGGAAACAGGAAGCCTGGACACCAGTATGGAGGCCCAGGACCACCCCAGTCTTCTGGCCAGGATAACAGGCACAAGCTCCTTCATGATCCAGATATTGGAGGCTCGGGGAGATATCTGCCTATGCAAGCTAGCTCTAATATAGAGAGTGTGCTAAAAGACCTTAAGGGAATGTCATAGATATTAAGTAGAAGAAAACTTCCCAGGGCTGATATTCAGTGGAAAATCAGGATTTCTGAGAAATTCAGACTCTGCTACTGGGTTGAGCTTCTTATTTTGATGTCCACCAGCAATGTGCTATATAGCCAGTGACAGAAGCACCATGACCACAAAGCAGGAAGCTCGTGGCTTCAGGCCAGTCCCATTGTCTTATCCCTCCTGTGACCTAGGGGGTCACTGACTGGTACAGACCCGTCACTGCTCTGGGTCACTCATCTGTTCTAAGCCAAGCAGGTCCAGGCAATGTGGCAGATCCTATAGTGTTATCATGGCTGCTGAGGGGAGCAGGGATGCATGAGGAGGCAGACAGGTAGATATGTGGTTAATCCAGGTAATGAGTAAAAAGCTCCTACCTCAGGCCCCTGCTCACACAGTGACAAGCATGCGATCTATATTTGTGCACAGAAATATGCATACTACACACAGAAATATGTATGTACACACACCACTTCTGTTCACATATACCCAGCTACACTCTCCAACACTCTGATTGGCACTGCACACAGAGGCACTCCTGCACACTCCTATAACCTGTAGTTGTATACAGATATATGCGCATGTTCAGTTGTATAGGTGTGCATGAATCCACCCTCACTGACAAGCACATGCACACACACATAAAGACTCACAATAATGTGTCTACACTTATATAATAAACAGATGCACAAAGATGCCCAAACTAACATGCAGGATACACTCAGAGGAGGCTGTACACACAGACTAGTGGACACGGCAGGAGGTTTCTTCAGTTCGTGTATCTTCCACCTCTCCCCACAGGTGGTTCTGCCTGGAAGACAGTAGGCTAGGAAGGCAGTGTCTGGGCCTTGTGGGCACAGGGAGCCGTAAGTTCACTATTGATTTTTTCCTTTCCACTCAGCACCAAGATGGGCTCATCAGAGAATACGCAGGAGCGGTCCTGCATGCGGAAGCCCGGAGCCAACAGTTTGCAGAGAGCAGAGGTTGCCAGAAACAAGGGCTCACTAAGAGGATCAGACCCTCCCTCTTGTCAGAATCCTGCCCTGCCAGGATGAGGGGTGAGGGCGGCCGGAGCAAAGAACCACTCAAAGTGAAGAGCCCAGTGCTAGTGTCAGGCTCTTCCAGAGCACAGACGGTTGGAGGCAGTATCCTGCAGTGGGTATCTCTGGACTCCTGCTGCCTGGACCAAATCCGTATCAACTTTGCTGCCCCGTGCCCTTTCTCAGGTCGCCTACCCTTCACTACCCCTTCCCTAAGCACCAAAGCAAGTTGAGCCTAGGGTTTCATGAAAATGAGCAGAAAAAACATGGCACACAGAAGGACAAAGGCAGCCGAGATGGCCCTGGAGCTGCAGACCCCTTTGGAGCTTTCACTTGCCCCCCTGCACCCCATTTAAAATCTGAAGTGTTATTTCCATCCAAATGGAATTTTTAAAAGTGAAACTCAATGCTCTCCAACGGAAAGCACAAATGTTCAGTTACGAGATAAATGGGGCATTAAAGAACACATTACATAACATGATTGGCTAATTGTGCAGGCGTTAAATGTCTAGAAATGCCAGCGGACCTTCGGCTATGCAATGAGGCATGGCTGCTTCAGTCGGAAACAAACTCACAAGGCGACTCAGAAAATCCGGGAAAACAAATGCCTGCTACTTATCAACCCTGTTTGCAAGAGAGGAAATGAATCCCCACACCCCCATTGTAGGCAGCTCCCGGGGGCATCTGACTTCCATCACTGCTTACCTTCAAATCCACCTTACTATCATCAGCAGGGCCTTGGTAATGCAGCCTCACCCTTAAAGGAAAAGCCCTCCGTGCCTCATGCATAGCCCTTGTTACATGTGGAAAGCAAAGGGCCCAGGGAAAATGTGAGGGCCAGTTAGACCAAGATATGGTCACCCATACTCCCCTTTTCACAGACCACAGCCTCCTGCATCCACTGAGGTCACATGCCTTCTTTCTGCACACGCAGTCCTGATTGCCATGGGTCTTGCAAACATTTATTAATTGCCTACTGTGGCAGTGCTGACACAGAGGCCTGTCCCTGCATCCTGCAGCCTACTAGCTCTGAGGTATACCCAGCCAGTGATATCAGATGTCAGTCTCAGGAGCTCAGGTGGCCCATATGGGAATAGAGCCACAGCACTTTCCCAGCCCTCCCACTCAAAAGGAGGTTTTAGTTTCCCAGTCTACAGTGTAGATATCATGCTCACTGTACCTCATAAGCAATAGGACCTGGACATCCATGGAGTCAGTCCAGCTACTATAATGGTAGTTGCTATCAGGAGGTTGGTGTGTGAGTTCACAATGCATCTCCTGTGCATTGGAGCCACAGCGAAAGCTGCAGTCTTACTCACCCTACCTCTCATGCACTTGCTGGTCAGGTCAGGGAGGGAGCAGGAGAGTAACAGAGGTAGCTACCCAGATTCTCAAAGGCCTTCCTAGAGGCCAGTCACAGCTAGGAGACCTCTCTGGGTTCCCTCCATACAGTGTCCATCCAGCATCTAAATAAGATCTCAGCACCATGGAAACTGCACAACTTCACCCTGCTCAGTGTCATTCTCTGAGGAAAGTCACATTATGGTGGCAGGGGCCTTGAATGCACAAGGCCAGCCTTTGCTGAGCTGAAACAGGCTTGTCACCCACTCTAAAGTCACCTCTATTCTAATACACCATTGATCTCTCCCCCAGGGAGTCTGGGCCTGGTGGACACGGAGATCAGGGCCTCACTTTCAAGGGCTCCTCCCCTCCCCTTCCTGCTGGGCCAACCTGGATACTCTGGGCCATGTAAGGGTGGGGTAAAGAGGGGCACCTCAGCAGCTCACAGCAGGCATACACGTGCCAGGACACACGTGCCAGCTGGGGGTTTGAAGACTTCCTGGGAAGAAACAAATGGCTGGGTTTCATCAGCAAGTTAAGATCCTCATTTGAAAGAATGACTCCCTCCTCACACCTTACTGTAATTTTCCAATTAATTGTGATTTAAATATGTTAATGTGGCTAACTAGGTTGAGCATCAGCCTAAAGACTTTCTGAATAATGAAGCAAGAACTCCCAGTACTACACAAAAGAGGAAATGCCATTGAGCATCCTGAGAATGGAGATAGGCATGCAGGCCCAAGATGGGCTGGCCTAGCTCTTTGCACAAAAGTGGCCAGCTGTCCACCAGGGCCTAGGGGACAGAATTTGGAGACACAAGGGACCCTTTCTTCTATTCCCTCTGCTAGGTTTTTGCTGTAGTGGTCTTAAGCAGGGTCTTTTTATGGAGCACTGGAAGAGTCCTGATCCTAAATACCTATTTTGTAGTCTGCTATGGCTATAATTGTACTGTTACAGTTCTCTATTATTTTGCCTTTTGTGGCCTGACTCCTAGACCCAAAGTACTAAACTTTGTCCTAGGGGCCAGTGGACCTGGCTACAGCTCTGCTTTTCAATGGTACAATAGGCTCCCAACCAGGGAGAGAACACATTCTCCCCTTTCTACAAAGGAGGAGCCAAGGGGCAAGCATGGGATCAGATCCTGGGTGGGAGAAAATATCCTCTGTCAGTACCGTATCCAGGATATCTACTGCAACAGCCTCTGACCCATCAGGTCACATCTGAATCCCTCAAGGCCTTCCAGGGCCCCTCCTCACATTACCACACCAGTCTCCACCAATAGCACACTGCATAGCTTCCTGTCAGGATGGTGATAAAGATGATGACCATGAAGGCTGTTGTTCAGATTAAACTGACAGCTGTCAGTGAGTGAACCTGGTGCCTCTGGAGCTCATAGACAATGGGATATGTGTAGGAGATAAATGGGCATGCCTGCCTTACCCTAAACCTCTTCCCATCTCCTATAGAAAGTT